>CATIWC010002493.1:0-202580 GCA_948472305.1 Vicia faba | reverse complement strand
CGGTTGTGGAGGATTGCATACTGCAGTATATTCTTTCAGTATTTTATTCTAGGTTTCAAATTTAATTAATACAGTTTTATTTATTTTACCATGATTATATTATTGTATGCACGTTATTGTTTTATGTTATTACACAATAAAAATATGTTCGGATAACTATCCCGATATCGATATGTGAGGTCATAAATGAAGGGGTTCGATAATCAATTGGAATGAATATTTAAAAAAAGACTTTCTTGTTTTGGTTTCCAATTTCAAAATTAAATAGTTTTGTTACGAGTAAGAAAGACTATAGGATAAAATCAACAGAGCGAAAGTTTAAGATTTTAACCAGATAGTGGTAATTGAATATTAATTTTAAATACAGCAAGAGCACTTTAAAATTAATTGGACTCTATTTGTTTTTAAAAAATACTTTTAGATTTTAAATAACACCGAGAGCACTCATTTGAGTTTAATAATATGGTCCGATCTCGATAGAACGAGAGCGCGGGGGTAAGGTTTTAAATTAATATGTTCCACTAAAACATGTTTTAATATTGTGCAATGATTTATCGAATCCCTGAAGTCGATAAATTACATGTCGGTGTCCCGTTATCAATTATTAGATCTTAATTAATACCGTTTAAACCCCAATCTAGTCTTATCATTAGACTTAACTTACACAGCTGACCCGACCATCAGTCCATGTGGGTTCGATATCTTTAAACTACACGATTAGACTGTGCACTTGCAGTCACTACACCCGACTGACTCTCAAAGTCACGATCAAGTTTTGGCGCCGTTGCGGGGACTGATTTAGTCAATACTGTGAATTCTTTGTTATGCAGTATAGACTAAGGTAACCATTTTATTTTATTTTATCCGTTGATTGTATGCCAATACTCGCTCTCAAGGCGAAGATCTAGAGAACCAATCGACGAAGTCGAGCGCTTCGTTAGTATAAGGAGCTGAATTAGAGAATATCATATTAAGTACAACCTTCAGAAACCACTCTTTCCAACTATTCTCTTCCTAAACCTAGTATGGCTGAAGGACCCCAAAATCGTCCTCCGAAGGATTATGCTGCCTCATTGCAAGAGGAACTTCACAACAGTATTGCTGCTCCCGCCATCGCTCGAAATGATTTCGAGTTAAAACTTCGTTATTCAAGGCGTCCATCAAAACCAATTTTCAGGATGTCTATGGACGATCCAAACCTTCATTTATCAGTATTTGTGCAGTACGCAGACACAGTGAAAGCAAATGGTGTCAGCCTGAAGCAATAAGACTCTGTCTTTTTCCTTTCTCATTACGAGATAGGTCTAGAGCTTGGCTCCAGTCTCTATCATCCAACTCTGTTACCACATGGAATGAGTTGAAGAAAGTTTTCCTAGCGCGATATTTTCCGCCGAGTAAGAACTATGTTAAAGCCAATATCAATGGTTTTAAACAAAGGAAAGCGAATCTCTTTTTGAAGCATGGGAAGATACAAATACATGTTGTGACTCTATCCATCACGGTGTAGAAGAATGGATAATCATCCACACATTTTACAATGTTCTCTTGTACAACACAAGACTAATGATTGACGATGCAGCTGGCGGTGCACTGATGGATAAACTTACATCAGCTTATCGAAGTATGGCTCAAATCATTATCAGTAGGGAAGCGATAGAACCTTATGGAGAAACCTCAAATGAAATGCGATATGTACAATTTAGTAGCCTAGACCAAGTTAACATTAAGGTAGAAGCCCTACCCAAAAGATATAAGCTTGACACAACTCCACAGCTACTGTGACTGCGAGTAGCTCAACCTGTGACTATACGGACTTCACGCGCATGCTGCTCCGAATGTCCACTTTTAACAGGAGTACCAACATATCAAGTGAATTATGCTCAAGGTAACCCCTATGGCAATAACTATAACCCTGCTTGGAAGAACCATCCAAACTTCTCACCTGGGCAAGCTCCTACTACACCCCCATGATATCAGAAAGCCACACCAAATGTCTCAAATATTCTGAATATCCCTAGGAAATCAAACATTGAAATGATGATAGAAAACTTTGTGGCCACCCAATCTAAAACTAATAAAGATTTCCTAAATCAAAATATTCACACTAGTGAACAAATTAAGCAACTGATAAATAAGGTTGATGCTCTTGCCACACATAACAAAATGTTAGAAACACAAATCTCCCAAGTGGCTCAACATCGAGTAGCTACAGCTAGAATTTTTCCTAGACAACCCCAACCAAATCTAAAAGGGCATTCTAATGCTATAACACTTCGAAGTGGGACAGAACTAGACGGACCAACTGAACCTAGAATCGAGAAACCAACCATGTACCAAAAACCTAGTAAAGAGACTGAGAAGGAAGATGAGCCGAAGGAAATAGAAAAGGAAGGTGACACTGAAGAGGTCGTGGAAAAAGAAGAACCTTATGTGCCTCCGCCACCCTATAAACCACCTATCCAGTATCCTCAAAGATTTTCTAAGTCTAAAAACGTAGGGCAATTTAAGAAATTTGTTGAACTTCTGAAACAACTTAACATTACCATACCTTTCACAGAAGCTATCACACAAACACCTCCTATGCTAAATTTCTTAAAGAAATTTTGTCCAATAAGAAAAAGCTTGAGGATAATGAAACTGTTATGCTCACTGCTGAATGCAGTGCTATGATCCAAAACAACATGCCTCCTAAACTGAAAGACCCAGGTAGCTTTTCCATACCTTGCATTATCGGAAAGCTTGTCATAGACAAAGAACTATGCGATTTAGGAGCCAATATTAGTCTGATGCCCTTATCAATTTGCAAAAGACTCAACATGGGAGAACTAAGACCAACAAGGATGTCCGTACAATTAGCGGATTGATCGATGAAATTTCCTTTAGGCATGTTAGAAAAAATTCCTGTACGTATAGGTCAGTTCTATATCCGCACTGATTTCATAATCATGGACATTAAGGAAGATTCCAACATTCTTATTATATTAGGTAGACCATTCCTAGCCACTGCAGGAGCCATCATAGATGTTAAAAACTGAAAACTAACTTTCGAAGTCGCTGAGGAAAAAGTTGAATTTATCTTGTCTAAATTCTTTAAGGCACCTGCCATCAATGATTCATGTTGTTTCTTAGATGTAATTGATAAATGCGTAAAAGAAATGGAGAAACAGAAGACCACTTATTCATAAGTATTGCAGATTCCTATACCTCCAATTTTTGAAGATGATAATTGGCACCGTGAATATCAAGACGAAAATATGAGTGAATGTCTAGCACTAACTCCTGATCCCATGCCTTGTCCAAAGAAGCCATCTATAGAACTCAAAACACTACCCAAAGACCTATGGTATGAATTCCTAGACACAGAACTTGAACAACCAGTTATAGTCAATGCAGACCTAAGACAAATAGAAATTGAAAAATTATTACATGTCCTAAGAAAATACCCAACCACTTTAGGTCATAACATCTCAGATCTAAAAGGAATAAGTCCCTCTATTTGCATGCACCGTATTATGCTTGAGGAAGACTGTAAGACCTCTATGGAACATCAGAGAAGAATCAATCCTATTATGAGCAATGTAGTAAAAAAAGAAGTAGAAAAGATATTGGAAGCAGGAATCATATACCCAATATCCGACAGTAAATGGGTTAGCCCAGTACATGTCGTACCTAAGAAGGGAGGTGTTACAGTTGCCAGCAATGGTAAGGGAGAATCTGTAATGCAACAAACTCACACTAGGTAGAGAATGTGCATCGACTATAGAGAGCTAAACAAAGCCACTCGTAAAGATCATTTTACTTTACCCTTTATGATCAAATGCTTGAATGATTAGCTAAACACTCTCATTTCTGCTATTTAGATGGCTATTCAGGATTCTTCCAAATTCCTATTCATCCCGATGACCAAGAAAAAACAACCTTTACTTATCCTTATGGTACGTTCGCTTATCGACAAACGCCATTTAGATTGTGTAATGCCCCTGCAACATTCCAGAGATGCATGATGGCCATTTTCTCTGATTTTCTAGATGGTATGATGGAAGTTTTTATGGATGACTTCTCCGTCTGCAGAGAGAGTTTTGAAGGATGTTTGTCGAACCTTGAGATTGTACTAAAAAGATGCGTAAGTGTTAACCTCGTGCTAAATTGGGAAAAGCTCCACTTTATGGTCCGACAAGGAATTGTCTTAAGACACATCGTATCCGATAAGGGAATTGAAGTAGATAAAGCAAAGATTGAAGTTATAGAAAATCTTCAACTGCCCAAAACTGTTAGAGAAATACAAAGTTTTCTAGGGCACGCTGGTTTTTATCGACGTTTCATTAAAGACTTCTCTAAAATAACCAAACCCCTAACCGAACTGCTAATGAAAGATGTTGAGTTCATCTTTACTGACAAATGCTTGGACGCATTTACAACACTTAAAAAAGCATTAATACCGGCACCTATTATGCAACCTCCTGATTGGAATGAACCATTTGAGATAATGTGTGATGCTAGTGACTATGCCGTAGGTGCAGTTCCAGGACAAATAAAGGATAAAAAGCTTCATGCAATCTATTATGCAAGTAGAGCCCTAGATCCTGCACAGACGAACAACACAACCATAGAAAAATAAGTATTAGCTATTGTTTTCACTTTGAATAAATTTCTTTCTTACTTAGTAGGAGCACGAATAATTATCTATACAGATCACGCTACAATCAAGTACCTCTTAAGTAAGAAAGACTCCAAACCAATATTACTAAGGTGGATCTTACTTCTGCAAGAGTTTGATTTAGAAATCAAGGACAAGAGAGGCACTAAGAATGTAGTAGCTGACCACCTATCTAGAATAGAAGGCATCAAGTATGATCAAATACCTATTAATGATGATTTTCCTTATGAACGCCTTGTAGTCCAATTGGAATTAGAAAGTGTTACAATTGAATACCCTGTAACTTATGAAGACACAGAGATAAATGAAGTCGTGGAAGCAATCTACACTAAAACCATATTGCCATGGTATACCGATTTTGTCAACTACTTGGCTGCTGGAGTGCTTCCACTGGATATATCTTATCAACAAAGGAAGAAGTTATTTCATGATCTAAAAAAATATTATTGGGATGAGCCTTTTCTTTTCAAGATAGGCGCCGATGGTATTTTCTGTCGATGTGTTCTTACAAGTTGGCTTTTATTGGCCTAATCTATGGAAATATGTCCATATCACGGTTAAAAATTGCGACCAGTGCCAACTCACTGGAAACATCTCTAGAAGAGACGAGATGCCTCAAAAGGGCATTCTAGAAGTTGATGTCTTTGAAGTATGGGGAATTGACTTCATGGGACCCTTACCGTCTTCCTTTGGCAATCACTATATACTCGTTGTTGTCGACTATGTTTAAAAATGGATCAAGGTTGTATCTTCTCCAACAAATGACACACGAGTAGTAACCAGGCTTTTCAAGAATATAGTCTTCCCAAGATTTGGTGTACCGAGACTCGTCATCAGTGACAGTGGCTCCCATTTCATTTCCAAAATTTTCACAAAATTATTAATGAAGTATGGAGTCCGACATCATGTCGCAACACCTTATCATCCACAAACAAGTGGACAAGTAGAGGTCTCCAACAGAGAGATTAAGAAAATCTTGGAAAAAACGGTAGCAACCTCTAGGAAAGATTGGTCGTCTAAGTCTCGCGAAGCTCTATGGGCATATAGGAAAGCCTACAAAACTCCAATCAGAACCACGCCATTTAAGTTAGTTTATGGGAAATCATGTCATCTGCCAGTAGAAATCGAACATAAAGCTTATTGGGCCATTAAGACCCTTAAGTTGAATTACACTACCGTGGGTGAGAAAAGAATCCTAGATATACATGAACTTGAAGAAGTTAGATTAGACGCTTACGAGAATGCCCGAATTTATAAGGAAAGAACTAAAAAGTGGCATGATAAATGCATATCTAGGAAAGAATTTAATGAGGGCGATGTAGTACTCCTATTTAACTCTAGACTTAAACTATTTCCGGGAAAACTTCGCTCTAGATGGTCTGGTCCCTTCGATGTCACTAAGGTTTTTCGAAATGGCGCAATAGAATTAAGGGAATGTCTAATGAGCCTTTTATCGTAAACGGACAGCATTTAAAGCATTACCATTGCATTGACAATAAGGTATATTCTACGACATTTAAGCTCGATGAGCTGCCGTCTCACTCATTAGATTAATCTCCTACTATGTCGAGCTTACGACTTAAACAAAGCGCTTGGTGGGAGACAACCCCCCTTTCTAGTCTTTTCTTGTTGATTTACTAATTTTTAGTTTTGTTTTTGTTATTTTCTATTTCTATTTTTATGAAATTATGCAATATTGTTTCTCTACTATTACCCACTACTAACTTAATTCTAACTGTCAACCTAATTCAGGCTAACTTAACTTTAGCTAACTGCACTAACCCACGATGAATCCAATTGACATAATGGGAATTACTTTCAGAAGAAGAAATCAGCGGAGGTGTTTTGAGTCATTAGCTGAAAGGGAGATGGCAGTGAGTATCTACCCAGATCGACCTGCCATGACCACATAGGGATTAAAGACAGTGTTTTATTTCTTTTGAATCAAATAAGCTGGGATACCTCTGCCATAAGAAGAATATTTAGTTCTTACCGTAAGTTAACCCTAGAATTTCTGAGCTCTCTTGTCTATTTTCCTAACCATGGTATAGGGATTAACAAAGGATTGATTAGATTTAGGATGTTTGGTATTGATTACACCTATAACCATAGAGAAATGGCTGAACTTTTAGGATTCCCACATGGCTTTGATACCTTCACCATAATTCAAGAGGAACTCTTTGATGTGAATTAACTTGACTACTTCTGGGGTAGTATTACCGGTATTAGCAACCCTGAACCTAATGACATGTACTATAAAAATATTCATAACCCCGCCTTCCGATACTTTCATAATACCTTAACGTATACCCTTTTTAGAAAGAAAGAGAACATAACCTCCGTATCAAGAGCCAAACTTTTCATAATGTTCTGTGCATGCCAAAATCGTCCTGTTAATGGTGCTACCTTTATAATAGCCAATTTTCACCGTTTTGCATGAGCTGTCCATGAACTAATCCTAATAGGAGGCCTAGTGACCATGATTGCAAATGCTATCGACTTGAGACAATCATTGCTCAATATTTCCCCTCTAGGTAGATTCTTATCCATGAACATCCAATTCTGTTTCAATAGAGGAATTATTAGGAACCTAGGCCCGACTGCCTTTGAACTTCTCATTAATAATCAGTTAATGCCTCTTTTCACCCTGCCTAACCCTAGGACCAACATTCATGACGAAAACAATTAGTTATATGATTGGGCCGAACCATAAAATTCACCACCAGCTACTCCCGAGACACCCCAAATCTATGACCACCATGATTCCTTCTTATCTGATGTGGAAATCGACCCTGAAACCCCTTCATTTTATCACCATTATCCATCTTCCGATCATGGTAACTCAAGCACCTCTGCTACTCTGATTGCTACACCACCTCCCTCCATTGACCAAGCTACTTTTATCACTTCTCTTAAATCTGAGCTTGATCGTTTGAGAGATGACTTCATTAATTTGCGTATCGAATTTAATTCTTTTATGGACGTAGTGACATAACGGTTGAATCATTTATATCAACACATCTACTCTACTGCTCTTCCAACTAATCAAAGTGGCTAATTTTGTTTCTAACTTACTGCATATATTCTTCTCACATTTAAACATTGAGGACACTATTTTGTTTAAGTATGGGGAGAAGACCAATTAGTTTAGGATTTCCATTTTTTTTTCTATTTTTAATTCTTAAGTAGAGTAGATTTTTACTTCTGTCATTTTTTTCTTCATTTATGTCTTGTTTTGTTTTTCCTTCACCTACTGATTGAAATTACTATTACATTTCTTTGCTTTATTATGATGTTTACACATACATTTTGTGCTTTAATATTTTCAATCCACTATATATATGTACGTACTTAAATTCCTACAAGAATTAGAATATATACGTTTAATTATTGTGAAGTCTGGAAGACAGGATTTCAATTTTTATTTTTCTGTTTTTCACTTCGCGCCGCTCGCCACACAAGCATGAAGACCGTCACACTCCAAACCTTGTCCCTCCCAGCATGGATGAGTTCCCCTTGACAAAGAGTAAAATAAAGCGCTTTCTATGTTTTAACATAAAAACCCTTTTGGTTTCCCTTCTCATTTTCTTCAACTCTCGTTTAACTCCATTAAAAACCTACTGCCCATCCCACTCCCTCCATTATCGATATAATCAAACATCAATATTCCCCACACATTAACCTCTTTATTTTTCTTTACTTATATACTCTCAAAAACCCTCCTCCATCTCAAACCCTCAATTTCTCACGCATTAATCTCTATCAAATCACCGACCATATTCCATCTCTGATTCAACTATGGCACACAGGAACCCAAGGCCAGAACCCGACCATTCAAGGATTACATTCCAAATTGGAGAAGCCGGAGAACATCAAAGAGCCTAATATCTTAAATTCTATCAGCGCCCCATCATCCCTACACGGTATGTTGATATTGAATGTCTTCATAAATTGGGACTGCTTGATAATGTGCGATAGTTAATTAGAAATTATGATCTAGCATACGTCTGCACGCAAAATCTTCCCACATATGAGTCATTAACTTTGGAATTCTTGAGTTCGTTCTCCTACAACCCACCATGCAATGAAAACCTGCACCTAGCCAGAACAACAACTTTCAGAATGTTCAATGATGAATATTCTATAACTCAAGCAACTCTGAGTGATTTGCTCTACTTCTCTCGTGAGGGGGAGGTATACTATCAAATCCCTCCAAAAGAAGACTAGGCATCCACAACCTTCAAAATTTGGAAATCTATTTCTGATGAGGAACCTACTAGTTGGGATGGACTTTATGCCTTCTCTATACATAATCCCGCAATCTGGTACTTTCACCGTGTTATATCCAACACAATTTTTGGGAGGATCAACAACAACAAGGTAAATTCCAAATAATTGTTCCTCTTATATTGTACCTTCACTCCTAACCATAAGATCAGTGCCAGTGCATTCCTCCTGACTCATATCCAATCTCTGTGTGCAAGAGGGTCTACACCTTTCTGCATTGGAGGGCTAGTTGCCTCTATAGCACTTGGTCTGCACATGGAAGATAAACTAGCAAATCTGCCTCCACTGCCACCCATATTTATTGACATTGACACTATCGAGCTGGACACCTGATTAAGGTCAGAGGAGATATAAGGTATAATCTCATGGTGCGTAAAAAAGTAGTTTCTAGTATCATTTTGCCTAACATTGCACTCACAAATGTAACAAATATGGACATGTGGCTTTATGATCTTACTGCTCCTGCACCTGGGGATAATGTGAAAAATAACCAAGGTGATGCTCAGGCTGACGAGATGGAACAAGAAATGGAGCAAGGGGATGCTGAACAACAACCTACAACACAATCTCCTTCTGAAAATGTGGCAAGCACGAGAACCAGAAGAAGATGCAAAAGAGTACCGGCCACCAATGATGACATCATGGCTTCCATTATGCAACAATATGAGAGGATGCAAGCTATGCAAACTAATCAAAATGCAATGATGCAACTCATGAAAGCTATGCAAACTTAGAAACAATAATATGATGAAAGGAATGAGCGTCGGGCCGCAAGAATGATCGAGGAAATGGCGGCTTTAACCATACGCATGGATGACTTTCAGGAATATTTATACCATATGGGCATGCCTCATCCTCCAACTGGAAGGGATAGACGTGGACGAGCATGAGGGAGAGGAAGAGGACGTGACATTAAGCAGGAGTAGAACACCTTAGTTTCTTTTCCCGTTTCCTCTTTCTTTATAAGCATTGGGACACTGCTTGGTTTAAGCTTAGGTAGGGATGTCAATGGGGCGGGGCGGGGCCGGGGGGACACTTCCCCATCTTTTTCCCCGCCATCAAATCCATTCCCCGTCCCCGTCCCCGATCTCCGTCACGGGGGAATTTCTATCCCCATCCCCGTTCCCCGCGGATCCCCGTTTCCCGCGGGGATCCCCATAGATCCTACATTTATTCATTAATATTTTATTTTTTTAAAATGTTTATATTTTCTATAAAAATAAAAAGCACAAAGAATTCACATATTTATTATGTTATTAAAAAATACTAGTATTTGACATTTATTATTTTTTATTAAAAATACTAATGGAACACAAAATAATAATATTTTTTTTATAAATTTCTATAAAATGCTAAAAAATTCAACAAAATGAACTATAATACTTTTTAAAGTAACAATATGCCTAAACAACTAAAAAAATCCAACAACATAAAGGAAATGACTAAAAAACCTAATCTAAAATATATATATTAAATTAACTATATTAAAATAATAGGCGGGGCGGGGTCCCCGCGGGGCGGGGGGTGTATTCCCCGTCCCCGTCCCCGAAATGCTCTCGGGGGAATTTTTCTCCCCATCCCCGCCCCCACGGGGGAAAATTCCCCATCTTTGGGGCCCCGAACGGGGCGTTCCCCGCGGGGATCCCCATTAACAGGTCCAAACTGACATCCCTAAGCTTAGGGGAGTTAGTTAGGAAACACTTTACCGCTTTCTAAGTAGATTTACATTCCCGCTTGTATTTCCCGTAATTAAAACATCCATGTACTTTCAAGTTCTTATATGCAAACTTTTCCTCTATTATCTAATTTCCCCACTTTCTTGAGCCATAGCAAAATTTTTGTTTGTTACTTTCATAACTTGACGCATTCGAAAAGTATACAAGTTGCTCACTTTTAAGATATATGAGAAACTTTGAGTAAAATAGAAACAAGATGGATACCATCGTAACACTTAATCCTCAAATTACGCTAGATCGATTTCAGTGACCTTTATACCGAAACCTTAAGTTTTAGTTTTAAAGTAACCCCGAGTAGTTTATTTAGCAGTCAACACCATTGTGATCGGTGGATCTGGAACTGACTGTTTTAAAGCTGGTTCGCGAAATGTCGCGGAAGCAAGAGTCGCCACCGTCTTTTATTTTCTCCAAACGGAAAGGACAAAAGCACAGAAAAATTCCTTAAAGAGATTGCTCTCGGTTCGGGAGGTAGATTATAGAAAGGGAAGGTATTAGCACCCTTTCTATCCATGGTTATCCATGGGCTCTTAGGTACTTGCTCAATGTGTTTTCAAAATGTTTGCTTGCTTTTCAATGTGGGTTTCAAAAATATTCTTTGAAAAGTTTCAATTCAACTCGTACGTCAGAGTGTTTGAAAAGTTTGTTTTGAAAGTTTTTGAAAGTGTGTTGGTGTGAAAAGTATTTTGATTTGTTTGAAATTAGAGCAAGTATCCTTGAGAACCTACCTACCCTAAGGAATTCGTCTGTGTAAATGTCCTTTAAAGTAGTGCCATCCCACCATTGAGAGGTAGGTAGCACCACCGTTGGAGGTGTTCGGGTCAATTCGAGTTTGTAGGGACATGGCGATCACCGGAGCAATGGGAAGACACCTTAGAAGCTACCCTTATGCCATTGATCTTTTATTCCGAGGCAACTATTCCGAAGCAACTTTGTTTTAGGCAACTTTGTTTTAGGCAACTTTGTTTTAGGCAACTAGATCAATGGACACAAGGACTTACTAAAACATCTTCTACTCGACGATCACCTTTCGAAAGGCAACAGTGAGGCGTACCCTATGGGTGGTGTGTGCGAATTGTGTGTCATTTTCAGTTTATTGTTTGTCTTGTCATGCATTGGTGACCTAACGATTCGATTTTATTTTTGGGCATTCATTCTTTCATGCATATTTATTAACAGTTATATTTGCGAGAAAATAAATCTAAACTATTACAACTGGCGCGGGTCCACATCGCCAAAAAAAAAAACCGAACCCGATTTGACTGAAAATAAATAAAGCGAATAAATAAAAGTGCGAGAATTTTAAATTACATGGCTTTGGGGCATATACAGAATTATTTAAACAATATAAAATAAATGCGCGAAATAAAGAGATTAAACAAAATTAGGGCGTTGGACCCTTTAACAAACAATTAAAATTAATCAAGGAATCTAAAATTAAAATTAAATGAAAAAAAATGGTATTTTTGTGTTTTTTTGATTTAAAAGAAAAAAAGAAAAATTAATTAAAATTAAAATGCTAAACCCTAGTTCTAATGTTTTTTTAAGTTTTTAAGAAAGAGATTTAATTTCTAACCTAATTTAATTCTAAATTAATCTATGTACAATTTTTAGTTTATGAAAATAAATAAATAATATTATTATTCTGAAAAAAAATAAAATTAAAAGTCATTAATCCTAAATTCTATGTTGTTTTGATTTTAGTTATTAAAAGAATTAAATTTGAAAACCTAATTAAAACTAAATAATTACAAATATTTATTTAGGAAATGATTAGAATAAAAATTATATTTTTTTATGGTCTTTTCTGATTTTGTGAGGTTTTTATGTTTTGTTAAAAATAATTAACTAAATAAATAGAAAAATAAAAGAAATAAAAAAGAAAAATTAAAGAAAGAAAAAAAAAGAAAATAAAAATAATAAAGCAAACCAGGGGGGTGTAGATTTGAAAGGCCTGGCCCAATTGCTTTGAATTTTGTTGACTTTTCCAATCAGGTGTGGCATGTTGACTGGCGTCCATCATATGCCTTTGTTCTGAACCCTTTGATAAGCCTCCTAGGACACGTGTGCAATAGATGAGGAGTGTGCATGGTGAGCTTTAATGTCAGCGTTGCATGGAAACTGGAAATGAAAAATAATATTGAATTTTGCAAGACCTGGGACTTGAACCCAGGTCTTTGATGTCATGTGCCTAACGCGTTGCCACTGAGCCACTTTGAATTCATTTAACATAATATAGTTAATAAATAATAAAAGGAATAATCAAGACATTAATGATTCCACGCGCGCGAATTTGAATGAACGTATCATTGGCTGCCACGACGTCTTCTTCCTCGCGTGCCCTGAAACATGAAACACAACAGCAACGGTTTTGAAGCGTTGTTTTAAGCATGCTATGGGAAAATAGCGAATAGCCATATAGGCTACATAAATTGTTCGCGATGGTTGTTTCTTGCTCGTCTTGGTGTACTGAGTTCAACCATGGTGGTCCTGAGCCCTAATTTTTCCTCTAGGCAAAGTCCCCAATTTAAGAAAACTGTAACCCTAATATTCGAAAATGGTGAATTCGCGTATGATCAACAAAAATGAAATCAAACACCATGAATAGCTTGGAAACTTTGTGAGGAACATGAATATGTAATTAAAAATGCAAAAGGATGCTTAATTCATGCTATGCGATTTGAGAATTTTTGAGGTACAGTTTTGCTCATGGATACCAGTTCAAGGAGTTTTGATTGATGTTATGAATTGGGATACGTTCAGAATTGTCTCAGGAAGCTATTGGTATATGAATCAAGGCTTAAATTTGTCCCCAACTTTGAAATCAGTTTTGACTTATATGCCTCATTTTTCAAATTGTCCAATGGCTTTTGAGCGAGCCTTTTGCTAGGTTATGGTTAGGGTTGGACTCAGTGATGATCATGGAATGGAATTGGTTTGTTTTTTGACCTTAATCCATGCTTAGGAAAGAATTGGTCTTAGGGTTTCTTCCATTAACCATTTTTCCTCCTTTTTAGCCAAAACCTAGACCTAGTGTGCAAATGAACCCTAACCTGATTTCTTGAGTTGGTTCATGATACATAGAAATTGTCCAAGTTCATATGACACTATTCCATTGGTTTTTAAATTTTATTTGAATTTTCAAAGAATTAAAATGAATTAAATCATCAAAAATTAAATAAAATAAAAAAATCAATATTTGGTCTTGAAATTAACCATGGGACACGTGTGTGGCATGACAAGGATGGAACAAGTGGAAAAAATGGGACCCTTTTGTCAAAAATTGGATTTTCAAGGATAGTTGACTTTTGCCATTTCACAAAAATTTCCCAACTTCTACAAGGCATAACTTGCTCAATTTTTAAGCTTTTCACATGTTCTTGGACATTTTGGAAAGGTCTTTGAGTCCTTTAACCAATGCCTTTTGTCCCATGTCATTTTGATTTATCAATCTCAAGTTATGGCCTTTGACTTAAAGTCCCTTTTTGTTGACTTTTGAAAATGACCTATAATGTTGAAATTGATAACTTTTTGTGAGAGCATTTCTTGGACTTGAAGTATGAAAATGAGTTGTAGGAAATGTCTTTTTCTTCAAAATGAGCTTTGGATGGAATTTTTCTGATAATCCATGTGAAAGTTATGCCCTGGTCAATTTCAGTTGACTTTTTCAGCTGTCCAAATATAGCAACTTTTACATCTTTGATGATTTCTGAGCCAAATTTTGAGAATCATGATCAAGCATTGATCAAATGATGTTTGTGGCTTCAAAATGATATGTTGACCAAAAATTTGAACTTTTGACTGCCAAATGACCATTTTGCCCCTACAGTTGACTGTAGTGCAATCTAGGGTTTTGACTGTGCAATTTTGAGCTGAATGCCTTGAAACTTGATATGAGGATACTTGACCATCTTTGTAGGCATGTGAGACTTGATTGAGCCTTTGAACACTTTCAATTCTTGATCAGAACACAAACCCTAGTTTTGACTGTATAGGAAACAGTTGAGCTGCACAACCCTTGGGGAATTTTGTGACCTGGCTTGGCAATTTATTGAGGGATATGGGAGGGCAAATTTTGGGGTATAACAGTTGCCCCTGTTCAATCTTCTTAGACCTGAGGATGCAGATTGGCTGACGTGCCTTTCGTAATCCGAGGGTAAAAGAAGATTGGACACTAGAGTGCCCGGAAATTTGCGCTCACATGTTAGCAATGATGGGGGAATGGGCTTATAGATGCCATTTGGAGGTTGTCGGATAGGATGATGGGCTTATAGATGCCATCTGGATGTTGATCGCGTAGGAGATTCTTTAGCGAGATCCTGCATACCTGCAAAACAGAAAAATGAGTACCTGACACGTTGCAGGAGCTGATTTTTTTAGATGCCTGGTATAGATGTGTCCTGGCTGGTTACAGGAGCTGAGTCTGGAGCTTCAAACAGCAATGAAAGAACCAGGGATGATTACTTCCTTAGCATGAATGGTAAGAGAGCCTTGGGCGACTTTAACTTCAACAACGCTCGTTGAGAAAAATCTGGGGTGTCTTCTACTGGGATAAGAATCAGGGAGATCTTAAGGTCGATCTGACTGAACCAGAGAGGCCTTTGACTGGGTAAGCAATCAGGAAAATCTTGGGACGATTTAACTGAACCGGTCTAGGTCTTGAAATGTCTTCTACTGGGATAAGAATCAGGGAGATCTTAAGGTCGATCTGACTGAACCAGAGAGGCCTTTGACTGGGTAAGCAATCAGGACAATCTTGGGACGATTTAACTAAACCGGTCTAGGTCTTGAAATGTCTTCAAAGGGATAAGCATCAGGAAAATCTTGGGACGATTTAACTGAACCAGAGAAGGCCTTTGACTGAACCAGTCTAGGTCTTGAAATGTCTTCAAAGGGATAAGCATCAGGAAAATCTTGGGACGATTTAACTGAACCAGAGAAGGCCTTTGACTGAACCAGTCTAGGTCTTGAAATGTCTTCAAAGGGATAAGCATCAGGAAAATCTTGGGACGATTTAACTGAACCAAAGAAGGCCTTTGACTGAACCAGTCTAGGTCTTGAAATGTCTTCAAAGGGATAAGCATCAGGAAAATCTTGGGACGATTTAACTGAACCAGAGAAGGCCTTTGACTGAACCAGTCTAGGTCTTGAAATGTCTTCAAAGGGATAAGCATCAGGAAAATCTTGGGACGATTTAACTGAACCAGAGAAGGCCTTTGACTGAACCAGTCTAGGTCTTGAAATGTCTTCAAAGGGATAAGCATCAGGAAAATCTTGGGACGATTTAACTGAACCAGAGAAGGCCTTTGACTGAACCAGTCTAGGTCTTGAAATGTCTTCAAAGGGATAAGCATCAGGAAAATCTTGGGACGATTTAACTGAACCAGAGAAGGCCTTTGACTGAACCAGTCTAGGTCTTGAAATGTCTTCAAAGGGATAAGCATCAGGAAAATCTTGGGACGATTTAACTGAACCAGAGAAGGCCTTTGACTGAACCAGTCTAGGTCTTGAAATGTCTTCAAAGGGATAAGCATCAGGAAAATCTTGGGACGATTTAACTGAACCAGAGAAGGCCTTTGACTGGATAAGCATCAGGAAAATCTTAGGATGATTTAACTGAACCGGTCTAGGTCTTGAAATGTAGCCTGAGAACTTAACTGGATCTTTCCTGAAGAGTAAAAGTCAGTCATATGCAATGCATGATATGGATCAAGCAATGATGTTCTCAACATAAATGAGATTTGTATGAAGCAGCGCGTTATGCATGCTATAATGATGTATGTGATGTTTTATGTATGTTTTCGTCTAGGAAAGTAAATCCTTGACGGGTGCCGGGAAGTCATATCCTGGGCTGATGTCGAAGAATAGATTTTGCTTCCGCTGGGGATGATAACTGCAAGGATACCGGTAGGAGAAGATGACTCCGTTGCGGAATAAACTTGGCAAATGGAAGATTCTGCGGGGAGAAAAGATACTCTAGCGATCATGCTGGAAAGCAATACTCTGTGGGAAGAGTGATGCCTTGCTGAATGTTGATAGTAACTCTGTTGGGGATACCGTTGTTGTATTGGAAGTATTGATGGCCTTCGCTGGGGATAGGAAAGAACTACGTTGACAACGACCTTTCCGTGGCTTTTGGCTGAGGATAACCCAGTTATATCCTGTTGAGGAAATAACTCTTTAAATCAAGCCAGACGACGCGTTCGTGCTCTGCGAGGGGATAAGCTTCCAGAATCTACTGGGGATAAGCTTACTGCTTAGAGAGATGAATTCCAATTTTCCTGGGGAAACTGGACTCTCCTGGGGAAATCTTGAACTGTAATTTCTGTAAGTTGAAAGAGGGAACCTATGTAGGGTTGCCTGATGATGAGCTCGTGTAAAACCACATCTTGGAAAGAAGGACACCTGTGTAGGGTTGACTGATGACGAGCTCGTGTAAAACTGCATCTTGGAGGAAGGAAACCTGTGTAGGGTTTACTGATGACGAGTCCGTGTAAAACTGCATCTTTGGGGAGAGAGAACATGTGTAGGGTTTCTTCGGGATAAGTTCGTGTAAAACTTTTGGCGGAACCGGGGTAAGGTTACTGCAGGGTAAGTTCGTGTAAAACTTCTTGATGAACCGGGGTAAGGTCATCTTGAAATAAGTCCGTGTAAGACTTCTGGAGGAACCGGGGTAAGGTTACTGCAAGATAAGTTCGTGTAAAACTTCTTGAAGGACCGGGGTAAGGTCATCTTGAAATAAGTCCGTGTAAGACTTCTGGAGGAACCGGGGTAAGGTTACTGCAGGATAAGTTCGTGTAAAACTTCTTGAAGAACCGGGGTAAGGTTATCTTGTGGTAAGTTCGTGTAAAACTTCTTGATAAATCCGTGTAAGACTTTAGGAGGAACCGGTGTAGGGTCACTTTGATGATAAGTCCGTGTAAGACTTCTGGAGGAACCGGTGTAGGGTCACTTTGATGATAAGTCCGTGTAAGACTTCTGGAGGAACCGGGGTTAGGTTACCTGGACAAGTTTGTGTAAAAACTTCGGGAGGAACCGGGGTAAGGTTACTTGGATAAGTCCATGTAAGACTTCTGGAGGAACCGGGGTTAGGTTACCTGGATAAATCCATGTGAGATTTCTGGAGGAACCGGGGTTAGGTCATCTTATGGAGGAGGAATCTGTGTATGACTTTGTCTGAAGGTTGAGCAGAAACCGGTGTTGGGTTGCATGATTTTGATTCAGTGGATAATTGTCCTGTTTGGTCTCGGACGTTAGCCCACGATCTGGAATTTGTAAAGGTAGATGGTAATCGTTTTTATGTTGATCTGTCCTTTGTAATTTGGTTGACAGAGCAATTGGATCGCCTGGATAGCTCATTATTGCCCCTGCTTCAGAGGTGAGGGAAAAGGATACTTGTGCGGGTGATCGACAAATCTTCGGGTAGGCAAGTGACGAGATACCGGAACATAGTCGTACGCTTCGATCCCTAACTTTTGCCTGGGCTTCCCTTTCGGGTTTTCAGTCCACCGGGATATCCCTTTTGCCCAAGCCGCCTTTTCAGGTTTTCGACTTGCCGGGTGTACATGTTTTTGTTTTCATCCCTTATTTTGCCCGAACCCTTTTGGTTTGCCGGGAAGCCCTTATTTTTGCCTAGGTGTGTCAACCTAGCGGGTCTTTGATTATGCTTAGTATCTTTTCGACTATGTCCATGTTCTCAGAATGTAGGGAGTTGCCCCGGTTGGAAGTATTTTGCCATGCCCCAGATAATGGGCAATGCTCCTTGATTGGAGGTTCTTCTGTTCACAAGGTGTTCATCGTGCGAATTTCCCTGCTTGTTCAAACAAGTAGTCATATGCAAACAAGGTTATTTTAAGAATGCAAAAGTCTATGTCTGTCTTGAATTTTGAAAATGCATTTTTTGTAATACAGTGCGGTGTCAACTCAATATTTTACAGCAAACCTTCAGGAGTCAGGATACCTTCGTAACAGTATGCTTTCGAACTAACCCATGCTTCAGCTAGGACTTTTAAGAGTTATATCGTGGCCTGGTTCACGGTTTAAGAAACAAAGGATAAAGGCTCAAATTATTTGTACCCACCTGCTCTTCGTGATGTTCTCCAAACCTACACTCAGTTGATCGTGCGTTAGACCTTGTTTGAGTCTTTGCTCTGATTTTCCGGTGATGATTCGGATATTGAACGTTTATTTAAATAGGCAATCATCCCCTTTTTTGCTGAGGGTTTGTGAGACCTCTTTTTTTTGATTTAGTTATCCCTTTCTTTTTTTTTGCCTGAACTGTTTCCTTTTTGGGATTACAGTCAGCGGGATGCCCCAGTTTGGTAAGTCTCCTTCATGAGTTTTGACTTAATGGGTTTTTATTCTTTGAGAGATAATGACTGCCTTTCTTTATTGATTATTCGGAACCATCACTGTCTTTCTTTTTTGTAAGGACCTCTTTAGTGCCATTCGTTATGCACTTGGATCAACTGAGAGAACTACCCTGCCCCAGGTTATGATTAAGGGTTTTGATTTTCGAAAATACAAACTCTTACTTCTTTGGCTCTGATGGGTTGACGAGGGATTATCATCCTTATAACTCCAGTGTTTAGGAATTGAAACAATGCCTGTACCTCATCAGCGGGGTCTGTTCAAAAGCATATTGTAGATCGTGGTATTGTTTTCGTCATCCTCCCTCAAGAGGTTTAGAATTTTCAATTAAGAATTGACCATCGCAAAAAAATGTGAAAGCAGTTTTAAGCATAGTAAACATAATTAATTCAAGACAGACATGTGTAATGCATTCATGAAATAAAAGAGTTTAACACAATAATTGTTTATCTGAACAAGAAAAGGAAAAATACAACTTGACATCAAATGAACAAAAATTTAGCCATGCTTTGGCAATGGAGCGGTGGTCACGTTGGGAGTCTCAGCAGGCTCGAACTCGATCTCTTTGGCATCGATCATGTTCTGAATTTTGTACTTCAGTGCCCAACAGTCCTCAGTATCGTGCCCCGGGCTATCAGAATGATAGGCACACCTTGCTTCTGGATTGTAGCTAGGAGAGGAGGTCTTAGGATTGGCATGAGGGTTGATTGGTGCAATCAGGTTCATCTTCACCATATGCTGCAATGCTTGTGCCCAAGGCATGTTAATGTTGGTGAATTGCCTTTTAGGCCCTTCCGGCCTTTGTTGGTTTCCCCTTTGTGGTTGACGGCGTGGTGCAGAACCTGAGATCATGACTGCCCCTGCATGTTGATCACGGCGACTCTTTTGACTGTATACAGCATTGGATTCCTTCTTTCCCGTGTAAGGTTTTTTATGAATATCAGAAGGTGTGGCCTCTTGAATCTTCCCCGACTTGATACCAGCTTCAATTCTTTCGCCAGTCAGGATGAGGTCGGTAAATCCAGCAGATGAGTTACCAATGAGGTGATTGAAGAATGGCCCGGATAGGGTCCCCAAGAACATATCAACGAGTTCCCGGTCAGTTAACGGAGGTTGCACCCTTCCAGCAAGGTCTCTCCATTTCTGGGCGTACTCCTTAAAACCTTCACCCGACCCTAGCGACATACCCTGGAGCTGGGTACACGTAGGAGCGAGGTCGGCATTATACTGATACTGCTTATAGAAAGCAGTGGCCAGATCCTCCCAGTTACGAATGCTGATTCCATCTAGCTGATAGAACCAATCGAGGTGAGTCCCTGAAAGACTCTCCTGGAAGAAGTGGATCCAAAGGTTCTTGTCCGCTGTGTAAGGCTGGATCTTCCTTACATAAGAACGGAGGTGCAACTTGGGACAGGAAGCCCCATCATACTTCACGAAGGTAGGTGTTTTGAACTTGTGGGGGATCACCACCCCAGTAGATAACCCCAAGTCTCCGAAATCCAACCCAGGCACCCGCTGAACTTCCATAGCCTTTAATCTGTCTTCCAGCTGTTTGTACCGGTCTTCAGCAGGAGGGTATTGTTCGTCGTTGAAGTCTGTTTCAGTATCAGAGCCCACAGGAGTAGTGACCTCTCTTTCTTGGTGACTACCTTCCGTCACAGATGGAGGAGTCCTTTCAGCTTCAACCAAAGTATTCCCGAGTCTGCGCCCAGTGTTAAATAGCACAGTCCTCCTCTTCTTCTTAGTCTTCTTCAGAAGCATGGTCTTCAGCTCTTGTTGACCCTGAGCTAAGCCCTTGATCAGCTCTTGAAATTGGGCGTTCTGCGCCTGAAATTGGACATTTTGCGCCTGAAGAGCCTTGATAGATGCCTCGGTTGATGATTCAGGATTCATGACGAGACTGCTGAAATAAACAGCGAAGAAGGTAAGCAACCTGCAGAGGAAGGGTACCTGTTATATAATGATATGTATGATATGCATGCAATGATTTCAAAGACCTCGTGGGGTAAACAAGAAAATTTGTTAGCATTGGAATTTAGAGCTTGATTGAAGGACACCCATGTTATTGAGAACTCTTCTTCAAGAGTCAAAGGCTCACCATATCAAGTGGGTCATAGCCTCTGACAACATTGGCTAGAGGAAAATAAATCCTCTTTGCCCCTTGCTAGATGTTTGATTTATATGACCTGTATCACAGGCCCTTGAGATCCTTGAAATGGGTTAGGATGTATGCAATGGTATGATGTCATGATATGTATGGGGTAATGTGAGTAACCCTGTTATGAGTCCCAATTAAGGACTGCAAAAACCTGCAAGAAACTTAGGATACCCTGTTATGAGTCCTAATTAAGGACTACAAACACAACCTACAGGAGACAAATGTCAGGTAATAAGCATGCAAGTAGTTCAAGTAGGAAGGCACACAAGTCACACAAGAGAAGCCCTTAAAGTTTAGGCCGGCATGGAGTCTGGGTAGTACCCTCTTGAAGTTGGTGGGTTCAACCTGTCCTATCAAAGTAACCGGGTTCTAAGGTTCCCAATATCACGGGACTGCTTTCATTGTTCATCGTTTCGATTTAGCCACTGAACTGGCGACCGAAATATTCCAGGAAAGCAACCCTCAATTGAGCGTAGTATCGAGTATCAACCAACCTCGGACTGCACCAAAGTCAGTTATCTCACTACCCTAAAGAGGCCAAGATGGTTCAATTAAGGTTCCTAAGGTCTGTTGATGCTTCATGACACCACATGGAGGCCCCGTACTCTCCTTGACTGACTCAAGGGTTACCGGTACACACCAAAGTGCCACATCAACGTAGCAGACTGCTTCAACCATGTCGGTATACCCCGCACAGTTCCCTCACAGCCTTGTTGCTACTTTCTGAGAAAGGTATCCCCCAGATCCGGGTTAGGATCTATAGAACTCCCAAGCAACCCACAATTTTAAAGCACGCAAGGAAAACAATTGAAAACACAGTTATGAACTAGCCCTAAGGTACACCTCACTTTAAAATAAGTCCCCAGCAGAGTCGCCAGTTCTGTGATCGGTGGATCTGGAACTGACTGTTTTAAAGCTGGTTCGCGAAATGTCGCGGAAGCAAGAGTCGCCACCGTCTTTTATTTTCTCCAAACGGAAAGGACAAAAGCACAGAAAAATTCCTTAAAGAGATTGCTCTCGGTTCGGGAGGTAGATTATAGAAAGGGAAGGTATTAGCACCCTTTCTATCCATGGTTATCCATGGGCTCTTAGGTACTTGCTCAATGTGTTTTCAAAATGTTTGCTTGCTTTTCAATGTGGGTTTCAAAAATATTCTTTGAAAAGTTTCAATTCAACTCGTACGTCAGAGTGTTTGAAAAGTTTGTTTTGAAAGTTTTTGAAAGTGTGTTGGTGTGAAAAGTATTTTGATTTGTTTGAAATTAGAGCAAGTATCCTTGAGAACCTACCTACCCTAAGGAATTCGTCTGTGTAAATGTCCTTTAAAGTAGTGCCATCCCACCATTGAGAGGTAGGTAGCACCACCGTTGGAGGTGTTCGGGTCAATTCGAGTTTGTAGGGACATGGCGATCACCGGAGCAATGGGAAGACACCTTAGAAGCTACCCTTATGCCATTGATCTTTTATTCCGAGGCAACTATTCCGAAGCAACTTTGTTTTAGGCAACTTTGTTTTAGGCAACTAGATCAATGGACACAAGGACTTACTAAAACATCTTCTACTCGACGATCACCTTTCGAAAGGCAACAGTGAGGCGTACCCTAGGGGTGGTGTGTGCGAATTGTGTGTCATTTTCAGTTTATTGTTTGTCTTGTCATGCATTGGTGACCTAACGATTCGATTTTATTTTTGGGCATTCATTCTTTCATGCATATTTATTAACAGTTATATTTGCGAGAAAATAAATCTAAACTATTACAACTGGCGCGGGTCCACATCGCCAAAAAAAAAAACCGAACCCGATTTGACTGAAAATAAATAAAGCGAATAAATAAAAGTGCGAGAATTTTAAATTACATGGCTTTGGGGCATATACAGAATTATTTAAACAATATAAAATAAATGCGCGAAATAAAGAGATTAAACAAAATTAGGGCGTTGGACCCTTTAACAAACAATTAAAATTAATCAAGGAATCTAAAATTAAAATTAAATGAAAAAAAATGGTATTTTTGTGTTTTTTTGATTTAAAAGAAAAAAAGAAAAATTAATTAAAATTAAAATGCTAAACCCTAGTTCTAATGTTTTTTTAAGTTTTTAAGAAAGAGATTTAATTTCTAACCTAATTTAATTCTAAATTAATCTATGTACAATTTTTAGTTTATGAAAATAAATAAATAATA
Organism: Vicia faba; assembly: GCA_948472305.1. Classification (NCBI taxonomy): domain Eukaryota; kingdom Viridiplantae; phylum Streptophyta; class Magnoliopsida; order Fabales; family Fabaceae; genus Vicia; species Vicia faba. The sequence continues at coordinate 179,195 of CATIWC010002493.1, read as the reverse complement.
TTATTATTCTGAAAAAAAATAAAATTAAAAGTCATTAATCCTAAATTCTATGTTGTTTTGATTTTAGTTATTAAAAGAATTAAATTTGAAAACCTAATTAAAACTAAATAATTACAAATATTTATTTAGGAAATGATTAGAATAAAAATTATATTTTTTTATGGTCTTTTCTGATTTTGTGAGGTTTTTATGTTTTGTTAAAAATAATTAACTAAATAAATAGCAAAATAAAAGAAATAAAAAAGAAAAATTAAAGAAAGAAAAAAAAAAGAAAATAAAAATAATAAAGCAAACCAGGGGGGTGTAGATTTGAAAGGCCTGGCCCAATTGCTTTGAATTTTGTTGACTTTTCCAATCAGGTGTGGCATGTTGACTGGCGTCCATCATATGCCTTTGTTCTGAACCCTTTGATAAGCCTCCTAGGACACGTGTGCAATAGATGAGGAGTGTGCATGGTGAGCTTTAATGTCAGCGTTGCATGGAAACTGGAAATGAAAAATAATATTGAATTTTGCAAGACCTGGGACTTGAACCCAGGTCTTTGATGTCATGTGCCTAACGCGTTGCCACTGAGCCACTTTGAATTCATTTAACATAATATAGTTAATAAATAATAAAAGGAATAATCAAGACATTAATGATTCCACGCGCGCGAATTTGAATGAACGTATCATTGGCTGCCACGACGTCTTCTTCCTCGCGTGCCCTGAAACATGAAACACAACAGCAACGGTTTTGAAGCGTTGTTTTAAGCATGCTATGGGAAAATAGCGAATAGCCATATAGGCTACATAAATTGTTCGCGATGGTTGTTTCTTGCTCGTCTTGGTGTACTGAGTTCAACCATGGTGGTCCTGAGCCCTAATTTTTCCTCTAGGCAAAGTCCCCAATTTAAGAAAACTGTAACCCTAATATTCGAAAATGGTGAATTCGCGTATGATCAACAAAAATGAAATCAAACACCATGAATAGCTTGGAAACTTTGTGAGGAACATGAATATGTAATTAAAAATGCAAAAGGATGCTTAATTCATGCTATGCGATTTGAGAATTTTTGAGGTACAGTTTTGCTCATGGATACCAGTTCAAGGAGTTTTGATTGATGTTATGAATTGGGATACGTTCAGAATTGTCTCAGGAAGCTATTGGTATATGAATCAAGGCTTAAATTTGTCCCCAACTTTGAAATCAGTTTTGACTTATATGCCTCATTTTTCAAATTGTCCAATGGCTTTTGAGCGAGCCTTTTGCTAGGTTATGGTTAGGGTTGGACTCAGTGATGATCATGGAATGGAATTGGTTTGTTTTTTGACCTTAATCCATGCTTAGGAAAGAATTGGTCTTAGGGTTTCTTCCATTAACCATTTTTCCTCCTTTTTAGCCAAAACCTAGACCTAGTGTGCAAATGAACCCTAACCTGATTTCTTGAGTTGGTTCATGATACATAGAAATTGTCCAAGTTCATATGACACTATTCCATTGGTTTTTAAATTTTATTTGAATTTTCAAAGAATTAAAATGAATTAAATCATCAAAAATTAAATAAAATAAAAAAATCAATATTTGGTCTTGAAATTAACCATGGGACACGTGTGTGGCATGACAAGGATGGAACAAGTGGAAAAAATGGGACCCTTTTGTCAAAAATTGGATTTTCAAGGATAGTTGACTTTTGCCATTTCACAAAAATTTCCCAACTTCTACAAGGCATAACTTGCTCAATTTTTAAGCTTTGCACATGTTCTTGGACATTTTGGAAAGGTCTTTGAGTCCTTTAACCAATGCCTTTGGTCCCATGTCATTTTGATTTATCAATCTCAAGTTATGGCCTTTGACTTAAAGTCCCTTTTTGTTGACTTTTGAAAATGACCTATAATGTTGAAATTGATAACTTTTTGTGAGAGCATTTCTTGGACTTGAAGTATGAAAATGAGTTGTAGGAAATGTCTTTTTCTTCAAAATGAGCTTTGGATGGAATTTTTCTGATAATCCATGTGAAAGTTATGCCCTGGTCAATTTCAGTTGACTTTTTCAGCTGTCCAAATATAGCAACTTTTACATCTTTGATGATTTCTGAGCCAAATTTTGAGAATCATGATCAAGCATTGATCAAATGATGTTTGTGGCTTCAAAATGATATGTTGACCAAAAATTTGAACTTTTGACTGCCAAATGACCATTTTGCCCCTACAGTTGACTGTAGTGCAATCTAGGGTTTTGACTGTGCAATTTTGAGCTGAATGCCTTGAAACTTGATATGAGGATACTTGACCATCTTTGTAGGCATGTGAGACTTGATTGAGCCTTTGAACACTTTCAATTCTTGATCAGAACACAAACCCTAGTTTTGACTGTATAGGAAACAGTTGAGCTGCACAACCCTTGGGGAATTTTGTGACCTGGCTTGGCAATTTCTTGAGGGATATGGGAGGGCAAATTTTGGGGTATAACAACCATCTTAAACACAAACTACATACGGAGTCGATGAATATAAGTGAATGATCCCAAGTATTTAAAAAGGTTACATGCTCTACTATTTGAAAACAGGGAATGCACCAATTAAATTAGACGACCCTCACCCGTCACTTAATCCAACGGATGCGGAACCTACAAATTATAATAAAGGAACCTGTTGTCAGTTAGTTCATAGGTGTCTGGTACTGAACTTGGTAGGGCGGACCATGGTCCGATCCTCCACAACATGCAATTGGGTGAATAAAAGGAGGTTACCACATATATGTTCCAGAATCTTGTGCTTAAAAGGATCATATTCACTAACCGGCTACTCTACTATGTGCGTGTAAAGATAAAGGGCTTAATGTAATTGCACTCGAATGAAAATAGGTGAAATAAAGCGAAAATAATTAGGTTAAGCTATAATAGCATGTGCGATACGGTGGGAAGAACTGACTATTTTTTTTGGAATGCTGGTTTGCGTTTTGCGTTTGTTTTCGCAAAATGTCGCGGTAAGCAAGAGTCGCCACCGACATTTATTTTAACCAACAAGGAAAGGAAAAAAGCACAGAAAAATTCCTTTTTCGAGATATTTCTCGGGTTCGGGGGGTAGATTATAGAAAGGGAAGGTGTTAGCACCCTTTTTATCCGTGGTTATCCACGGGCTCTTAGATACTTGCTCATATTGTTTTGAAAATTGCTTTCTTTGTGCTTGTGGGTTTGAAAAAGTTTTTGTTTTAAAACTTCGATTTAACTCTTGCTTCTGTCCTCAAGAGCGTATGAAGTGTTTTTGAAAACTTTATTCGAAAAAGTGTAAGTGTGAAAGAGATTTTATTTTTTGAAAGAGCAAGTATCTAAGAACCATCTACCTACTCGAAAAAAGAATCGTTCTATGCTATCTTCCTTTAGACAATGCTATCCTACTATTGATGAGTAGGTAGCACCGTTGTTGGAGTTTGAGGGTCAATTCGAATGAGGGACGTGCGGTTACTAAAGCAATGTTAGGACGCTTTAGCGGTAACCCTAATGTCTTAGATCATTTGTTTTGAGGCAACAATATCCGAGGCAACCGTTTCGAGGCGACTATGATCTTTTAGACAGAAGGGCGACCTCTAAAACTACCTATACTCAATGACCGCATATGAAGGCAACCAAGTGGGGTGTATCCTAAGAGTGCACATGTGCGAGTGTGTCGTTTTCAGTTATTTTTTATCTTTGTACATGTTAAGGGTGATCTAAGTTGATTTTAGGTTAAAACATTCAGTCTTGTCATGCCATCCTATTATCAAACATCTAACAGTTATAATTTGCGGAAATAAAATGCGGAATTTAAATTACAAGGCGTCGGGTATTTACATCGCCAAAGACAAACCCTTTAAAAATAAATAAAGCGATAAATAAATAAATAAAAGTCCTATTAAGCTATTACAATCCGGGAACAAGTACATTATTGGTAAAAGAAAGTAAATCGCGTGCGGGAAATTAAGTCGAGCGCATGATTAGGGTTTTGACCCCTTAAAGAAGACTTTTTTTTTGTTGTTTTTATTTATTTTAAGGAAGAAATTAAACTAAATTAATTACTAAATTGAATTAAGTAAATTAATTAATAAAAAACAAATTATTTTTGGGTTTTTGGTATTTTAAGAAAGAAATAAAAATTAATTGAATTAGTAAAAACCTAATTAAGTCTAATTTAATTTTAATTATTTACAAAAATATGTTAAAGTTATTCTAATTAAAACCTAAGTTAATTTAATTAGTTTTTATTAATAAAATAAAGATAAAAATTTGATTTGATAAAGAAAATATTTTTGTGGTTTTTATTTTAAAAAGAATTTTAATTGGTTAGTAAAACAAAAATAATAAAACAATTAAAATAAACAAAATAAATAAAATAGAAAGAGAGAGGGGGTATGAGCCTGAAGTGGGGGCATGAATGGTAATTTGAAGCCCATTAGAGTTGGCCTTGGTGGACTTTTCCTGATTCAGCGTGCATGTGTTGACTTTGTCTATGGTGGACCATCAACTCTTGGCCACCAGATTTGGCCTTTGGCCATCTGGCAATTGGATATATGAAGGTGTATGGTACACCGCAAGCCTGAATGTACACACAAACGCCTGAAAGAAAAAACAATGAGGAAGTGGGGGACCTAGGATTCGAACCCAGGTCCTGAAAGTGATTGCTTGCTTGCCTTGCCACTACGCTGCCTTGATTCATTTGTTAATATATTACATAATAATAATAATAATAATAATAATAAAACAAAAAAAGCAATTATTGGTCAGAAAAAATAAAACGCGCGCACAACATTTGAATGGGCCAATCGGGGGGGTGACACACACTCGTCCCTGTCCCCAGGTCTATAATAACATTACATGCGGATTTGAATCCGCAGCTAAATGCGCAGGCTTGTTCCAAAATTCATTCCAGGCCACAAAAATGAGTTCTAAAGACATGGTTGTATTCGTCCTTCCCTCCCGGTCACAATCATGTCCATCTTGTAGCCTAATTTCACCTGAAAAGGAAAACCCCAAAAATGCTTCCAAGAACCCTAACTATGGCGCTTTACATTACGGGTTAGTTAAACAAAATTGAGTGATGCAAAAAGCTTAGACATGTTGTAAGGATTACAAATATGCAAGTAATTTGTTCAAATGATGCACGAATGGATCAAATCGAATCCAAGAACAGGGCTAGGTAACGAGGGACTTACAACGCGTTTGGGCGTATGAGCAAGCTTGCTTTTGATCCAGGAAGATTAAGTGAACACCCAGGAAGCGATTGGGATAGGTCTTGGCTTCTGAAAGTACCTCTAAGCACGATTTCGATCTCAAGCTTTTTGTGACTTTTTTCAAACTTTGTTCTGCCTCTTCTTGCAGTCTCCAACCCTTGTTTCGATCTGTTTTGCCTTAGGATTTGATTTGATCTCCTCTTTACAACTTGCCAAATTTGCCCAAATCTCAATCTTTTTCACATGAATTGGTGTGATACGAATTTGATGATGCTAATGATGATAATCAATCCCTGAAATAACCAGAAGATCTCATGTTATCAATGTATTGGATTTTGTATGATTTAATTTGATTTAAAATGAATAAATTCAATAAAAAATCAAATAAAATAATAAAAATGAAATATGATCTCATGGCTGAATCTAGGACACGTGGGAAACTATGCAAGCTCAAATCAAGTGGAAAAGAATGGGCCCATTTGACAAAATTTGAATTTTTGGGGATAGTTGACTTTTGGCAATTTTGCAAAAATGTCCAACTTCAACAATGCATAACTTCTTCAATTTTGAACTTTTGGATGTGTTATTGGACTTTTTAGAAATCTTGAGATGTCCTCTAACCAACCATTTTGGTCTCATATCATTTTGATATTCCATTATCAATTATAAGCTTTGTAAAAAAAGGTGTCTTTGTTGACTTTTAAAAATGACCTATAATGTCCAAATTTATAACTTCTTGTGAGTGCATTTTTTGATCTTGGGGTATGAAGATGGATTGTAAAGAATTGAATACTATTAAAAATGAGCTTTGTATGGGTCGTTTATAATAAAGTATGAGAAAGTTATGCTTGGTCAAAGTTGAGTTGACTTTTCCTACAAAACCCTAATTTAGTAACTTTTGAATCTTGATGAATTTTGAGCAATCTTTGATGAATCATGATCAACCCTTGATAAAATGATGAAATATCCTTCAAAATTAGAATGTTGACAAAAAATCTTGAAGTTTGACTGTTTGTAGGTCACAGTTGACTTTTGCCCAAGCACAATCGATTTTTGGACCCTTTGAGCAATTGATTGAGCAAACTTCCTCTGCAAGGCTTGAAATTTGACATGGATGACCTTGAGAACATATTAGGACATTGGGGAGCACTTGAGGTCATTTGTACTCAAAGATCTTGATGCAACACAAAACCCTAATTTGGGGTTGATTGCCTTAGGAGATAGCTTGTCTGTCCAACTCTTGAGCAACCTTGAGCCACTTGGAGATTTTTCTTGCAATGTCTTGAGAAATATGAGAGGGAAAATTTTGGGGTACAACAGCTTCCCCTGTTCAATCTTCTTAAACCTGAGGATGTAGATTGGCTTTCGTGCCTTTCGTGATCCGAAGGTGGAAGATGATTGAACACTAAAGTGCCCCAAAATTTGCACTCGCATGAAGTGTTATCAGCCTTGTGATGTCGGGAATGGGCTTACATATTCCATTTGGAGATTGTTGGTGGGAGGATGAGCTTAAATATGCCATCTGAAGGGGTGTCGATCGCATAAGAGATTCCTTAGCAAGAACTTTCATAGCTGTTGTTGTGGAGGATTCCACTGGGGAAGCATGATCTTTGTTGGGATTTAGGAACTTGCCTGTACTTCAGCTGAGAGCACATCTCTGATGAGTTTTAAGAACTTGTCCGTAATTCAACTGGGGGGAAACATCTTCGTCAAGATTTAAGAACTTGCCCGTAATTCAACTGAGAAAACTCTGCTGAGATTTAGGAACTGTCTGTACTTCGACGAAGGAGAATTGTCGAGATTTAGAACCTTATCTGTAATTCAGCTGAGGATAATTCAGTTGAGATTTAAGAACCGGTCAACACTTCGACTGAGGGAAACATATTCATCGAGATCTAGGAACTGTCTGTAATTCAAACGAGGATAATTCTGTTGAGATTTAAGAACTCGTCCACACTTCGACGGAGGAAAATTGTCGAGATTTAGAACCTTATCTATAATTCAACCGAGGATAATTCAGTTGAGATTTAAGAATCGATCAGTCCTTCGACTGAGGGAAACATCTTTATCGAGATCTAGGAACTGTATGTAATTCAACCGAGGATAATTCTGTTGAGATTTAAGAACTCGTCCACACTTCGGAAGATGAACATTGTCGAGATTTAGAACCTTATCTGTAATTCAACCGAGACTAATTCAGTTGAGATTTAAGAACCGGTCAGTACTTCGACTGAGGGAAACATCTTCATCGAGATCTAGGAACTGTCTGTAATTCAACCAAGGATAATTCTGTTGATATTTAAGAACTCGTCCACACTTCGAAGGAGGAACATTGTCGAGATTTAGAAACTTATCTGTAATTCAACCGAGACTAATTCAGTTGAGATTTAAGAACCGGTCAGTACTTCGACTGAGGGAAACATCTTCATCGAGATCTAGGAACTGTCTATAATTCAACCGAGGATAATTCTATTGAGATTTAAGAACTTGTCCACACTTCGACGGAGGAACATTGTCGAGATTTAGAACCTTATCTATAATTCAACCGAGACTAATTCAGTTGAGATTTAAGAACCGGTAAGTACTTCGACTGAGGGAAACATCTTCATCGAGATTTAGGACTTGTCTGTAATTCAACCGAGGATAATTCTGTTAAGATTTAAGAACTCGTCCATACTTCGATGGAGGATCTTTGTCGAGATTTAGAACCTTATCTGTAATTCAACCGAGGATAATTCAGTTGAGATTTAAGGACCGGTCAATACTTCTACTAAGGTAAACATCTTCATCGAGATCTAGGAACTTCCTGTACTTCAACGGAGGATAATTCTGTTGAGACTTAAGAACTCGTCCACACTTCGACGGAGGAAAATTGTCGAGATTTAGAACCTTATCTGTAATTCAACAGAGACTAATTCAGTTGAGATTTAAGAACCGGTCAGTAGTTCGACATAGCTGAGAACTTAACTGCATCTTTCCTGAAAGGTAAAGGTCAGTCATATGCAATGCATGATATATGTCAAGCAATGATGTTCTCAAAATAAATGAGATTGTGTTTGTATGATGCGCATATGCATGTATCATGATGTATGGAAATGTAATGTTTTAGCTGGGGAATATAAATCCCGAATAGCTGCTGGAGAACAGAATTGAATTCTTCATTTCTGCTGGGGATAGCGAATGATGATGATTGCGAGAATAAACCCGCAGGAGAGGATAACTCTGTTGGGGAATAAACTGATGAGGAGATTACTTTGTGGGGGAGAGATACTCTGCTGAGGATTCCACCGATAAATTCCACCGGGGATGAATTACCATTGCTGGTGATACTGAATCCTGTTGGGGATTGACTTCTTGTTTGTGAAAGGAAAGAACTCTGCTGGGGATGATCTTTCAGCTGCGACTTCGCTGGGAATAACCCTTTAGACTCTTATGGGGATAATCCTTTGAACTTGATGGGGAAAATCTTCCAAAGTCTACTGGGGATGATTCTCCAAGCTCTACTGGGGAAGCTTCTTCAGACTGCCCTAGAAAAATTTCAAACTCCACTGGGGATACTTTGTATTCTGCCGGGGAATATTAAGACTGCCGGGGATATTAAGCCTTTTCAGTGTTGGTGGTAGATAAACTCTGCTTGAGGAGAATATTACCAATTCATTCACAATTTCAAGTCTCAGCTGGGGAGAGCTATCATTACTGTCTTACTCTGCGGGGAGTGAAAGTACCTAGGCAATATTCTTCAGCTGAATCTACCTTGTACCTGGTGGATAGAGCAATTGTAAAGCTTGGACACTTTTCATTGCCCTTATTCTAATATTACCAGTAATCGTCTTTTGTTTCGCATGTAAACATTCATGAGAAGCAATTAATGTCAAATGCATATATCAAAAATGAATATTGGACGTTCTTTGCAAAACAAAAACAGAAAAAGGAAAAACAGTTTGAAATTTCTCTGAAAATGAATCGTATTGATTTAGAAGTTTGGCCTATAAATAAGCGTTTTTGTACAAGAGGCTGACGTCCTAGTAAGAGAACGCCGCCGAATAATAGAATTTACACAATTTGTGAAAAACTAAATAAAACAGCTATGTGAATAATCCCACTGGGTTCTAACTCTGCTATTGCCTTTATATCTTCGAGTATCTCATCACTTTGCTACTTGGTTGAAGGCAAATCAGATTGATTAGTGCTGTCCGAGCTTGATAGTCGATACTGAAGTCTGGATGCAAGGTGATCCAATGAGACATAGTGTTATGCTTTGATCCCTAATTTTTTCCTGGACCGCCCTTTCGGGTTTTCAGTCCACCGGGATACCCTTTTTTTCCCAAGCCGCCTTTTCAGGTTTTCGACTTGCCGGGTGTACAGTTTTTTTCCATTTCATTTTCATCCCTTATTTTTGCCTGAACCCTTTTGGTTCGCCGGGAAGCCCTTATTTTTGCCTAGGCCAGTCAACCTAGCGGGTCTTTGATCATGCGTAGTATCTTTTCACTATGTCTGCATTGACGGGGTGAGGAAGGTCGTCACTATCCATGGTAGTTAGAATCATAGCTCCTCATGAGAAAATGTTCTTAACCACAAATGGCCCTTCGTAAGTAGGGGTCCATTTGCCCCTGGGATCACCTTGAGGTAGTATGATGCGCTTGATAACTAGGTCCCCAACTTGATACTCTTGTCGTCTAACTTTCTTGTTAAATGCCTTGATCATCCGTTTTTGGTACGTCTGACCATGACAAATAGCAGTAAGCCTCTTTTCGTCGATTAGGTTCAGCTGATCAAGCCGGGTATGGATCCAGTCATCTTTGCTCAAACCTGCGTCCTTCATAATCCGAAGAGAGGGTATCTGAACTTCAATGGGTAATACGGCTTCTATACCATAAACCAAGGAATAGGGTGTTGCCCCTGTTGACATCCGTGCTGAGGTACGGTACCCATGAAGAGCAAACGGTAACATCTCGTGCCAGTCTTTGTACGTCACCGTCATCTTCTGCACAATCTTATTGACGTTCTTATTAGCCGCTTCGACAACCCCATTCATCTTCGGCCGGGAGGGAGAAGAGTTGTGATGCTGTATCTTGAACTGCTTGCAGAGCTCGGTGATCATCTTATTATTGAGATTTGTACCATTGTCCGTAATGATCCTCTATGGTACCCCGTATCGACAGATCAGATTGCACCGAATAAATCGTGCCACGACGTTCTTGGTTACAGTAGCAAAGGAAGATGCTTCAACCCACTTTGTAAAGTAATCAATTGCTACCAGGATGAAACAATGCCCGTTAGATGCCGTAGGTCTGATCTCGCCGATCATATCAATGCCCCACATTGCAAAAGGCCAAGGTGCCGTCAAGACGTTCAAAGGTACCAGAGGTATGTGCACCTTATCAGCATAGACTTGGCACTTGTGACATGTCCGAGAATGCTGATAACAGTCAGCTTCCATTGTGGACCAAAAATATCCTGCTCGAAGGATTTTCTTTGCCATGGTGTGTCCACTGGAATGAGTTCTGAAAGTACCTTCATGTAACTCTGCCATGATCCTTTCTGCTTCATTCTTATCCACACATCGCAGTAAGGTTGAATCATGGTTACGCTTGTAAAGAATGCCATTGCTGATGAAGAACTTTGCCGCGAACCTTCTCAAAAACTTCTTGTCATTAACAGATGCACCCTCGGGGTATTCTTGAGCTTCAAGATACCTCTTCACCTCGTGAAACCAGGGTTTATCTGCTACCTCTTCAGTCTCAATATCATAGCAATGTGCAAGCTCGCCCAATCTTTCAATGATAATCCGGGGAGCTTCGTTGTCCCAATTGACTTTGAACATAGAAGACATCGTAGCCAACGCATCCGCCAACTGATTCTCCTCTCTAGGGAAGTGTTCAAAGGTTATCTCCTCGAAATGTGGAAGCAACGTCAACACATACTCCTTGTAAGGAATAAGATTTGGGTGTTTCGTATCCCACTCGCCTTTGATCTGGATGATCACGAGAGTGGAATCTCCAAAGACACAGAAACATAATCCTTAGGTCAATTGCTGCTCGAAGACCCATGATGCACGCTTCATACTCCGCCATATTGTTGGTGCAGTTGAAACATAGTCGGGCGGTGAACGGAGTATGAGAGCCTTTAGGAGATATGATCACGGCGCCAACGCCATTACCTAAAGCGTTTGAAGCTCCATTAAAGTACATAGACCATCGGGATCCTTCCTCAGGCCCTTCATCCGGTCCAGGTTCTTCGCAGTCAGTTACTATCATGATATTCTCATCTGGAAATTCAAAGTCCATAGACTGGTAATCATCCACTGCCTGATGTGCCAACACACTTCCTTTGATTTCCTTTTGGGTCGTGTATTAGATGTCATACTCAGTCAAGATCATCTGCCATCTTGCTATTCTTCCGGACAAGGCAGGCCTTTCGAAGATATACTTGATTGGATCCATTTTTGATATCAATAGAGTAGTGTGAGTCAGCATATACTGTCTCAGCCGGTGAGCAGCCCATGCCAAAGCGCAACAAGTTTTCTCAAGTAACGAGTATCGGGTCTCGCAGTCGGTAAACTTTTTGCTAAGGTAATAAATAACATGCTCTTTTCGGCCAGACTCGTCATGCTGACCCAGCACACACCCCATTGAGTTGTCGAGTACTATCAAGTATAGGATCAGAGGTCTCCCTTCAACTGGAGGCATCAGAATAGGTGGCTCTTGGAGATACTCTTTGATCCTTTCGAAAGAGGCCTGACATTCATCGTTCCAACGTACCACTTGATCTTTCTTCAGTAGCTTGAAGATGGGCTCACAAGTAGCAGTCAGGTGTGAGATGAATCGGGCGATGTAATTCAAACGTCCCAGAAAGCCTCTGACTTCTTTTTCTGTTATGGGATCTGGCATTTCCTGTATAGCCTTCACCTTTGCAGGATCCACTTGAATACCTTTATCGCTTACAACGAAACCCAGCAGTTTACCGGATCTCACCCCGAAGGTGCACTTGTTCGGGTTTAACCTCAACTTGTATAACTTCAACCTGTCAAATAACTTCTGAAGGTGGTCAAGATGTTCTTCCTCAGTCTGGGATCTTGCAATCATGTCGTCGACGTATACCTCAATCTCATGATGGATCATGTCATGGAACAAAGCGACCATGGTACGTTGATACGTTGCCCTAACATTTTTCAATCCAAAAGGCATGACCTTGTAGCAAAAGGTACCCTATTTACTAACAAAGGTTGTCTTCTCCATGTCTCCGGGACCTATTTTAATCTGATTATAACCGGAGAAACCATCCATAAAGGAGAAAACCTTATGCTGAGTGGTGTTATCAACCAGAACGTCGATATGAGGCAGAGGGAAATCATCCTTGGGGCTCGCCCTGTTCAGATCCCTATAGTCAACACACATTCGAACTTTACCATCCTTCTTTGACACTAGAACCACATTGGCCACCCACCGTGGGTAAGAAGTAATTGCTAGAAAACCAGCGTCAAACTGTTTCATAACTTCAGCCTTGATTTTCTCGGACGTCTCTGGGCGCATTCGGCGGACCTTCTGTTTCACTGGAGGACAATCTTCCTTGGTAGGTAGGTGGTGAACCACAATATCAGTATCCAAACCAGGCATATCTTCATAAGACCAGGAAAATATCTCAACGTAGTCTCGCAACATCTGAATTAACCGTTGCTTAACACTAGCTTCCAAATTCGCACCGATCTTGACCTCTTTCTTGTCTACCTCTGTACCCAGATTCACTATTTCCACTGGCCCTTCATGCGGCTGAATAGCCCTCTCTTCCTGAAGCAAGAGTCTAGCAAGTTCACCAGGCACTTCGCAATCATCTTCACCTTCGTCTTCGGCTAAGTTGATCGGACTTTCGAAGTCATAACTGGCAGTAGCAGAGTCGTTATCAGTGGGATCCAGAGTGGATGTGGACCTGTATATGTGAGTGTGTGTAAAATAACTGTTTTGCAATATATAATAAAAGAAAAACAAGGAGCGCAAAATTTGAAATGCAAGAAACATCCAATGCTTTTATTAATGATATATGTAGATGACACACATAAAGCCCTCACAAATGAAACCACGGTGCCCCGGGTAAGACACCGGGCCGAAAGTTTAAAACATTGTCTGTTACAAATACAAAACAAAAAGTCTCATTACTGGGTAACAAAAGAAATTGGGACGAAGTCCTTTGCTGTCCAGTTGCTTAGTCCACCATTAGTAGTAGGATAGATCCACCTGTCGAACTCAGATTCTTCAACATCGTCTTCAATGGCATTCACTCCTGAATTGCTGATAAACAGGGGAGGTCTTCTGATCCGTGCACTTCGAATAGCCCTTTGAGCTTCTGCAGTGAAACCCAAACCAAACTTGTTAGTCTTATGTGCAAAATCAGGGAGTTGACCCCAATTTGCACACCCACCTTTCTCGACAACAGCCCTGGCATCCTTGAAGGAAGCCATCTTCATTGGAGGATCTTCAAAAACAGTTTCAGTTGATGCCAGCGTCTGGGGAACCTCTTCAAAATGTTGAAACGGGGTCTCAATGAACTCCCCATCCATCTCTACATATCGGAAAGAGTTGAGGTGGCTCACCATGTACTCCTCCTCTCCTTGTACTGTCACAATCTTCCCTTTTACCGGGTACTTTAACTTCTGGTGGAGCGTGGACGTCATGGCCCCAGCTTTGTGGATCCATGGACGACCCAACAGACATGAATAAGATGGCCGAATGTCCATCACTTAGAATGTTGATGCGAAAACTTGAGAACCAAATTTAATTGGAATATCCACTTCTCCATGTACCATCCTCTTGGACCCATCAAATGCCCTGACTACGATGTTGCTTGGTTTCAACTCCAACCCTTCACAGTCTAACCGGTCTAGTGCCTTCTTGGGTAACACATTCAACGAAGATCCAGTATCTACCAACACATGAGCAAGAGTTGTGCCCCTGCATTCAATGGAGACATGCAGGGCATCATTGTGATTCTTCCCCTTAACAGTCAAGTCGGCGTCAGAGAAACCCAACCCATTATCAGCAGTCAGACTAGCCACACAATCCTTAAATTGATCAGCTGATGTTTCTTGTGGTACGTGTGCAATCTTCAAGAAAGCAATCAGAGCCTTGGCATGGGCCTCTGAGCATAGCAACAGTGACAACATAGATATTTTGGACGAGGTTTGCCCCAGCTGCTCGACTACATTGTAGTCGCTCTTTTTGATGATCTTCAAAATTTCCTCCATCTCTTGTCTATAGGCTTCAACAGTAATCTTTTTAGGTGCCTCCGTCTGGGTAGGCTCATCAGTGGTCCCTTTGCCCCGAGCGTCAGATGACTCGACAACAGGGGTAAGAATGGGAACTTGAACAGGAATAGTAGCAGGTACACTGGCAGGTGTAATAACAACAGGCTTCCGGACAGTTGGTGGAGAGATCTCAGAGGAGAAAAGTCTTTCGCTGCGGGTGACTTTGGCAGGTCCAACAATATTATTGACGTCAGTATCAACCTCTTCATCTTGTTTAACCCCGTGATAATACACGTCAGCCCCGTAGTGCCAAGGGACAACTTTATTGGATGTATAGGGGATATGCCTTGGAACAGTAATGATCAATGGTGCGATTCTTGGAACATATGTAATTCTAACAGGATTTCTCGAGGAAGGCTTGGAAGAATTGTCGAAAATGGTGATTATAGCAACTTCTTCAGTAGGAATCGAAGGAACAACAGTCTTCTCAAAAAGAATTTCTTTATTATCCATCAGGCGTTGGACACCTGACTTCAAAAGATGGCAACCGGTAGGTAGGACAGAACACATACGACAACCTTTGTCACATCCCGGAAATAAACCGACTAACAAGAGGTTCTTCTTCATAGTCATCAATGGAGTAATAATGTCTTTCACAGAAACCACAAATGAGTCTTCATCTATAGCATTTACTCCATGCTTAGGCATAGGAGCTATCACAACATTAGATCTTTCAGGTGCTTCGAATTCAATCTCCTTCGCATCAATCAAGTCCTGTACTTTGTTCTTCAAGACCCAGCAGTTATCCGTATCATGCCCCGGGCTACCAGAGTGAAAAGCACAATGGGAATTCAGATCATACATGGGTTATGCAGTGTTGGGAGTCTTTGGGGCCTCCTTCAGAATCACCAGGTTGGTTTTCAATAACTACGGCAAAATTTGGGATAAAGTCATGTTGAGCTGAGTGAATTGTCTTTGCGGTCTCTCGGCCCTTGGCTGATTGTTGCGCTGAGGAGCACCAGCAGGTCTTGAAATAACAACCGCATTGACAGCTTGGCGGCGTTCAGGTCTATTCTGACTTTTTGAACTGTAAACAGCACTGGACTCTTTCTTAAAAGGCTTCTTCTTAGTGCTCGATGAAGCACCTTTCTGTATTTTACCGGATTTGATACTAGCCTTAATCCTTTCCCCGATCATAATCAGCTCCGTAAACTCGGACGAAGAACTTCCAATTAGATGGTTGAAATACAGACCATATAAGGTCCCCAAAAACATATCCACTAGCTCTCTATCAGCCAAGGGAGGTTTCACTCTCCCAGCAAGGTCCCTCTACTTCTGAGCATAATCTTTGAAACTTTCACCCGCACCCATGGACATACCCTGGAGTTGGGTACGCGTGGGAGCAAGGTCAGAATTGTATTGGTACTGCTTGTAGAAAGCAGCGGCCAAGTCTTCCCAGTTGCGGATACTAGCTCCTTCCAGCTGGTAAAACCATTCAAGCTGAGTCCCTGAGAGACTGTCTTGAAAGAAGTGGATCTAGAGGTTCTTGTCAGCGGTGTATGGCTGAATCTTCCTAACATATGAACGGAGGTGCAACTTCGGGCAAGAAACCCCGTCGTATTTAGCAAAGGTCGGTGCTTTGAACTTCTGGGGAATCACCACCCCAGATGACAGACCCAAGTCTCCAAAGTCTAGACCAGACACTTTCTGAACTTCCATCGCGCTCAACCGGTCTTCCAGTTGCTTGCATCTATCCTCAGTCGGAGGATACTGGTCTTCGTCAAAGTCGGTCTTGTTGTCTGAAACCACAGGGCTAGGAGCCCTCCTTTCTTCCTGATTATCTTTCCCTCCAGACGAGGGGGTCAAATCAACCTCTTCTCGCAAATCGTTTCCAAATTTGTGACCCATATTAAATAGGACCGTCTTCTTTTTCTTCTTCTTCTTCTTCTTCTTCTTCTTCTTCTTCTTCTTCTTCTTCTCTTTCAGGATAAGGGCCTTCAGATCTTGCCGACCCTTAGCCAGGTTCATGAATAATTCCTGGAACTGGGCATTTTGAGCCTGTAGAGCCTTGATTGCTTGCTCAGTTGATGGTTCAGAAGACATGATGCTGAAATAAACAGCGAAGAAGATGAGAAAAACCTGTAAGGGTACCTGTTATGAGGTGCATGGGAATGATATGCGCATGATATGATTTCAAAGACGTCGAGAGATTCAAATTCGTAAACCAAAAAAATGAAACACACCTTTATTAGATAAACTTCAAAATCAATTGTTCATCAGATGCCTTTAAGGCGTTACAAGAAAGAAAAACAGAAAAATAAATCAAAACTAGAAATAATCAAAAAGACAATCAGTGCTCCCATGGTCGTTTCTTGTTGGTGCGGACATAGTCGTTGAGAATCCGCTCATTCTCCAATTTCCTTGTCAGCTTCTGAATCTTCTTCTCTTGCTCGTGATACTTTTCTCGGTAAGTATCCCGCTCTTCTCTCAGCTGCATCCAAGACCTCTTCAATGCCCTTATGTCAGTAGGCATGTAAGGGTGTAGGATGGTAGGAGGAACCCCTTCTTCATCAGCAACTTCAACAATGATAGGCAAGACAGCTTCGTAGGGTATTCCCAGCTTTTGGGCACGTATGCGAACCCATCAGAGACATGGTTCCATTGGTAGAGAAGTCTTCACACCCAGCTCGTGTGGATCAGACCTGTGTACCCTATCCCAAGCTCTTATGAATCTGCAGCGTTGCTCATCACTATCTCCTTGGAAATAAAAGACAATACTAGGCATTAGCAACTCATGAGGTCCTTCCCTTCTAGCTCGCCCAAACTGACGTAAGGCCAAGCAAGGATTATAAGTGATTCCTCCATTGGTTCCTATCAGTGGAACATTGGGGTATTCCCTACAACGGTAAATAATAGCCACATCTTCCATGCCCTTAATAGTCCAAATGATGTCCATGTGAGAGAGGGACATAATCCTGTAGGCCCAACCCATGCCTTCCTTGTTCTTCAAAACTGATTTGGGGAGCTGAGAAATAAACCACCTTGCCAGCAATGGAGCACAACACATAAGGGTTCCCCGTTTCCGAGTAGTACGGGCATACAGAGAGTGAAGAATGTCACCCAAGAGAGTGAGTACAGGATTACCGGATATGAAAATCTTTACTACATTCACACCGACGAAGGAATCCGAATTAGGAAACAACACCAAACCATATATGAGAAGAGCCAGAATGTCTTCAAATGCCTGGAAGTCTAGACTGTCCCAGAAATGATTAGCCTTACCAACCAAAAATTTAGTCAAGAAGCCCTTTGCTCCACTACGAGTTTCCCAATTAGACATTACCTCAGCCTTTGTCAGATGGAGGGCTGAAGCAATCTCTTCCGACCTAAGGATCTTCTCCCAACCTGTGAACGGGGTTTGCTCCAGAATAGAGATACCAAGCAGATCAGAGAACTCTTCCAAGGTGGGTGACCAACTGGTATTCCGGAAAAGTAAAGCAATGGTACAATGGATCAAAGAACTGGACTAGGATACTCATCATCTGTTCATCCATCTTGGAGGTGACCAAGCCAAGAAGGTGCCCATGTCTTCTGATGAAGGA
Organism: Vicia faba; assembly: GCA_948472305.1. Taxonomy (NCBI): domain Eukaryota; kingdom Viridiplantae; phylum Streptophyta; class Magnoliopsida; order Fabales; family Fabaceae; genus Vicia; species Vicia faba. The sequence goes on along the minus strand of CATIWC010002493.1, from coordinate 161,169 downwards.
GGTAGTATCTGAAACCTTTGCAACCAATTCCTTGAGCTGAGCGGGAACTTGGACAAAGTTGATCCGAATGGTGTTTCTACGCATGGGTGCCATGACCTACAAAACAAAACAAATATGAACCCCCCTGTCTTTGAAATAGGTTAGTCCAATGCAAGATGTATGCAATGTCATGATGTCATGATAGAAAGCAAACCACAAGTATCCACAAATAGCAAACATGGTAAAGGCACACAAGTCACACAGAGAGCCCTTAGATTTCAGGCTGGCAAGGAGTCTAGGTACTACCCTCTTTCAGTTCAGTTGGTTCAAACCTATCCTAAAAATAGTAACCGGGTTCTAGAGGATCTCAATATCACTGACTACCCTCGATCGGTCATAATTCCAGTTTAGCAACCTTTTCTTGCGGCCGGAATCATCGCGAGAGTTTATTCTCAATGAGTGTAGCACACTGCTACTGTTCTATGGCCAAGTTGGTCAATTTAAAGGTTCTAAGGCCAGTTGGTGCTTAATGAACCCTTAGCAGACCCATATTCTCCTCGTTGCGCCACAAGGGATATCGGTACATACTAAAGTGCCACACCAACGTAGCTACTGCTTCAACCGTATCGGTCTACGCCGTACAGTTCCCTCACAGTTTATTACTACTTACTTAAAGGGTATCCCCCAGATCCGGGTTAGGATCTATAGCAACTCCGATACAAACCCACAAATATAAAGCATACAAGTCAAGCAATTGAAAATAATATGAACTTTTCCTAAGGTACACCCCACTTATAGCGTCCCCAGCAGAGTCGCCAATTCTGGTATACGGTGGGAAGAACTGACTGTTTTTTTGGAATGCTGGTTTGTGTTGTGTTTGTTTTTGCAAAATGTCGCGGTAAGCAAGAGTCGCCACCGACTTTTGTTTTATCCAACAAGGAAAGGAAAAAAGTGCAGAAAAATTCCTTTTTCGAGATATTTCTCAGGTTCGGGGGGTAGATTATAGAAAGGGAAGGTGTTAGCACCCTTTCTATCCGTGGTTATCCACGGGCTCTTAGATACTTGCTCATATTGTTTTCAAAATTTCTTTCTTTATGCTTGTGGGTTTGAAAAAGTTTTTGTTTTAAAACTTCGATTTAACTCTTGCTTCTGTCCTCAAGAGCGTATGAAGTGTTTTTGAAAACTTTGTTCGAAAAAGTGTAAGTGTGAAAGAGATTTTGTTTTTTGAAAGAGCAAGTATCTAAGAACCATCTACCTACTCGAAAAAGGAATCGTTCTATGCTATCTTCCTTTAGATAATGCTATCCTACTATTGATGAGTAGGTAGCACCGTCGTTGGAGTTTGAGGGTCAATTCGAAAGAGGGATATGCGGTCACTAAAGCAATGTTAGGACGCCTTAGCAGTAACCCTAATGTCTTAGATCATTTTTTTTGAGGCAACAATATCTGAGGCAACCGTTTCGAGGCGACTATGATCTTTTAGGCAGGAGGGCGACCTCTAAAACTACCTATACTCAATGACCGCGTACAAAGGCAATCAAGTGGGGTGTACCCTAAGAGTGCGCATGTGCGAGTGTGTCGTTTTCAGTTATTTTTTATCTTTGTACATGTTAAGGGTGATCTAAGTTGATTTTAGGTTAAAACATCCAGTCTTGTCATGGCATCCTATTATCAAACATCTAACAGTTATAATTTGCGAAAATAAAATGCGGAATTTAAATTACAAGGTGTCGGGTATTTACATCGCCAAAGACAAACCCTTTAAAAATAAATAAAGCGATAAATAAATAAATAAAAGTCCTATTAAGCTATTACAATCCGGGAACAAGTACATTATTGGTAAAAGAAAGTAAATCGCATGCGGGAAATTAAGTCGAGTGCATGATTAGGGTTTTGACCCCTTAAATAAGACATTTTTTTGTTGTTTTTTATTTATTTTAAGGAAGAAATTAAACTAAATTAATTACTAAATTGAATTAAGTAAATTAATTAATAAAAAATAAATTATTTTTGGGATTTTGGTATTTTAAGAAAGAAATAAAAATTAATTGAATTAGTAAAAACCTAATTAAGTCTAATTTAATTTTAATTATTTACAAAAATATGTTAAAGTTATTCTAATTAAAACCTAAATTAATTTAATTAGTTTTTATTAATAAAATAGAAATTAAAATTTGATTTGATAAAGAAAATATATTTGTGGTTTTTATTTTAAAGAAAAGAATTTTAATTGGTTAGTAAAACAAAAATAATAAAACAATTAAAATAAACAAAATAAATAAAATAGAAAGAGAGAGGGGGTATGAGCCTGAAGTGGGGGCATGAATGGCAATTTGAAGCCCATTAGAGTTGGCCTTGGTGGACTTTTCCTGATTCAGCGTGCATGTGTTGACTTTGTCTATGGTGGACCATCAACTCTTGGCCACCAGATTTGGCCTTTGGCCATCTGGCAATTGGATATGTGAAGGTGTATGGTACACTGCAAGCCTGAATGTACACACAATCGCCTGAAAGAAAAAAACAATGAGGAAGTGGGGAACCTAGGATTCGAACCCAGGTCTTGAAAGTGATTGCTTGCTTGCCTTGCCACTACGCTGCCTTGATTCATTTGTTAATATATTACATAATAATAATAATATAACAAAAAAAGCAATTATTGGTCAGAACAAATAAAACGCGTGCACAACATTTGAATGGGCCAACTGGGGGGTGACACACACTCGTCCCTGTCCCCAGGTCTGTAATAACATTACCTGCAGATTTGAATCCGCAGCTAAATGTGCAGGCTTGTTCCAAAATTCATTCCAGGCTATAAAAATGAGTTCTAAAGACATGGTTGTATTCGTCCTTCCCTCCCGGTCACAACCATGTCCATCTTGTAGCCTAATTTCACCTGAAAAGGAAAACCCCAAAAATGCTTCCAAGAACCCTAACTATGGCGCTTTACATTATAGGTTAGTTAAACAAAAGTGTGTGATGCAAAAAGCTTAGACATGTTGTAAGGATTACAAATATGCAAGTAATTTGTTCAAATGATGCACGGATGGATCAAATCGAATCCAAGAACAGGGCTAGGTAACGAGGGACTTACAGCGTGTTTAGGCGTATGAGCAAGCTTGCTTTTGATCCAGGAAGATTAAGTGAACACCCATTAAGCGATTGGGATAGGTCTTGACTTCTAAAAGTACCTCTAAGCATGATTTCAATCTCAAGCTTTTTGTGACTTTTTTCAAACTTTGTTCCGCCTCTTCTTGCAGCCTCTAACCCTTGTTTCGATCTGTTTTGCTTGCTTATGTACTATGGAATGTATTAGGGTAAGAATTATGGCTTGAATCTTCCCATATCAACGCCTTGGGATTTGATTTGAAGCGCAAACGTCAAATGAATATCGATAAAATAGGGTATTCCCCCTTTTTAAATAAAAAGGGTTAGAACCAGGTCATAAAACTGAAACAGGCCGTCTTTACCCATTTTAAAATTACCCAAAAAAAAGCCCAAAATCAGTGGAATCCATATGAGATCGCGCTGCGATTTAGAGATTTTATTGGGATTTTGCTCTAATTTAGGATTCTACTCACAATTCAAATCGTTTAGGGTGAGCCAAATCACAAAATCCATGGATTTCACGATTCTGATCGCGATTCTGACAACAATGGTTGTATGGATCAACTCCATAATGTTCTATCCCCAACGTTCATTGACACATGATATAATATAATTATGATATCATGTCTTTTATCCAAACCAGAGTAGTCATTCTCAGATAGCGGCACGGAGCGGCCGACCCCAAAAGTGGGATAGCAGGATATCATATAATGGGATTGTCACTCTATTTGATCATTTTTTGGTCAAATTACATATAATAATTATAAACATATATTTAATGTAAAATTAAACAAATAACACAACTCGTAAAATATTCATAAATCAAAGTTCACGTGACTCTTGTCGAGACCGAACTCAAATTTGATTGAAAACCCCAAAATTATCCTTAACACATTGAAAATTTAAGGGGTAATTTCGGTTTTTAAGGGGGAAAAAGGATAGCGGGCCAGAAATCCGTAACACGTTGAAAATTTAAGGGGTAATTTCAGTTTTTAAGGGGAAAAAGGATTAACTAAAATTTATTTGTTATAAAAATCAAACTAGTACTTTCACCCTATGCGATGCATGAACAAATTATGAATGAATATTGTATGTGAAAAAAAATTTAGGATTTTTGTTGATTGAATAGTTGAAGTACATAGAAATTAGTGGTGGAGTAATGAACTAGAGTAATTAACATTAAATATTAATTAATTAATATATTAAATAACATTTGTTGAAAAGAGAAAAGAAAATAATGTGATTAAAAACTGTTTAGGCGGGATTTTACTCAAAATTTTTGAGATATTAAATATATAAATTTCTATTAAAAATGTTACTATTATTTTAAATCTTTAAAAAGTATTTTTTTACACAATCGTTAGTATTTAAATTTTATTTATCAGATGACAAATTAAGCGATTACATAAGGGACAATAAGGTCCCTGTTCCCTTTGTTAGTTTAACTCATTATGTGTTGAAATCGCGATGAGCTAAATTTCCACCCATAACCTACATAGAATATTCACCCAAGACGGCTACATCAGAGAGAAGAGATAGACCGGTTTTAATCTGTGTAACAGATAGAGAACGAGTTCAAATTGAAACCATAAAGAAAGAGGGGTCATTTCATTTGTGACCGCAAATAAGAGTGGAAGGGTTTACACATATCTAAGTAAGCATGTTTCTTCTGTTCTCTTCTTCTCTCATAGTTTCAAATCTGTGAACTCACTATTTCCCCATTTCACTTTCTACCCTAAATCTGTTTGACTAAATGCCGTCTGAGCATGGTTCATTCATATTCTTCCTTTATCATCATAATTGATTTTAGGGCTTCTACATTAGGTACTTCAATTGATTTACTTTCCCTTAATTTCTTATGCATAAATAAATTTACTTTCTTAATCATCCATTTTGTTTAAATCATTGCAGTTTTTGCTTTCATGATCTTACACTTTTAAATATTTATCTTTTCCATCTCTTTTACATTCTGTTTCACACTGGACTGTTCATTTTGCCTATCCATATCGGATCTTCATCAAGTTTCATTTTCCTATTTTTTCTTAAAACCACAATTTCTATTTCATTCTAAGTCCAATTTGAACTCTTTTACTGAATTTTAAATATCAAATTTAATTTTCAAGTGTTGAATAATTCTTTTGTGCCTCTAGATTCCATTATGAAAGTAATTTACTGTTAGTTAATTTATTTAGTAATTTTAGATAAAATAGGACTTTGAAATGAAGCTACTATTTGTATACTATGTTTTTTAAATTGAGTAAGCAACTTGGATTTAGGAGGTGATTAAGATTGTGGATCTTGATTTATTTGGAGGTAAATTAATCAGAAAATATAGTAGTTTTCATTATATGTTAGTATTTATGCCATATAGTTTATTCATTTTACCCCCCACTTCACGATTTTCTGAACTCTTCATCAGTACTCAATAGTACATTTCATTTTACACGTTCTCCAAACTGCCACAAAAGACAAAGAAACCCTACAATCATCTCTCACTCTTCCCTACTAATCGCGCCGCTCAAAAACACCGCCGTAGAGGACCTAACACCGCCTCGTACCGCTCTCCGTCGCTTACTCGATCTCTTCTGTCCCCGGTCAGTTCTCTTCATTATCTCTCTTCTCGCTAGTCTTGACATTTAGATCCTAATGTTTTTCTTTCAATCTATGAACTTGATATGCAGTTTAGCTACTGTATAGTTGTGTTAGTGGCTTATGAGGTTATCAATTTTGTTGTTCTACATCAAATTCGAGTTCCTTCTCTCTTTGTCATAAACCCTAGTTTTAGAAATTTTGGTGAACCTTGAAATTGATTATTAGAATATCTGATTGGAAGGGTGTATGTGTAATTAACACATTCTGTTTCACACTGGACTGTTCATTTTGCCTATCCATATCGGATTTCATTTTCCTATTTTTTCTTAAAACCACAATTTCTATTTCATTCTAAGTCCAACTTGAACTCTTTTACTGAATTTTAAATAACAAATTTAATTTTCAAGTATTGAATAATTCTTTTGTGCCTCTAGATTCCATTATGAAAGCAATTTACTGTTAGTTAATTTATTTAGTAATTTTAGATAAAATAGGACTTTGAAATGAAGCTACTATTTGTATACTATGTTTTTTAAATTGAGTAAGCAACTTGGATTTAGGAGGTGATTAAGATTGTGGATCTTGATTTATTTGGAGGTATATTAATCAGAAAATATACTAGTTTTCATTATATGTTAGTATTTATGCCATATAGTTCTATGTTTAATTGTTTAATTATGAATTTTCTTGTTGGGATTTATTATTCAGAATCAGCAATTGATGTTGCTTTTTCTCTTGTTTGCAGTACCCAATTCCAGATTTTTGAATCGAAGCTGTGATTTTGGATTTAACTTTATCATCACCAATGGGTTATAGATGTATTCAATGTGGTTTTCCAATCAAAACACTTTATCTTCAGTATTCTCCGGGTAACATTCGTTTGATGAAATGTGTAAGTATTATCAATTGTATTATTCTTTTCATTTTGTCTTGAATTAATTTTTAAATTGTGAATTGATTTTTAGACATTTTTGTAATGATAGGAGAATTGCAAGGCTGTGGCAGATGAATACATAGAATGTGAAATCACGGTGCGTAGCTCATTGTTCATGTCACTGGCTTACTTCAAAGATGAAATCTTTTGAAAAGTATTATCATTTTCCCGTTCTGTTTTGTAGATTATTATAATAGATTTAATACTTCACAAACCCAAGGCCTATAGACATCTTCTTTACAATGTCATCAATCAAGAAACCTTGAAGTTTCAGGTAAGAATCTCTCCGTGATTTGTTGTGCACTTTCATACTGTATAATTAATTTTTTGTGTGAGCTTAGTTGTGTTCATGTATATTTTAGTGAATGACAAAAGTGATTTTTTTACAATTTTGAATATTGCACAATCCCCTTGATTTCATTTTTTTGAAAGAAATGGCAATTTCATTCAGCATCACTGCTGTTATCCGCATTTGTTGTTTGTTATCACATAGTAAAAGGCAATAGCTATTAAAATTAGCTTGTAAGATGAGAAGTGAGAACTTTCAAGTCAAAGCACTGCTTATTTGTATGCGATATGGTATCATACACATCTTCTGACATCCAACAGAATGAAGGTGCTGGAGGCTGCAACAAAAGTAACTCATAGTTACCAGATGCAGTTAAGGTAAACAAGGGTGACACAATTAAGACAACTTTCCAACTGAAAACGTGAAGCCTTAGATTTTGAACTAGGATAAATAAAATATCCAATAAGTTAGGTAGTTAGTTTTAAGGAATCCTAAAAGTGTTAAAAGGCACTATACTCTTTTAAATTAAAGACACTACAATACTGTTTCAAATGAATTTAGTGTGATTGAAGTATTATATGATTATTTATCATTTTGTTCTTTCATTTTTTTTAAATATCAAATATATTTTAAAAGATAGACTTAGCCCTCCCCTCCCAAACCCTTCAAAATCCAACTCCCAAACATACCCTAAAAGTTTTAAGATACTAAATGTAATATGAAAAATGTTTCGTCAATATTTGTTTAATATAGAAAACAAAATAGACATATTGCAACAGATCCTTGTACTTTTGCCCTATCTATGTGCACGAGGCACTTGTTTTTTCTTATAGTCAAGTTGAACTTTCTTGAAAAATATGCATGTTTCTTAGTTAGAGAATCCATTTTCTAAATAAATATTCACAAAACAATGATCTTAATAGCACCTTACTTGCTAAAGTATTTAACAAAATGCATGCATAGGGTTTAGAATAATGAGATCCTATTTATCTACTGATCATTTTGTAGTGGTCTTATCGTTCACCTTTTTCAATACTCACAAGTGCTTCTTTTTAATAATTTTGCAGGGACTGCTTTGGAAATTGGCTGCCATTTTTCTTCTTTTTGATGCATGTATCCATTCTTATCATCTTATCATATGGAATTTTATTATATTTTAATGCCTTAAGGCTTAAATTCTAGCTGTTGTTTTTCAAAACCAAATATGAGGACCTTACAATTTGTTGAAGACAGATATTTGATTTTGGAAAGCAGCAAAAGTAAATCGAGTTCATCAATGAGCTACTCCTCACTAGTGTCAATGTGTTGCAAGGTTAAGTTAACTGAACATTGAAATAACTTTTTCCTCAATTACTTGGTTCTGAATTTTATGCTAACTTTGATTAATGTTTTATGGTTTTCATTAGCAGATGATGATGGATGTGTTCTTTGGAAACTTTATCTTTCTTTTAACCTTCTTCTTTATGGTCAAGATATTTCTTCATATATCTCTCAGTGTCTCCAGGTTATACCTCTGATATATTTTTTGTCTCGCCATACTCGTAATAAAGAAAGGAACATTTAGTTTGCATACTCCCCATTTAACTTGGTAGAAAAAATGTTTGTTATTTTAGCATTTTAAAAAATATCAATAACACTGGCCATCATTATGAATATATCAAAACTGAATTGATGAGAACCTTCATTTTTTGTTTTGTTTTAATTTTATTTAAGTAAAGAACATGATATGTGGAGAGTTACTTCTCAACTCCCAAGTCTTGTGTATTACAAAAACTTGAGTTATGGAAACCATCAAAGCTTACTTTGAATTTAATTGAAAAGTAATAAAAATTAAAAGCAGTATAAGGTTCACCAAACAAAATTCAATAAAACTCATAACTTCATACCAAATTCCATATAGCAGAGCATAGAGAAATGTAGAACAAAAAATAAACTCTAACCGTAAAGGCTCTCTAGTTGAAAGAGTATCCATGAGATTGCTTCAACAACACACGAGGATATGAACATGAAATTCTAAGATAGAAGATTATACTAAAACTCACAAAAGTGGTGTCCAGTTCCTGTTTTGCTCATTTTTTGCAATTTCTCACATTATCGTTCTAATTTGTCTTTGATTCTTCATTACAGTTGAGGTTCTAGATGTTAGTTTTCCTATGACACTTTTCTCTTCCATTTTGGAAGGCTACAACTCTAGATATTGCCAAAATACTAAGCAAAAGTCACAGTGTTGGAACAACATCCAATTTTCAACTTGTAGTAGAAATTTCAACGTTGTCGAGATTGATTCAGGTTTTATAATAAGTTGTAGGTCTTTCTTCTAGCTTTCCAATAAGACCTAGAGCATCTAGTTTGTGTGAGCGTTGCTTGAGATATGTTTCTGAAATACTTATACACCAGTGCTAAGAACCTTGATAATATTTAGTTTAATATGAGACTTTGATTCTTCTCCTTCTTTAAACTTTATGCTCAAGTCAAAACACCTATTTATCTTTGCAATATGTCTTTTTTTTTTTTTGCATTAATATATCAAATGCTAGGATGCATGGGTACGGTACAGAGTATAAAAGAGTTTAGCATGAGAATTAAATTGTTTATTGTTTAATTACAACAAAAACATGTGTGTTTGGTTATACCAACATAAAACTCAAATACACAATAATATTATATTTATTATATTAAATATTAATATATATGAAAAAATCACATATTTCACTAGCAACAAAATGATGTACTTGACAAGTATTTTATGCGTATCGATACAGGGTGTGTACCCAGTATGGGTACTTCCTTGTTTTACAAGTATCCATGCTTCAGACCACAAATGAATGCAACCATGTTTCCCAATGAAAAGGAAAAATGATGGTTTATCGTGAATTAATTGGTCTGCAGTTATGGCTAAGATGCGAGTTTAAATTTGATCAAAAGATATAACTCAAATGCTCAAGTGAGAATTTAGGATAGAGAAGTTGGGGTGATAATTTGCATCAACAGATTCAAGGACACTCGAGTTTATGCTTTTAAATCTAGTAATTAATTATATTGATATTGATATAAATGGACGAGGTGCTAATTTTAACTTCGGCGGTAGCATAATGAATTGATTTTCTCTTTGTATAATTCTATCCATATTCTATTTGGTGTTTGTTGACCATCAAAATCACTTCAATTTAAATATACTCATCCATGCAGGTGCAATGGCATTTTGCTTGGCCTCTTGATTTCATGTTACTTCAAGATTTTTCTTATAGCAATGATGGTAATGTCTGCAACAATGTAGAAGTCTGAGTTGGTTCATACACTAACATTTATTCTTGATAAAAAAAGTTGCTTCTTTCACTTTTATTGTTGAGTATTTTCTGTGTCTATCTATGATGTGCTGTTAAATGAACAACAACTTTTTAATGTTTCCAGTATCTTTCTTGTAGGTCTGGGAATTTCCATCTTCTGTTATGTTCATCATTGAATTATTTTGCTTATCATCTAATGCAGTAGCATTGAAAGGTTAGTAAGTTATCCTTTAATTTTTGTATATTCACCCCCTGCTTTCGTACAAGCCAATTGTCTAGGCACATTTTTGCATTCTGGTTGAAAGTTTTGTCTAGGATTGGTGGTTGTAATTTAATTATTGTTCAATACTGATGAACATTTCTTATCAACTAGTGATGACGGAGTCAAGTATGAGTCAATGTGTATGGACCTGCTTCAGTGCATATGCTATCAAGTTTTTTTTCATCCAGGCACATGAACTTATGTTGTTATGGAAATTTATGCAAGGTTGGAATCAAATCCCATTCACATTGTCTTTAAAGTCGACATTTATTTAATTTTAGTTTGTTTCTTTTAGTAGCAGAATTGTACGGCAAATGAATATTGTGTTAGTGAACGGTATCATTCACTCTTTTTCTTAAATTTGTGTTAATTTTTATTAGCTGGTTCCTTATTTAATGTTTATGATGTGTATGCTGCGAGCATGAGAATGCTTTAAGGTGAACCATCATAGATTTGGATGATTGAGATTCATAACTTACCCAGATCAATGTTGATTACCATTATATATATTTTTGCACATCCATATCCAAATTAAAAACTAGATTAGTATTTCTTTTTAAAATAAAAGAATTCTTAATTAATTTTTTTAAATCTCTGTCGCACTGATCACCATCATTATTTTATTTCACTCTTTATCACTTTCTCTATTTTCTGTACTCTACTTCTTCAAATTTTGTTTAGCTTTTTTTAATGTTGCTGTTAAATTTATTCTTGTTTTTAGTATTGTGATTTTCTTAGATCTAAAGCCACAAATGTAGTGTTTATTTAAATATAATTTTCCTAAATATAATTTTCCTTATTTCATATAATAGAGAATGAAAGATATTGTACTATCTATTACTGTTTTTGCATTGCAGTGAAATCAATTTCTCCCAACAGGAAACATAGTTGTTTAAAACTGCTATACACATAAACTAAAATATATAAAATCATTCTGAATGTATTATTATTGTTCTCAACAAATTAAAAAGCATGCATAGCCTCCTTTATTTTTGACCTCAGCTTCCACTCTTTCATGTACATACGAATGATCTTGGATTTTGTGCGATAAGATAGATTGTATAACAAATAAAAAGAGAATGAGTATAAAAATCAAAGGTGAATATAGAAATTGATCAAATCAATATTTAAAAATTGAATTTTTGTATTCAAAATTGATTATTTAACCAAAAATCAGTTGAAAAGGAATTAATATCCAATTCTAAAAACTAAATTTGTATGTCTAAAACTGGTTTCACATTAAAAATTGGTTATAAACTTTAAAACCGGTTAAGAAATCTGTAACTGATTATAAAATTTGATTATGGATATAACCCGTTTGTAAGAAGGGTTGTTATTGGCAGAGTTGCATGTAGTTGTTGATTTCTAGATAGAAATGTATTTGAACCCAAATTATAAAAGGGTTGTTATTGGCAGAGTTGCATGTAGTTGTTGATTTGTAGATAGAAATGTATTTGAAATAAAGTTAAATATAGTCTTGACTTGACTTAATTTCATAGGACATGCTATGGCCTAACAAGATTGCATAAATAAAGTTAAATTAAGTCATATACTCTTGAGTAGGTTTGACTTCATAGGACATGATGACCTAACAACACAAGATTGCATCAATTTCTTAGTTTTTTGTTTTCTTCTTTGAAGTTGTTGGGGTACTTCAATTAAAAATGCTAGTTGAATTAGATGGATGCAAGCTATTGATCTAGGGTTCAATTCTTGACAACAAAATTTCTTTGTATTTTTTTCACTTGTAAACGAGTTGTTGATATTTATAAATCAATAATTTAAAAAATATTTTTTCCAACTTTTTTATAAAGATGTAGATGTGGTTTCACCGAACTAGGTTATCAATTTTTTGTGTTATTTATTGTTTTTCAGCTCCATCAACTTATACAACTTATTCTATTATAATTGTGTTGGTTCTGATTTATCTTGTCAAACGTATTGTCGGAGCATCATGTTTGACATATGTCCTCTGAGAAATAAAATTTTAAAAAAATATCTTCCTAAAGAGATATATAATGTATTTCTGTGAGACTCTAGATTACACCGGGAATGTTACCCCTTTTGGTGTAGTGACAAAGAAATAATTAATGTGGCCCATAGAACACACTTGTTTATGGAAGCTGGATCATAACAGGATAAGAAATATATTTTTGATAAGTAAGATAAAAATATATCCTGTTTTGAATACTGTTTTATGACCCCTTATATAACATGTATGTGAAAAGATTGCAACAAATAAAAAAGTCATCAGGGTAATCCACTATTCCTTTGTCGTTACCAATATGGTGGCCCGAGGTGTGCCTATTCTAGCACAGGTGGAAGTTTAAGATTCATCTAACCGTGTCGTGGTGGAAGATGCTTCAAAAACCTCACAGCCTAACGATGAAAGAGACTTGGGGCATAGTCTCGATCTTGAGGAACTTTGAATAGACATATTGCTTATTAAGCCTCCTTGGTTGAGGTCTATTGAGGAACATATGTCGGCTCCAACTGGGTTATCTTTTGCACTTCTAGCTTGCCCTAGTCCAAGAACGCCTATGAATTTCTATTTTTCCATTTTTAAAAAAGATTATTCTTATTTTTCAAACAAATCTAAAGAATCTCACTATGAAGAGTTATAAGATTTTGACGTACTACATCTGTCGGGCATTATTGTTATGTCCTTTGGAGCTGTCGAGCAATAATAAGTCTTCCTTCTTGAACTTTTTTAGAAGGAGAAAGAGACACTTAAGGAATGTTATAATATCCTTACCATCGAGCAAAATCATTGTTTAGGAGAGGTCCGAGAAGTGTTTACCTCATTTTTATGCGTATAAGTTATCGTTGAGTCTTTCAGATCTCCCAACACTAGTTGAGAAGATGATGTTGCTTGCTCATGAAGTGATAGAGAAGAATGATGTCTTAGTTTTCACTTGGGAATCGTTATCTAGGGCAGATGCCGCTCTATATGAAGCAAATAGGTCCCTTGAGTTTGCTCGAAAAATGATATAAGAGCTTGAGACGTCTTTAAATGAGTCTTAAGAAGGTCGAAAAAAGACTGAAGATGGTCTTTATGAGACGCGTCTCAAGAATCTTGCCTTGTCGAAAGAGTAAGTGAAGTCATTCGAAGAGAGTTATTTTATTACGCAAGACTCTTTTGAAAGTGCTTTACACTAGGTTGGATATTTTTATCCCACTAGACCTATCTCTCGAGCGCGAGTCTTTCTTGACCAATAGATGGAAGACTAGAAGCTAGTTCCATTGATGGATTATCCATATACGCGTTTGTATTTTTTTTCTATGGAGTGTATGTGCCCGATATATATGTATCCAATGAATGATTAATCTTTATGGTTCCTGCCCGACATTGTATATTTCCGTCTTTGTTACTTACGGTTGATTTAACCTATTTATGTGGTATTGCTTTCAGTCATAAGTTCATTTCTACTATCTTTTAAGATCGTGCTCAAAGTTTTATTAGATGTCTCAGGTGTTCGTGCCTAACCAAGAGTCGATACCTCTTACATGCCCCCAGGTGAAAACTTGATTCGAGGTCTGTGTATTGTGGACTGCCTCTTAAGTGGTTAGGTGCCAAAAAGGAGTGAGCATGCATTTATCACTTGGCTCAATACATTGACATTGTAAGGATATTGTTTTAGTCAAATGTCGGGGGTATTTGTGACATCACCCCCGAGTCTTTTGTGATGAAGCTTTAACTGCTTTGACCGTACGCTTATGATCTTTGTAATAGTGTCCCTGACTCGTCGTTGCCTTTAAATTCACAAGGAAAAGAGATAATTTAGTGAAAACTTATTTATTTATTTAAAGAATAACATCGTACATCATATAAATATATTATTTTATGCCACTCCATTTTAGTAGGGGTGTTCAAATTCAAACTGATCGTAAACTATTTAAAAAAATATAAAAACCGCAAAAAATAAATATTATTGAGTGTGTTTGAATGTCATTTTGTAAAAATCATTCGGATCAGATGAAATTTTAAAATCGATTCAAATCGAATCGAACTACATATATATATATATATATATATATATATATATATATATATATATATATATATATATATATATATATATATATATATATATATATATATATATATATATATATATATATATATATATATATATATATATATATATATATATATATATATATATATATATATATATATATATATATATATATATATATATATATATATATATATATATATATATATATATATATATATATATATATATATATATATATATATATATATATATATATATATATATATATATATATATAAAATATGTACAAAAAATAAATTATATTTTAAATAATATTTTCAGGGTGAATGAAAATAAGAAATAAAAATAAAAGTATAATTTACATATTATTTTCAAGTTTAAGTAAATAATATAAAAGTATTTAAAATGTTTTCTATATTAGAAAAATTACAATAAAATGCTAAATAAATGTAAAAAATTATGAAAATATATTTTAGGCATTTTTTATATTTGGAAATAAATAAACAAAATCAGAAAAGAAAACAAAAATGTAAAAATATAAGAAATTGGGCCAGAGGGTGCAAAAATGAAAGTGGGAGGTGCCAAAAGCAAGCCTGGCCAGGCCCAGCCCAAGCCAACTTCATCTTCTTCCTCCAGACTGAAACACGCGCGCTTGCCCTGTTCAAATGCTACATCTTGTATAAGTGATCTTTTGCCAAAACTCACAACATCAAACTTGTAGAGAATTTCAAGACGATTCCAACCATATAAACAACTAATCCTAACTCTCAAAGACCAGAGAGAATTTCTCTGGCCCTAAAATCTGACCTAGTTTTTACAGCATGTTCATGGATGAAATTCTCCTAGCACACTTAATATAAATGAAAGTTGAGCATATGTATGGCTTCCTAGCAATGAACACTACATTTTTTATTCACAAACCTAAGGCTAAATGTTCCTAAATAGAGAGATAGAAAGTGAAGAAAAACCTGTTTCAGTTGGATTCGTGTAGGGCAATGCAGTGCTTCTCAACAAGTTTTGAGGTGTCTGGTAGCTTGCCTGAACTTCACTTGATCTTTTCCAATAGCTAGCTTGCCTTGAATGTCCCTGAATCAGCCTATGGAACTCAACCTGCACAAGCTTGAAATGAAATTGGTGAACACTGTAAATGGAGTTACAGTTGGCAATGGAGGTTTGGGATAGCTTGAGTGAGTTGAATGGAAGGTGTTTGAAGCAAAATGGGGCAAAACGCACGAGCCAAATGAGCTGGAGAACTCAAGTTGCAGCACCTGCCCTGTTTTGCCCAAGAAGTGTGATTTCTGGCTATGGGATGCTTAGGGGATCAAACACTCATGTATCTTGCTCAAAGGGTTATGTGAAAGTTGTTTGAAATGTTTGTGTAAGTTCACAATGATTGGTTTTCAAGTTGTGAGGATTTTGACAAGTTGCTTGTTTTTGAAGTAAGAATGGGAAGTTGTGATTATAGGCCTGTACAAGCCTTCAAATATGCTGCATACTTTGCTCTTGGGCCCCTCAATTTGTGGATTTGATTTGGCTTCTGAGATATGGACCAATGCACAAGGGAGAGTGGTTTGACATAAAGCACACTTTTGCAAAAATGGAAATGTGCCTTTTACCATTTATGGATTAGTTTTGTGTACAATGTCCAAATGGCCAAAACAAATGCTTAGACTGATGGATTTTCATTTAATTAAGGAGTGTGAAATGGTTTATAGGCCTGCAATCTAGTTCAAAGCATGCTAGTTTAAAAATGCCACTTGAGTGAACATGAATTTGCCATGGCTAAAAGTGAGTTTTTGCCAACTTCAAGCATTCGATTCTCCCTAACCATAAATGTGTTTGAGGAGTTCTTGGATAATTGGGAAACTTGCAACATGATATATAATCCATATTTGAAATGAAACTTAATACTCCAAGTGGAACTATGTGAAAAATGGCCAAGAAGATAGGTCAAAGTCCTGCCTAAACTAGGGCAAAATTTCACTAAGTTAAAAGTTTTAGGGACCCTTGTTCCAAAAATCATAACTTCAGATCCAAGCTTCTTTTGAGAAAACTTTGTGAATAAAAGTTGTAGAATTTATGGAGGAATACAACTTTCATGTTGTAAGTTTTGTTTTAATCCATTTGCATCTTGGTGAAAATGTGGGACAAAGTTAGGAAAAAATAAGAAAATTTCATAACTTGGAAAAATTCTAAGTTATGAAATTTTTCAATTTCAAACCCTAATTTGCAATTTTGGGTTTCTTGATGAAAACGTTTCATAATTTGACACATCTTGATGAAAAATGACCCTTGGCACTTGATTTTGACCAAAAAGTCAAAGTTTGACTTTTCAGTGTACAGTCAAATTTTGATCAGTTGACTGAAAAATTCATCTGTCAATCTCATGCATTTGAGATCTTTTGAACTTGTTGAATAGGTAAAGATGATTCCATTGAGTCCTTGAGTCCTTGGTTGAGCTTGATTTGCCATTGGCTAGGTCAAAAAGTCAAAAATTGTCCTTGTGCAGTCAAAACCCTAAAAATGACCATTTTGCCCTTTTGGTGATCTGATCAAATTTCTTGTGGAATTGTGGTCCAAACTTGATTAAATGGTTCATATGAGTTTATAATGTTGATGTGGGTCAAATTTCATGAGGTTTGACTATAAATTGGTCACAGTTGACTTTTTCCCCAATACAGCTGATTTCTAGGTCAATTGTCCAATTGACTGGGCAAAAATTTGATTCAAGGCTTGAAACTTGGTATGGACAAACTTATGAGTCCAACATGAAGTATGAAAGTCACTTTGGGCATTTGATGATCCAAAAATCCCTGTGCAAACTCAAACCCTAATTTAGGTCATTAGTGCAAGGAGATGTCTTGAGTAGAGCAAACCCTAGCTTGATCTTGAGTTCAAAGAGCCTTGTGATGAGAAATGTTGATAAAAATGAGAGGGAAAATTTTGGGGTACAACAGTTTCCCCTATTCAATCTTCTTGAACCTAAAGAGTTAGATTGACAAGTTTGCCTTTCGTGACTCGAAGGTAAAAGAGGATTGGACACTAGAGTGCCCGTAAATTTGCACTCGTCAAAAATGTAGCTGAGGGAATAGGCTTAAAGATGCCATTTGGAAATGGTAGAATCTTGCTGGAGATGGGCTTAAAGATGCCATCCAAGACTGTTTGTTGAAAATCAGGAGAATGAACATCAGAATGGTATCCGTATTTAGAACGTATCTAAGTTGTATCTGGAGACTGGATTTGTATGAGCAAGGGAATGACGTCTGTGTCTAGAGTGTATCCGAGTTGTAACTATATCTGATTCTTGAATGAATATCAGAATGACTGCCGTGTCTGGAGTGTATCTGTATTCTGAATGGGTAACAGAGAAACATTTGTGTAAGGAGCATCTATGTGCTGGAGATAAATTCCGAATGAGTGACAGAATTGCAACCATGTCTGGAGTGTATCTGGACTGTATCTGAAGTTGAGATCTGTATGAGTAGCAGAATGACTTCCATGGAGTGTATCCGTACTGTAACTGGGATCTGGACAAGTGACAGAATGACTTCCGTGTCTGGAGTGTATCTGAACTTGAAGTTGATAGTTGAATGAGAAATAGAATGGCCGCCGTGTCTGGAGCGTATCTAGTCTGTATCTGGTTGCTGAAGTCTGAATGAGTAATGGAATGACCGCCGCGTCTGGGGTGTATCCATACTGTATCTTGACTTGAAACTCTGAATGAGTAATAGAATGACCGCCGTGTCTGGGGGTGTATCCATACTGTATCTGAAATCTCTGAATAGTTGTTAACGATAGCTTTTTAATCTTATCCTGAAAAGGGTAGAATGTTAGCTAAAGCACAAAGTTATGTTGCATGATATGTATGATGCGATAGAATGTTCCATCAATGTTTATGATATATGAATGTAATGGATGTGCATGTAAGCTGATTAGCCGTCTTGCTGAGGAAAATAAATTCTTGATAGCTAGAGGTAATGAAATCTTTTACTACTGCCGGGGAAAGTAAATCCTTGACTGATGCTGAGGATTCCAAAAATCTTTGATTGTTGAGAAAAAGAAATCCTGGGACCACTGCTGGGGATTGTAAATCCTTGGTGACTTGTGGGGATTAACAAGAGCTTCGACAACTTCTGCGGGGAATGAGGATTCTTCATGACCTTCCTGGGGAAATAAGGAAAAATTCGATGACCTCTACTGGGGAATTAAAACCTGGGAGGCTTCAAATGGAGAAACAGGAACTAGAATCTTCGTTTGTTGGGAAATAACTCTGTGGGGAGAGTGTTTATTCTGCCGGGGAAATTGGGGAAAACTGAATGGTTCTCGCTGGGGGTTGATAGTTGGAAATTTGACTCCGCTGGGGAAGAAGGTTTCATCTTCGCTGAGGGTCTGCAGTTCAAAGCTTTCGGGCTCCACTAGGGATCAGGAGTTTAGAGACTTAACTCTAATGGGAATTTTAAATTTAACTCCGTTGGGGATATGTACTTCAAGGTTTTAGCTTTGTTGAGGATCTGAATGACATACTGTAGGGGATTTCTTCTGGAATAGCCTAAAGACGTTTTCCTGCACTTTCAACCTACCAGTACTTATCCTTTCTCATTTCGTTTTACTTGTAAGCAGTGATTATATTCAAATGCATATGCCTATTTAACAAACCATTGAACGTTTTCAAATAAAACATAAGTGTAAAAATAAAAGAAAGGCAAGAAAACTTTTGCACTTTGAAGTATTCTTGTATTAAATTTTGTAAGTATATTTATACAAAGGAGACAGACATCCTAGTAAGAGAATGTTGTCGAAAAATTGAGAAAAATTTATACAAAAAAAAAGATGGCTATATGTAACAATTCCATGGGGCTCCCATTCTGCTATAGCCTTCACAACTCTGAGTATCTTGTCCATTCGTTGCTTCGTCTGCGGATGATTGGATTGATCAGAAGCTTGGAGCTTGTTGGTGAAGAGATTGTCCTTAAAGTGATCCGACGAGACATAGTCATACGCTTTAATTCCCTAACTTTTTCCTGGACCGCCCTTTCGGGTTTTCAGTCCACCGGGAAACCCTTTTTTGCCCAAGTCGCCCTTTCGGGTTTTCAACTTGCCGGGTGTACAGATTTTTTATTTATCCCTAATTTTTTCCTGAACCATCCTTTCGGGTTTTCGATTCACCGGGATGCCCATTTTTGCCCAAGTCGCCCTTTTGGGTTTTCAACTTGTCGGGTCGTTTATGCGTAGTATCTTTTGACTATGTCTGCATTCGTAGGGTGCGGCAAGTCGTCGCCGTCCATGATGGTCAGAATCATTGCCCCACCAGAAAAGATGTTCTTGATCACAAATGGTCCTTCGTAAGTAGGAGTCCACTTTGCGGCAAGATAATCCGCTTGATTACAAGATCTACGACTTGATATACCTGACGTCTGAATTTCTTGTTGAAAGCCTTGATCATCCGTTTTTGATACGTCTGACCATGACAAACAGCAGTAAGTCGCTTCTCGTCGATCAAATTAAGTTGATCAAGGCGGGTCCTAATCCAATCGTCTTCACTTAACCCAACATCCTTCATAATCCTCAAAGAAGGGATCTGAACTTCCATAGGTAAAACAGCCTCCATGCCATATACCAAAGAAAAGGGGGTTGCCCCTGTTGAAGTATGCGCCGTGGTACGATATCCGTGCAGAGCAAACGGTAACATCTCATGCCAGTCCTTATAGGTGAATGTCATCTTTTGAATGATCTTCTTGATATTTTTGTTCGCGGCTTCAACAGCACCGTTCATCTTTGGCCGATAGGGAGATGAATTGTTATGTTGAATCTTGAACTGCTCGCACAGAGCGGTGATCACAGTGTTGTTCAAATTTGTACCGTTGTCCGTGATGATCCTGTCGGGGATACCATACCGGCATATGAGGTTCTACTTGATGAAGCGGGCAACCAAATTCTTTGTAACGGAGGCGAAGGAAGCTGCTTCGACCCACTTGGTAAAGTAATCAATAGCACCAGGATGAAGCGATGTCCATTGGATGTCGTAGGCTTGATATCTCCAATCATGTCAATTCCCCACATTTCGAATGGCCAAGGAGCTGTTAGAACGTTGAGAGGAACTGGAGGAATATGTACCTTGTCAGCATAAACTTGGCATTTGTGACAAGTACGAGCGTATTGATGACAGTCAGCTTCCATGGTAGACCAGTAGTAGCCTACCCTTAGAATCTTCTTAGCCATCGTATGTCCGCTCAAGTGGGTGCTGAAGGTGCCACTATGTATTTCGATCATGATCAACTCTGCTTCAACCTTGTCCATACAACGAAGTAGAACACAATCATGGTTGCGCTTATATAAGATACCATTGCTCAGGAAGAACTTGGCAGCAAATCTCCCTAAGAAATTTTTGTCATTGACTGAAGCTCCTTCAGGGTATTCTTGAGTCTGGAGATACCTTTTGATTTCATGAAACCAGGGTTGTTCCACTAGTTCTTCGGTATTAATCTCATGACAGTGTGCAGGTTCTTCCATTCGCTCGATGGTGATTTGGGGAGCCTCATTATCCCAGTTGAGTTTAAACATGGAAGACATTGTAGCCAGAGCATTTGCTAGTTGATTTTCTTCTCGCGGGAAGTGCTCGAAAGTAATCTGCTCGAAATGAGGCAACAAAGTCAAGACATGTTCTTTGTATGGGATAAGATTAAGATGTTTAGTGTCCCATTCTCCTTTGATTTGACTGATAACCAAAGCTGAGTCCCCAAATACGACCAAAGATTTGATTCCCAAGTCAATAGCCGCCTTGAGACCAAAGATACAAGCTTCATATTCAGCCATGTTGTTGGTACAGCTGAAACAAATTCGGGTAGTGAAGGGTGTATGGCAATCTTCTGGAGAAATAAGTACTGTGCCGATACCATTGCCAAGTGCATTTGAAGCACCATCAAAGTAAAGGGTCCATCGGGATCCTTGTTCAGGTCTGTCATACGGTCTGTTACCTTCAATGTTGTCCAATGTCATGATGTCCTCGTCAGGGAAGTCGAATCTCATAGATTGGTAATCTTCGACGGCTTGATGAGCTAGATGGTTAGCTAGTACACTCCCCTTTATAGCTTTTTGGGTTGTATAATGGATATCATATTCAGTCAGGATCATCTGCCATCTAGCGATCCTTCTGGATAAAGCAGGCTTCTCGAAGATATACTTAATTGAATCCATTTTAGAAATCAGCAAAGTGGTATGTGTCAACATATACTGCCTTAGCCGGCGAGCAATCCATACCAAAGCGCAGCAAGTTTTCTCGAGCAGTGAGTAGCGAGTCTCACAGTCGGTAAACTTTTTGCTAATGTAATAAATGGCATGCTCTTTTCGGCCAGACTCGTCATGTTGGCCCAGTACGCACCCCATTGAGTTATCCAAAACAGTCAGATACATGATTAACGACCTTCCTTCGACGGGTGGCATCAAGATAGGAGGTTCCAACAAATACTCCTTGATCTTATCAAAAGCGACTTGACAATCATTGTTCCATTCAACCACCTGATCTTTCTTCAACAGCTTGAAGATTGACTCACAGGTAGATGTTAGGTGAGAGATGAACCTTGCAATATAGTTTAAGCGTCCCAAGAAACCTCTAACCTCCTTCTCAGTGCGGGGGGCGGGCATTTCTTGTATAGCTTTGACTTTAGTAGGATTAACCTCAATGCCTTTGTTGCTGATGATAAATCCCAAAAGTTTACCAGACTTGACTCCAAAAGTGCACTTGCTAGGGTTCAGTCTGAGCTTATACTCCTTCAATCTGACAAACAGCTTTTGCAGATGATCAAGGTGTTCTTCCTCTGTCTGTGAACGGGCTATCATGTCGTCTACGTAGACTTTGATCTCATGATGTATCATATCATGAAACAAAGCTACCATGGCTCGCTGATAGGTTGCCCCGACATTCTTCAGTTTGAATGGCATCACTTTGTAGCAGAAGGTACCCCACTGCGTAACAAAAGTAGTCTTCTCCATGTCTTCGGGGGCCATTTTGATCTGGTTGTATCCCGAGAATCCATCCATGAAGGAAAATACCTTGTATTGAGCTGTATTGTCAACCAATATGTCAATGTGTGGTAGTGGAAAATCATCTTTAGGGCTAGCCCTGTTTAAGTCCCGATAGTCCACACACATTCTGACTTTGCTGTCCTTCTTAGGCACGGGCACAATGTTAGCAACCCATTGTGGATAGGACGTAACAGCCAGAAAGCCAGCATTGAATTGCTTCATCATCTCAGCTTTGATCTTTTCAGACATGTCGGGCCTCATTCGGCGGACCTTTTGTTTGATCGGTGGACAGTCTTCTCTTGTAGGGAGATCGTGAACCACGATATTTGTATCTAGTCCCGGCATGTCTTCATAGGACCAGGCAAAGATCTCAACATATTCGTTCAACAGCTGAACTAGACGCTCTTTGACACTTGGCTCCAGGTTGGCACCCACTTTTACCTCTTTCTTGTCTTCCTCTGTTCCCAAGTTGATGGTTTCTAGCAACTCTTCATGGGGCAGAATAGCCCTCTCTTCTTGTTGCAAAAGTCTGGCTAACTCTCCAGGAACTTCACAGTCTTCATCACCTTCGTACTCGGCATGATTGACTAAATCTTCAGAGTCACTGAAGGCCAAAGCAGAATAGTCACCCATGGAATCCGGAGTGGATGGGTACCTGCATTTTGTGAGTGTGGGTGTGTGTAAGGGATAACCATCCTTAAACAAAACAAAATGTAAAATGAAAGAAAATGAACACAACAGTTTATAGATGAAAACGTCCAATGATTCACTTAAAAATGGCATATGATAATGAAGAAATCAAGCCCTTACAAATGGACCTATATGCCCCGGGTAAGGCATAAGGTGAAAATAATGTGTATGAATTGTTTAATTATTATAGACCAAAATAGGAAATTGTTCAAAGATAAATTACTGGTTAATGAAAGTGATGGGAACGAAGTCTTTCGCTTCCCAGTTTCTTAATCCTCCTTCGACGGTTGGAAAGATCCAATCTTCAAAGTTGTCTTATACATCATCATCTTCTAAGGCATTAATTCCATGGTGAGTGATTTTAAAGGGTGGTCCTCCGGCCCGGGAGCGACGCATAGCTTTCTGGCCAGCAGCAGTAAAACCTAGTCCGAACTTGTCCATCTTGTGAGGAAAATCAGGCAGTTGCCCCCACACTGTACTCCTTCCTTCTTTGATTACGGCCTCCGCATCTTTGAGGGATGCCATCCTAGACACATGCTTGGAAATGATAGGCACATCAGTTATTGTCTTTGCAACTGCGACTTCAGGAGACACCTCTTCAAAATGTTGGAAAGGCGTTTCTATGAACTCGCCATCCAACTCCACATAGCGGAAGGAGTTAAGATGACTTATCATATACTCTTCCTCCCCATGAACCGTTATAATCTTACCCTGAACTGGATATTTTAGCATTTGGTGCAGAGAGGAAGTGACTGCCCCAGCATTATGGATCCACGGCCTTCCCAACAAGCATGAATATGAAGGACGGATGTCCATCACATAAAAGGTAGAGTTGAAAATTTATGTGCCCACCTTGATTGGAATGTCCACTTCTCCATGAACCATCCTCTTAGAACCGTCGAAGGCTCTAAAAATGATGTTATTGGGCTTTAGGGTCAAACCTTCACAGTCCAATGTGTCTAACGCCTTCTTCGGTAGCACATTTAAAGATGAACCGGTGTCAACCAGAACATGGGCAAGTGTGGTCCCTCTGCATTCCACCGAGACATGCAGTGCGTCATTGTGCTTCCTTCTCGTAGGGGTCAAATCAGCATCAGAAAAACCAAGACCATTATCGGCAGTAAGGCTAGACACGCACTCTTGAAACTGGTCAGCAGAAGTTTCTTGAGGCACGTGTGCCATCTTTAGAAATTTGATTAAGGCCTTAGCATGAGCCTCAGAGTAGAGTAGGAGAGCTAGCATGGAGATTTTGGAAGGGGTATGCCCTAGCTGCTCCACGACATCGTAGTCGCTCTTCTTGATTATCTTTAAGATTTCTTCCATCTCTTTCTGGGTGGTCTCGGGGATTACCACAGTCTGAGCCTTCGTCCTGACAGGCGCTTCTAGTATCCCCTTACCTTTGGTAGTAGCATCAGAGGGTCTAATTTCAGGAGCATCCAATTCTTCAATTACCGGGCTTTGCACAAATGGCTTAACAGGAACAGAAACTCTCGAGGGTCCGAAGACTGCCCGTGGAGGAGCAATCTCCGGAGAGCAGATCCTTCCGCTGCGAGTTATCTTGCTTGTTCCTGCAATATTCCCTATATTAGGGCTTTCATCATCGGAATTCTCTTGGACTGATTCAATCTGTTTGACACCATGGTAGAAGATTTCTCCTCCGTAATTCCATGGTATCGTCTTGTTAGATTTATACGGGACAGGCCCCGGCATGGTGATTTTTAGCGGTACAAACTTAGGATCAGGCGTAATCTTGACAGGCCTTTTGCAGGTCTTGGGAAGATTGTCGGAGATGGTTATTATTTCAATGTCATTGGTTGAAGTAACAAAAGTAGCAGGAGTAACAGGAGTGATAGTATCAACAGGAGTCTTTTGAAAGAGTATCTCTTGGGTATCCATCAGGCGTTGGATGCCTGATTTCAACAGTGGGCAGTCAACTTGCAAGTTTGAACAAAAGTAACAGTCTTTTCCATAGTCTGGGAATATCCCGGCTTTCATCAAATTCACTTTAATCACTGGTAACAGAGTCAAAAGGTCATCAACAGTGGTAACATGAAGGTCTTCTATAACGGTATGGACATTATGACTGTGCTTCGGCATTGGGGCAGAAATCACATTTGGCTTTTCGGGCGCATCGAATTCTACCTCCTTGGCGTCTATCAAGTCCTGGATCTTGTTTTTAAGAGCCCAACAGTTGTTGGTATCATGCCCTACACTGTCCGAGTGGTATGCACATTTGGCATTGGAGTGATAATAAGGAGAAGAGGTATTAGGGTTTTTCGGTGCTTCTTTCAAGTTGGTAAGGTTCAGCTTTAACAGATGAGGAAGGACTTGAGCCGGTGTCATGTTGATTCGGGTGAATTGTCGTTGTGGCCTTTCTACCCTTTGTTGATTTTCTCTAGGTTGACTGCTTCGAGGTTGATCAGCTGAGGAGTTTTGGATCATCACAGCCCCTACCGTTGGTCGGCGCTCCGTTCTTCCTTGATTTCTCTGGTTGTGAACAGCAGAAACTTCCTTCTTAGCTGGGAAGGTCTTCTTAATAGCAGTGGAAGCGGAGGCATCCTTCTGAATTTTACCACTTTTAATGTCAGCTTCGACCCTTTCACCAGTCAGAATTAATTCGGTGAATCCTGCAGATGAACTTCCGATTAAATGATTGAAGAATGGACCCGATAGCGTCCCTAAAAACATGTCAACCAGCTCTCTATTCGACAAAGGTGGCTGTACCCTTCCAGCCACTTTTGGGCATACTCCTTAAATCCCTCATTAGAGGCCATACCCATACTCTGTAGTTGAGTACGAGTAGGCGCTAAATCTGCATTATATTGGTATTTTCGGTAGAAAGCAGCAGCTAAATCTTCCCAGTTATGAACCTCAGACCTCTCAAGTTGATAGAACCATTCCAATTGTGTGCCTGACAAACTGTCTTGAAAAAAGTGGACCCAAAGATCTTTATCAGAAGAGTGGGGTTGGATCTTTCTGACGTAGGATCTCAGATGCATCTTTGGACAGGACAAACTGTCATACTTAGCAAATGTAGGTACTTTGAACTTGGGAGGAATGACGATCCCAGCGACCAACCCTAGTTCTTCGAAATCTAACCCAGGAACCCTTTGCAACTCCATGGCTGCCAACCGATCCTCGAGATTTTTATACTTATCATCCGCCGGGGGATATTGCTGTTCGGAGTAATCTTTATCCTCTTCCTCTTCTTCCTCTTCAACTTCAGATTCAGAAGGCATCGCAACTCCTTTTCCTTTACCAACCCCTTCATCAGACGTCGAGGGGAACTCGAGAACCTTTCTAGCCTGGTTTTCAAACCTTCTTCCCATAGTGGCCATACCAGTCCTTTTCTTCTTTTTCTCTTTATCTTTTTCCAACAGTGCTTTAAGGTCCTCTTGACCCTTTGCTAAGGTCATGAGGAGTTGCTGGAATTGCGAATTATGTGCTTGCAGATCCTTAACCGTCTGCTCTAAATCCATCTTGCTGAAATAAACAGCAGAAAGATAAGGAAACCTGGTGTGAAGACCTGTTTATGCATATCATGAATGATATGTTATTCATGTAATGCATTCAAGGATTCAGAAATTCAAATTTGTTGCAAACAAAAAGAACACACGTCATATTAAGAAGAAATTTGTTAGTACATAAATGTCCCATGGGCAAAATATTACAAAATTCTTAATGTAAAAAGACATTGCGCATCCTCTTTGGCGCGATGTAAATGTTGAGAGTTTCCTCTTCATGAAGTCTGCAGGTAAGCTCCAAAACCTTCTTCTCACTTGCATAGAAGCTGGCTTCAAAAGTATTTCGTTCCTCCTTGAGTTGTATCCAACTCTTTTTCAATTCTTCCAATGATGTTGGCATGTCTGGATGTAGGAGGGTGTATGGAACCTCTCCTTCCATAACAGGCTCTTTGATCACGGGCAGAATGTGAGGGTATGGTATCATAAGATTATGGGCGCGGGTTCGTACCCACTTGAGATAAGGCTCAAGGGGGATGGAATTCTTGTGCCCCAGTGTCTTACTATCTACTTTGTTGGGCATCCTCCAAGCTCGGATAAACCTTTGTCGAAGTCCTTGAGCGTCATTGTCAAAGTCAAAAACCAAGTCAGGAATCAGCATATCATAAGGGCCATCCCTTCTAGCATATCCAAACTGTCTTAGGGCTAAACAGGGGTTGTAGGTAATGCCTCCCCTAATGCCAAGTAGTGGGACATTAGGGAACTCTCCACAATGATCAATGATGATGACATTTTCTCTGGACCGAGAACACCAATGAACATCATAATGTGTGAGAGTCATCAACCGTTATGACCACCTTAAACCCTGCTCATTCTTCAGAACTGATTGGGGAATGTGAGAAATAAACCACCTTGCTAGAAGAGGAGTACAACACATGAGAACACCTCTTTTCCTCATTGTTCGTGTGTAAAATGAGTGTAGGATGTCCCCAAGCAATGTAGGCACAGGATTTCGAGATATGAAAATATTGATAGCATTCACATCTATAAGTTGATCAGGGTTTGGGAACAAAACCAACCCATAGATGAGAAGTGCTACAATCTCCTCAAAAGCTTGTAGATCTAGAGAATTCCAGCAGTCTTGTGCCTTCTCAAACATTAACTTTGACAAGAAACCCTTGACACCACTTCTGGTTTCCCAATGACCTTTGATATCAGATGGTTGCAAGTGTAATGCTTGAGCAACATCTTCAGGCTTTGGTTCTCTTTCTGTACCGTTGTAGGGTAGTTGATGAAGAATAGGAATCCTCAAGAGTTGAGAAAATTCCTCCAAAGTAGGTACTAGTTGGTAATCAGGGAATGTGAAACAGTGGTGTAAGGGGTCAAAGAACTGGAAGAGAACTTTTACCATGTCTTCTTCAATGTTGGAGTTGACCAAGCTGAGAAGTCTACCATGTCTTTCACTGAAAGGAGAATTCTTTGGGATCTTGGAAGTAAGCTCCTTGAGTTGAGGATGGATTCTCACAAGGTTGACTTGAATTGTTTTCCTGCGAAGAGATTCCATGACCTACAACACAAGAACAAAAATAAAGATCCAAACCCTTGAAATGGTTAGTGGATGCATATTGTTGTACCCTAAAATTTTCCCTCCCATATTCTTCAAGGTTTGTCAAGAATGATCCTCAAAGTTGCTTAAGGGTTGCACAGTCCAAATGCCTCCTAAGCCAGCTGAAATTAGGGTTTTGGTTCTTTCAAGGAATTAGAGGTTTCCAATGGTTCAATCAAGTCTCATAGGCCTATATACACTCTCAAGCATCTACATTCCAATTTTCAAGATTCACAGTGTCAATTTGCACAGTCAAAAGCCCTATTTGATCCACAGTCAACTACAGGGGTAAAATGGTCATTTTGCAGTAAAAAGTCATAATTTTTGGTCAACATCTTATTTTGAGTTCACAATCATCATTTGATCAAGTCTTGATCATGATTCCACAAGAATGGCTCAAAAATCATCAAGATGCAAAAAGTTACTATTTTTGGACAGTAGAAAAGTCAACTGTATCTTGACCAGGGCATAACTTTTTCATGGTTCATCAGAAAAATCCCATCCAATGCTCATTGTGAAGGGGATGACATTTCCTACAATCCATCTTCACATTCCAAGTCCAAGAAATGCTCTCACAAAAAGTTATCAATTTCTACATTTCAAAAGTCAACAAAAATGCACTTTAAGTCAAAGACCATAACTTGAGTTTGGTAAATCCAAATGACATGGGACCAAAGGAATTGGTTAGAGGACTTCAAGAGTTTTCCAAAATGTCCAAGAACATATTCATATGATCAAAATTGAGCAAGATATGCTTGGAGAAGTTGGGAAATTTTTAGGGATTTGCAAAAGTCAACTTTGCTCAAAACACCTTATTTTTGCTAATGGGCCTCAAATTTCTTCTTGAAACTTTATCCATGACTTATGCACGACCCATTAAGATTATTTGAATTTATTTTCTTATTTTTTATTAATTAATTGGATTTTTAATTGATTTTAATTCATTTAATTAATTTAAATTGTAGGAAATACAAAGATTTGATTTTTCAATCTTTTTGTGAAGCAAATGTGGTCAAGATATGCTGGAAATTTCGTGTGCAAATCAAAGAGACAAATATCTCCCAAATTGGCAACTTTCTTCAATCAAAAAGATTCAAAAAGATGTGATTTCCAATCAAATATTGAATCATCATTCCAATGGATTTTTGTGCAAGATTTTAACCTAATTTCAGTCTTCTATAAGTACACAAGCCAACCCTATTCATGCATACGTAAAAGCACTGCAGAAAAAGCCATAGCCAATTCAAGAAAATTCAAAGAAAAGTCAAAACTGATTTCCATATTCTAGCACGATTCAAAGGCTTTTGTTGATTCAAACACATTGCTGGAAGTGTCAGGGACGTGTAGCAATCAAAACCAAGCGCTAAAGCTCAAGAAACCATCACCTACAGTCTCACGGTTTGACATTTTTTCTCATAATCGTAACCCATGATTCATAAGCATTTAACATGATTTATGATTCGTTTTTCATTGCTTGAATCCTTATGAAACTAATGGTATAAGTTAATTGACTTGTAGTGTACAGAATCACAAGTTACCATTGACAAATTCTAGGGTTCCTGAGCTTTGGATTTGGGGCTTTATTATCCAAGAAAAATTGGAACCTTTAAGATCCATGGTTAGAATCGTTGAATCTGGACGAATACGATGCAACCCTCGCGAAACATTTATGTAAATCCTAGAGCTAATCGCTATTTTTGGTCATTGTAGGTTGTGGGGGTTAAAAACCCCCGTTATCTAACATTATTTTTTACAGGCACAGCGAGGACGATGATGAGGTGTTGCTTCATGGTTGGACAATTCAAAATACGCGCGTTTTATTTGTTCTTATAGCATATTGTTTGATTTCTTAATATAATGATTGTGTAGTATTATAATATCAAAGCGTGCAAGTTGGTGGAGTGGTTGGCCAAGTGTTCAATAGGCGTTGGGACCTGGGTTCGAATCCCAGGTCCCCCAAATATTTGTTTCTATTTTTCTATACATGATTACATGCAGGCTTCAGGAAGTGTTCCACCACATGCCTCCAATCATCCAAGCGCCATGTGGCTATGGGCATAGATCCAATGGCCACGAGAGAAGGAACATCATAATCCTCAGTCAACACATGCATAGCTGATCCCAAAGCTCAACGTGGCTGAAGAGGTTATTGGGCCTCAAATTGCAATCAACACCTCCATATTGGGCCATCACCCCCGCTGGTTTATTATTCCTCTTTTATTTTCTTTTCCCTTTTTTATTTTCTTTTATTAACTATAATTATTATTATTTAATTAACTCACAAATTAATTTTTTATAATAAATTCTGAAAACTAATATTATTATTATTATTTATTAATTTCACCTTAATTTATTATTTTTGTAAATAAATGTAATTAATCAATTTAGTTGTTTTAATTAGGTTACCTTTAATTATTTTCATAACAAATAAAATAAATTAGAATTAGGATTTTCTTGATAATTTTAATTTCTTTTCTTTTATTTCATTAAAACATTAAAAAACTTAAAAAATATTTCTTTTATTTAATTAATTAGAATTAGGTTTAATTAAATGCAAAATAACCAAAACTTCATTCTTTCTCAAAAAAGGGTCAAAACCCTAAGACTTTTCCCGATTCAATTTTTATTCGCGCATATTATTATTTTGATCCATATTTGTGTAATTGCTCCGAGGATGTAATAGCGTTAATTAGGACCTTTTTTATCGCTTTCCTTTATTTTCTCGCAATTTACTTTCCAAGGGTTATGTTTTTGGCGATGTAAATACCCGACGCCTTGTAATAGCGTAGATTTACTTTCCGCAATTTACTTTCTGCAAATTATTAACTGTTAACTATGCATGACAAGACTTATCTGAAAATAAAATCAAAACGTAGCTCACCATGACATGTGCAAAGATAATTTAATTGAATCCTGACACACGCGCACATGCCACTCCTAGGGTACGTCTCACTTGGTTGTCTCGACGTGGTCATTGAGTATAGGGTGTTTTAGAGGTCGCCCTCCTGTCTAAAGATCCAAGTTGCCTCGAAATGGTTGCCTCGGATAAAAAAGGATCTAGGACATTAGGGTTACCGCTAAGGCGTCCTACTATTGCTTTGGTGACCACACATATCCCTATAATCGAATTGACCCGAATAACTCCAACGACGCTGCTACCTACTTCTCAATAGTGGGATAGTACTGTCTAAAGGACATTTACACAGCTTAATTTCTTTTGAGTAGGTAGATTTCTCCTGGGTACTTGCTCTTTCAAAAAACAAAAATACTTTTTGCACCTACACTTTTCTGAAAAAAGTTTTCAAACAAACACTTCATACACTCTTGAGGACTGATACAAGAGTTACCTAGAAGTTTTCAAAACAAACTTTTTCAAAACCCACAAACACAAGAAAAGCAAACATTTTTTAAAACATAGTGAGCAAGTACCTAAGAGCCCGTGGATAACCACGGATAGAAAGGGTGCTAACACCTTCCCTTTCTATAAATCTACCTCCCGAACCGAGAAACATCTCGAAAAGGAATTTTGCTGTGCTTTTGTCCTTTCCTTGTTGGAGAACATAAAAGACGGTGGCGACTCTTGCTTACCGCGACATTTCGCGAACCAGCATTAAAAACAGTCAGTTCTATTTCCACCGATCACAGAACTGGCGACTCTGCTGGGGAATATTTATAAGTGAGGTGTACCTTAGGATTAGATCATTCTATGTTTTCAATTGTATGCCTTGTTTGCTTTAATATTGTGGGCTTGTATCGGAGTTTTATAGATCCTAACCCGGATCTGGGGATACCCTTTTAGAAGTAGCAACAAACTGTGAGGGAACTGTGCAGGGTATACCGACATGGTTAAAGCAGTTGCTACGTTGATGTGGCACTTTGGTGAGTACCGGTAACCCTTGAGTCAAGTCAAGGAGAGTACGGGGCCGCCGCGTGGCGTTGTGAAGCATCAAATGACCTTAGAACCTTACTTGACCATCCTGGCCTCTTTAGGGGTAGTGAGATGACCGACTTTGGTGCAGTCCGAAGTTGGTAGATACTCAATACTACACTCATTGAGGGTTGTTTTCTTGGAATATTTTGGTCGCCAGTTAAGTGGCTAAATCAAAACAATGAACATAGAAAACAATCCAATGATATTGAGCTCCTTAGAACCCGGTTACTATTCATAGGACAGGTTTTGAGCCAACTAACTTCAAGAGGGTAGTACCTAAACTTCATGTTGGCCTAAACTCTAAGGACTGTCTGGTGTGACTTGTGTGCCTTTACCATGTTTGCCTTTTGTGAATACTTGTGGTGTGTCTTTATCATAACATCATAACATCATA
The DNA here is from genome assembly GCA_948472305.1 of Vicia faba. Lineage (NCBI taxonomy): Eukaryota > Viridiplantae > Streptophyta > Magnoliopsida > Fabales > Fabaceae > Vicia > Vicia faba. The sequence continues at coordinate 128,595 of CATIWC010002493.1, read as the reverse complement.
ACGCATCATATGCATCTACTAACCACTTCAAGGGTTCGAATCTTCATCTTTGTTCTTGTTTTGTAGGACATGGAGTCTCTCCGCAGGAAAACAATTCAGGTCAACCTTGTAAGGATCCCTCCTCAACTCAAGGAACTTACATCCAGGATTTCCAAGAACTCTTCCTTCAGTGAAAGACATGGTAGACTACTCAGTTTGGTCAACACCAACATTGAAGAATATATGATAAAAGTTCTCTTCCAGTTCTTCGACCCCCTGCACCACTGTTTTACTTTCCCGGATTATCAATTGGTGCCTACTTTGGAAGAGTTTTCTCAGCTTCTGAAAGTTCCTATCCTTAGTCAACTACCCTACAACGGTATGGAAAAGGAACCAAAACTTGAAGAGGTTGCTCAAGCATTACGTCTGCAACCATCTGACATCAAGGGGCATTGGGAAATCAGAAGTGGTATCAAAGGATTCTTGGCAAAGTTCCTGTTTGAAAAGGCCCAAGAATGTTAGAATTCCCTCGACCTACAATCCTTTGAAGAGATTGTGGCACTCCTTGTCTATGGGTTGGTCTTGTTCCCAAATCCGGATCAACTTATAGATATAAATGCTGTCAAGATTTTTATGTCCAGGAATCCCATACCTACATTGCTTGGGGACATCCTTCACTCATTTTACACTCGAACAATGAGAAAAAGAGGTGTTCTCATGTGCTGCACTCCTCTCCTGGCAAGGTGGTTTATTTCGCACCTTCCACAATCAGTTTTGAAGAACGAACGAGGTTTAAGGTGGTCACAACGATTAATGACTCTTACACATTCTGATATACATTTGTGTTCTCGGTCCAGAGAAAATGTCACTATCATTGACTGTTATGGAGAATTTCCTAATGTTCCTTTACTTGGAATTAGAGGAGGCATCACTTACAACCCCTGTCTGGCTTTGAGGCAATTTGGATATGCTCGGAGGGATGGCCCTCATGATATGCTGATTCCTGACATAGTCTTTGACTTCGACAACGATACGCAAGGACTTCGCCAAAGGTTCATCAGAGCTTGGAGGATGCCTAACAAGGTGGACAGTAAGACACTGGGGCATAAGAATTCCATCCCCCTTGAGCCCTATCTCAAGTGGGTAAGAGCCCGCTCCCAGAAGCTTATGATGCCATATCCTCACATTCTCCCCGTGATCAAAGAGCCAGTTGTGGAAGGAGAGGTCCCGTACACCATTCTACATCCTGACATGCCAACATCTTGGGAAGAAATGCAAAAGAGCTGGATCCAACTCAAGGAGGAACGGAATTCTCTTGAAGCCAGTTTACATGCCAGTGAGAAGAAGGTCTTGAAGCTCACCCGCCTACTTCACGAGGAAAAGACCCTTAACACCTACATCGCTCCAAAGAGGATGCGCAGTGTCTTTTGGCATTAAGTATTTTGTAATATTTCGCCCATGAGGCATTGATGTACTAAATAATTTACTTCTTAATATAACATGTGTTCTTCTTTGTCTACAACAAATTTGAATTTTCGAACCCTTGAATGCATTGCATAAATAGCATACCATGCATCATATGCATAACAGGTACACTTTTTACAGGTCACTTATCTTCTTCGCTGTTTGTTTCACGTAGTCAGCATGTCTTCTGAACCTGCCACTGAGCAAGCGATCAAGGCCCTCCAGGCCCAGAATGCCCAGTTCCAAGAAATGGTTATGAGCCTAGCCCAGGGTCAACAGGAGTTGAAGACCCTGCTTATGAAGAAGAAGAAGAAGAAGAAGACTGTCTTGTTAAATACCGGATGCAGATATGGGAATGCACTGCAGAATGAAGTTGAGCTGACTACCCCATCTGTAGGGAAAGACAGCCTACAAGAGAGAGGGGTTCCTAGTCCCGTGGTCTCCGACAACGAGACGGATTATAATGATGAACAGTACCCTCCTGCTGAGGATAGGTACAAACAACTAGAGGACCACTTAAGTGCTATGGAGATACAGAATGTGCTCGGGTTGGACTTTGGAGACCTAGGCTTATCCTCTGGGGTGGTGATTCCCCATAAGTTCAAGGCGCCTGCTTTTGCAAAATACGACGGAGCTTCCTGTCCTAAGCTGCACCTCCGGTCGTATGTAAGGAAGATCCAACCTTATACAGCTGACAAGAATTTGTGGATCCACTTCTTCCAGGATAGTCTTTCAGGGACTCAACTCGAATGGTTCTATCAGTTGGATGGAGCCAGTGTTCGTAACTGGGAGGACTTGGCTACTGCGTTCTATAAGCAGTATCAGTATAATTCCGACCTTGCTCCTACTCGTACTCAACTCCAGGGTATGTCACTAAGGACGGGTGAAGGATTTAAGGAATATGCCTAAAAGTGGAGAGACTTGGCTGGAAGGGTGCATCCACCTTTGACTGACCGTGAGCTCGTTGATATGTTCTTGGGGACCCTGTCTGGTCCATTCTTCAACCATTTGATTGGGAATTCTTCTGCCGGGTTTACAGAACTTATCCTGACTGGTGAGAGAATAGAAGCCGGTATCAAGTCTGGGAAAATACAGAAGGGTGGTGCTTCCTCGAGCACTGAAAAGAAACCGTTCAAGAAGGAATCTAGTGCTGTTTATGGTTCAAGGAGACAGAATAAACCGGAACGCCGCCAAGCTGTCAACGCGGTGGTAATTTCAAAGCCTGCTGCTGCTCCTCAGCAATATAACCAACCAATGGGTGAGAAACCTAGAAGGCAGTTTACTCGACTCAGCATGACCTTGTCCCAGATATTGCCACAGTTACTGTCAACCAATCTGGTAACTCTGAGAGAAGCTCCGAAGATTGTGAACACGACCTCTCCAAAGTACAATCCCAACGCCCGCTGCACTTATCACTCTGACAGCCCGGGGCATAACACAGATGATTGTTGGGCTCTGAAGAATAAGGTTCAGGACCTTATTGATGCTAAAGAGATAGAGTTCGAGGCGCCCAAAAGGCCCAATGTTGTGACTGCTCCTATGCCCAAGCATGGAGTGAATGTTGTAGAGGAAGACCTGTATGTAGCCTATGTGGATGATATTGTTACTCCGCTATTGACCGTCAATAGGAACCTGTTTCTAGCCGGTTTATTTCCGGGATGTAGTAAAGGTTGCCATCTATGTTCTGTTTCACCTGCTGGTTGTCCTTTGTTGAAGTCAGGCGTCCAAAACCTGATGGATAACAAAGAGATCTTGTTCGAGAAGATTGTTGTTCCTGCTACCCATACTGAAGAAGTGTCCATTGGTACTATTTTCAACAACTCTCCCAAGGCTCCCTCAAAGAAGCCTGCCAAAATCATGTCTGCTCAGAAGATTGCTCCCATAATTATCATTGTTCCGGGGCCCATCCCCTATACATCCGACAAAGCTGTCCTGTGGCACTATGGGGCAGATGTTTATGTGCTTGGAGTAAAACAAGAGTTTGATGCTAGTACCGGCGTCAGCAACATCACCGGGCCTGCCAAAGTCACTCGTAGTGGTAGGCTCTTCTCACCAGATATTGCACCTCCAGCTATCCAGAGACCTATTGTTATCACACCTGCAAGTGTGGCTACTTCCCTTTCTGATCAAGTTCCTACTCCTACCCCTGCTGCCGAGTCATCTGACGCTCGGGGCAAGGGGATCGCTACTGATATGCCCGCCTAGACGGAGGAACCAAAGACAACCATTGTGGAAGCTTCCAAACAAGAGATGGAAGAGATTCTTAAGATTATCAAGAATAGTGATTTTAATGTAGTTGAGCAGCTGGGGCACACCCCGTCTAAAATTTCTATGCTATCACTGTTATCGTGTTCAGAGGCCCATGCCAAGGCTCTGATTACCTTCCTGAAGACGGCCCACGTGCCACAAGAGACATCAGCTGATCAGTTTACCGATTGTGTGGCCAACTTAACTGCTGATAATGGTTTGGGTTTCTCCGATGCTGATTTGACTGCTAAAGGGAAGAACCATAACGATGCCCTGCATGTCTCCATCGAATGCAGGGGCACTACTCTTGCACATGTGTTGGTTGACACTGGTTCCTCGTTTAAATTATTACCCAAGAAAGCTCTAGACAGGTTGGATTGCGAGGGTTTGGAGCTCAAGCCAAGTAACATTGTTGTCCGGGCCTTTGACGGGTCCAAAAGGATGGTGCATGGTGAGGTTGATATTCCAATCAGGGTTGGTTCTCAGGTCTTTGATTCAACTTTCTATGTGATGGACATTCGTCCATCCTATTCTTGTTTGTTGGGTCGTCCATGGATCCACAAGGTTGGAGTTGTGACCTCCACACTACATCAGAAGCTTAAATACCCGGTCAGAGGGAAGATTGTTACAGTGCAGGGGGAGGAAGAGTATATGGCCAGTCACCTCAACTCGTTCCGGTACATAGAGATGGATGGGGAATTCATTGAGACTCTATTCCAGCACTTTGAAGAGGTTCCTCAGACACTGGCGTCGGCAGAGACTGTGATTGAAGATCCTCCTTTGAAGATGGCTTCCTTGAAGGATGCCCGGGGTGTTATTGAGAAGGAAGCTCAGAGGGCTGTTCGTAAAGCAAGGATTGGAAGACCTCCTGTGTTCATCAGCAACTCGGGAGTAAATGTTATTGAAGATGACGTGGAGGAATCTGAATTCGACAGTTGGATCTACCCTACGACCGACGGTGGACCAAACAACTGGACGGCGAAAGACTTCATACCTATTACTTTTGTCACTCATTAATAAACTCCTTTGTTTTGAATTTGTAAACAGACAATATTACTAAACTTTATGGCCCGGTGTCTTACCCGGGGCACCGTGGCTTCATTTGTGAGGGCTTTTGTGTGTCATTTTCATATATCATTAATAAAAGCATTGGACGTTTTTTGCATTTCAAATATTACGCTCCTTGTCTTTCTTTATTTTATATATTGCAAAACAGCTATATTTACACACACTCACATATACAGGTCCCAATCCACTCTGGATCTCACTGGTAACGACTCTACTACTGCCAGTTATGACTTCGAAAATCCGATCAACTTAGCCGAAGACGAAGGTGAAGATGATTGCGAAGTTCCTGGTGAACTTGCAAGACTGCTACTCTAGGAAGAGAGGGCCATTCAGCCACATGAAGAGCTAGTGGAAACGGTAAATCTGGGTACTGAGACCGACATAAAGGAAGTCAAGATCGGTGCCAACCTGGAGCTTAGTGTGAAACAACAGTTGATTCAGATGCTGCATGACTATGTGGAAATCTTTGCTTGGTCTTACGAAGACATGCCTGGGTTGGATACCGACATTGTAGTTCATCACCTGCCTACCAAGGAAGACTGCCCTCCGGTAAAACAGAAGGTCCGTCGTATGCGTCCAGAGATGTCCGAGAAAATCAAAGCTGAGGTTATGAAACAATTTGATGCCGGGTTTCTAGCAGTGACTTCTTACCCTCAGTGGGTTGCCAATGTGGTTCCGGTACCGAAGAAAGATGGTAAGGTCCGAATGTGTGTTGACTATAGGGATTTGAACAGGGCGAGCCCTAAGGATGACTTCCCTCTGCCTCACATCGACGTTCTGGTTGACAACACTGCTCAGCATAAGGTGTTCTCCTTCATGGAAGGATTCTCCGGTTATAGTCAAATCAAGATGGCTCCCGAAGACATGGAGAAGACCACTTTTGTTACTCAGTGGGGCACCTTTTGCTACAAGGTCATGCCTTTCGGGTTGAAAAATGTTGGGGCAACCTACCAACGCGCCATGGTTGCTTTGTTTCACGACATGATCCATCACGAGATCGAAGTATACGTCGACGATATGATCGCAAGGTCCCAAACAGAGGAGGAACACCTTGACCATCTACAGAAGCTGTTTGACCGTCTAAAGTTGTACAAGCTGAGGTTGAACCCGAACAAATGCACCTTCGGGGTGAGATCTGGAAAATTGCTGGGCTTCGTCGTGAGCGACAAAGGTATTCAAGTGGACCCTGCCAAAGTGAAAGCCATACAAGAGATGCCAGTTCCCAAGACAGAGAAAGAAGTCAGAGGCTTTCTAGGACGGCTGAACTACATTGCCCGATTCATCTCACATCTAACTGCTACCTGTGAACCAATCTTCAAGCTACTGAAGAAAGATCAAGTAGTACGTTGTAACGACGAATGTCAGGCCGCTTTCGAAAGAATCAAAGAGTATCTCCAAGAACCACCCATTCTTATGCCACCGGTTGAAGGGAGACCTCTAATCTTATACTTGACAGTGCTTGACAACTCAATGGGATGTGTGCTGGGGCAGCATGACGAGTCTGGCCGAAAAGAGCATGCTATTTATTACCTTAGTAAAAAGTTTACCGACTGTGAGACCCGATACTCACTTCTCGAGAAAACTTGTTGCGCTTTGGTATGGGCTGCTCGTCGGCTGAGACAGTATATGTTGACTCAAACTACTCTGTTGATTTCAAAAATGGATCCAATCAAGTACATCTTCGAAAATCCTGCCTTGTCCGGAAGAATAGCAAGATGGCAGATGATCTTGACCGAATATGACATCCAGTACACGACTCAAAAAGCAATCAAGGGAAGTGTGTTGGCAGACCATTTGGCACATCAGGCAGTGGATGACTACCAATCTATGAACTTTGAATTTCCAGATGAGAATATCATGGTAGTAACCGATTGTGAAGTACCTGGACCGGATGAAGGACCTGAGGAAGGATCCCGATGGTCTATGCACTTTGACGGAGCCTCAAACGCTTTGGGTAACGGTATTGGCGCTGTGATCATATCTCCCAAGGGCTCTCATACTCCACTTACCGCCCGACTATGTTTCAGCTGCACCAACAACATGGCGGAGTATGAAGCATGCATCATGGGTCTTCGAGCTGCAATTGACCTAAGGATCAAGTTTCTGAGTGTCTTCGGAGATTCCGCTCTCGTGATCAGTCAGATCAAAGGCGAGTGGGATGCGAAACACACAAATCTTATTCCTTACAAGGAGTATGTGTTGACGTTGCTTCCCCATTTCCAGGAAATAACTTTTGAACATTTCCCAAGAGAGGAGAATCAGTTGGCGGACGCGTTAGCTACGATGTCTTCTATGTTCAAAGTCAAGTGGGACAACGAGGCTCCCCGGATCATCATTCGGAAATTGGATGAACCCGCACATTGTTGTGATCTTGAGACTGAAGAGGTAATAGAAAAGCCTTGGTATTATGAAGTAAAGAGGTATCTTGAAGCTCAAGAATACCCCGTGGGTGCATCTGTTAATGATAAGAAGTTTCTGAGAAGGTTCGCAGCAAAGTTCTTCCTCAGCAACGACATTCTTTACAAACGAAACCATGATTCAATCTTACTACGTTGTGTGGATAAGACTGAAGTAGAAAGGATCATGGCAGAGCTGCATGAAGGTACCTTCGGAACCCATTCCAGTGGACATACCATGGCAAAGAAAATCCTTCGGGCAGGATATTACTGGTCCACAATGGAAGCCGACTGTTATCAAAATTCTCGGACGTGTCACAAATGCCAGATCTATGCTGATAAGGTGCACATTCCTCTGGTTCCTCTGAACATCTTGACAGCACCTTGGCCTTTTGCAATGTGGGGCATTGATATGATCGGCGAGATCAGACCTACGGCATCCAACGGGCATCGCTTCATCTTGGTAGAAATTGATTACTTTACAAAGTGGGTTGAAGCGGCTTCCTTTGCCGCTGTAACCAAGAACGTCGTGGCACGGTTCATTCGGCATAACCTGATCTGTCGATACGGTGTACCAGAGAGGATCATTATGGATAATGGTACCAATCTTAATAACAAGATGATCACTGAGCTCTGCGAGCAATTCAAGATACAGCACCACAACTCTTCTCCTTACCGGCCGAAGATGAATGGGGCTGTCGAAGCAGCTAATAAGAACATTAAGAAGATTGTGCAGAAAATGATAGTGACCTACAAAGATTGGCACGAGATGTTGCCGTTTGCTCTTCATGGGTACCGTACCTCAGCGCGGATGTCAATAGGGGCAACACCCTATTCCTTGGTATACGGCATGGAGGCAGTCCTACCCATCGAAGTTCAGATACCCTCTCTCCGGATAATGAAGGATGCAGGTTTGAGCAAAGACGATTGGATCCAGACCCGGCTTGATCAATTAAACCTAATCTACGAAAAGAGACTCACCGCTATTTATCATGGTCAGACGTACCAAAAACGGATGATCAAGGCATTTAACAAGAAAGTCAGACGACAAGAGTATCAAGTCGGAGACCTGGTAATCAAGCGCATCATTCTACCTCAAGGTGATCCCAGGGGCAAATGGACCCCTACGTACGAAGGGCCATTTGTGGTTAAGAATATCTTCTCAGGAGGAGCTATGATTCTAACCACCATGGATGGTGACGACCTTCCTCACCCCGCCAATGCAGACATAGTAAAAAGATACTACGCATGATTAAAGACCCGATAGGTCGACTGGCCTAGGCAAAAATAAGGGCTTCCCGGTGAACCAAAAGGGTTCGGGCAAAAATAAGGGATAAAATAAAAAAATTTGTACACCCGGCAAGTCGAAAACCTGAAAAGGCGGCTTGGGTAAAAATGGGTATCCTGGTGGACTGAAAACCCGAAAGGGCGGTCCAGGCAAAAGTTAGGGATAAGCGTAATACTATGTGTCATTGGATCACCCTGCATCCAGACCTCGGTATCGACTGTCAGGCTCGGACGGCACCAATCAATCAGATTCATCTTCAGCTAAGCAGCAAAGTGATGAGACGCTTGAAGACATAAAGGCGATAGCAGAGTTCGAACCCAGTGGGATTTTTTTTCCACATAGTTGTTTTGTTTTCCTTTTCACAATTGTATAAACTCTATTTTGTTCGACGACGTTCTCTTACTAGGACGTCAGCCTCCTGTATACAAAACGCCTATTTACAGGCAAACTTCCAAATCAATACAAGCTCATTTTTCAAAAAAAATGCCAATTGTTTTTCCTTTATCTGTTTTGTTTTGCAGAGAACGTCCAATGTTCATTTTTGATATATGCATTTGACATTAATTGCTAATCACAAATATTTGCATGCGAAACAAAGGACTAATTACAGGTAATATCAGAAACAGGGGAAATAAAAATTGTCTAAGTGATCTAGTTGCTCTGTCCACCAAGGTACCAAGGTAAGTTCGGCTGAAGAATATGACCAAGATACTTTCACTCCCTGCAGAATAAGACAAGATTCAGCAATACGCTCCCCAAGCAGAGTTGGTCTCCCATCAGCCCTAAAAAGGCACAGTATTCCCAGCAAGTCAGCAATACTCTCCCCCAAGCAGAGTTAGTCTACTGTCGGCCCTAAAAGGAAGTTGGTTACCCCCAGAAGATCTTAATATTCCCCAGCGGAGTATACAGATGTTCCCTAGCAAGCATCCCCGGCAGTCTTAATATTCCTCGACAGAAATATAAGATTGTTCCCCTGCGGAATACAAGATACCCCCAGTGGAGCCATTTCCTCAAAAGTTTCCCCATGAGAGTTGAATCATCCTCCCCGGTAGGTTCTGGAAGCTTACCCCCTGCAGGGTGCAAATGCGTCCCCAGCCATATTCAGAGGGTTATCCCCACCAGAGTCTAACTGGGTTATCCTCAGCATATTGCAACGGAAAGATCGTCCCCAATGAAGTTCTTTCTATCCCCCAGCGGAGTTCATCAAAATCCCCAATAGAGCTTATCAACGGAATCTCCAGTGGAGTTTATCGTTCAAATCTTCAGCGAAGCATCTCTTCCCCACAGAGTAATTCCCCACAGAGTAATCTCTTCACCAGGTTTATTCCCCAATGGAGTCATCTTCTCCTACTGGTTTATTCTTGCAATCATCTTCGTTCATCATCCCCAGCGGAAACGAAGAACTCCACTCTTCAACATCAGCCCAGGACTTAACAAACTTCCCGGCATTTGTCAAGGATTTATTTTCCAGACGAAAATACATTCATAAACATTTCACATCTCATACCTCCTATTTACATACATGATAAAGCGCATTCGACACGATCTCATTTTGAGAACATCATGCATTTCATACATCATGACATCGCATGCAACTAACGTTTTGCCTTTTCAGGAAAAGGTCAATCCAAAGATGATTACCATCAACTTTTTCTTAAAGTTCCAGATCAATACCTGTAACTAGCCAGGGAGTATCTGTGGACGATTGATTGTAGATCTATACCTGTAACTAGCCAGGAAAGTTATCTACATTGAAGAGATTGAAGATCAATACCTGTAGCAAGCCAGGAAACCATCTTTCTTTCTCAAGTCAGAGATTAATACCAGAAACCAGCCAGGACAACTATCTCCCCGACCGCCCTTTCTTAAGTTCCGGATTAATACCTGTAACTATCCAGGAAGTATATGTGGACGATTGATTGTAGATCTATACCTGAAACCAGACAGGAAAGTTATCTACATTGAAGAGATTGAAGATCAACACCTGTAACAGGCCAGGAAACCATCTTTCTTTCCCAGGTCAGAGATTAATACCTGAAACCAGCCAGGATAACTATCTCCCCGACCGCCCTTTCTTAAGTTCCAGATTAATACCTGTATCTAGCCAGGAAGTATCTGTGAATGATTGATTGTAGATCTATACCTGTAACTAGCCAGGAAAGTTATCTACATAAAGAGATTGAATATCAATACCTGTAGCAAGCCAGGAAATCATAGTTCTTTCTCAGGTCAGAGATCTACACCTGTATCCATCCAGGAAAGCTATCTCGACCAACTTTTTCTTAAGTTCCAGATTAATACCTGTATCTAGCCAGGGCATATCTGTGAGCGACTAATTGTAGATATATACCTGAAACCAGATAGGAAAGTTATCTACATTGAAGAAATTGAAGATTAGCACCTGTAACAGGTCAGGAAACCATCTTTCTTTCTCAGATCAGAGATTAATACCTGAAACCAGACAGGAAAACTATCTCATCGACCAACCTTTCTCAAATCCCAGATCAACACCTGTAACAGGCCAGGAAATATCTGTGGACGATGAAGTGTAGATTAATACTTGAAACCAGACAGGACAACTATCTACTCGACCAGCTCAAGCAATTCAACAATCACTTTTAGATGGCATCTTTAAGCCCATCTCCACAACTATCCAATCATCTCCAGATGGCATCTATAAGCCCATCCACGACAAGGTTCTGTCACATCTCCAGATGGCATCTATAAGCCCATCCTCCTATCCATCATCTCTCCAAAGGGCATCTCTAAGCTCATTCCCGACATCACATTGCTGATACTACACCATGCGAGTACAAATTTCTGGGCACTTTAGTGTCCAATCATCTTCCACCTTCGGATCACGAAAGGCATGCAAGCCAATCTACCTCCTCAGGTTTAAGAAGATTGAACAGGGTCAACTGTTGTACCCAAAAATTTTCCCTCCCATATTCTTCAAGGTTTGTCAAGAATGATCCTCAAAGTTGCTTAAGGGTTGCACAGTCCAAATGCCTCCTAAGCCAGGTGAAATTAGGGTTTTGGTTATTTCAAGGAATTGGAGGTTTCCAATGGTTCAATAAAGTCTCATAGGCCTATATACACTCTCAAGCATCTACATGCCAATTTTCAAGATTCATAGTGTCAATTTGCACAGTCAAAAGCCCTATTTGATCCACAGTCAACTGCAGGGGTAAAATGGTCATTTTGCAGTCAAAAGTCAGAATTTTTGGTCAACATCTTATTTTGAGTTCACAATCCTCATTTTATCAAGTCTTGATCATGATTCCACAAGAATGGCTCAAAAATCATCAAGATGCAAAAAGTTACTATTTTTGGACAGTAGAAAAGTCAACTGTATCTTGACCAGGGCATAACTTTTTCATGGTTCATCAGAAAAATCCCACCAAATGCTCATTGTGAAGGAGATGACATTTACTACAATCCATCTTCACATTCCAAGTCCAAGAAATGCTCTCACAAAAAGTTATCAATTTCTACATTATAGGTCAATTTCAAAAGTCAACAAAAATGCACTTTAAGTCAAAGACCATAACTTGAGATTGGTAAATCCAAATGACATGGGACCAAAGGCATTGGTTATATGACTTCAAGAGTTTTCCAAAATGTCCAAGAACATGTTCATATGATCAAAATTGAGCAAGATATGCATTGGAGAAGTTGGGAAATTTTTAGGGATTTGCAAAAGTCAACTTTGCTCAAAACACCTTATTTTTGCTAATGGGCCTCAAATTTCTTCTTGAAACTTTATCCATGACTTATGCACGACCCATTAAGATTATTTGAATTTATTTTCTTATTTTTTATTAATTAATTGGATTTTTAATTGATTTTAATTCATTTAATTAATTTAAATTGTAGGAAATACAAAGATTTGATTTTTCAATCTTTTTGTGAAGCAAATGTGGTCAAGATATGCTGGAAATTTCGTGTGCAAATCAAAGAGACAAATATCTCCCAAATTGGCAACTTTCTTCAATCAAAAAGATTCAAAAAGATGTGATTTCCAATCAAATATTGAATCATCATTCCAATGGATTTTTGTGCAAGATTTTAACCTAATTTCAGTCTTCTATAAGTACACAAGCCAACCCTATTCATGCATACGTAAAAGCACTGCAGAAAAAGCCATAGCCAATTCAAGAAAATTCAAAGAAAAGTCAAAACTGATTTCCATATTCTAGCACGATTCAAAGGCTTTTGTTGATTCAAACACATTGCTGGAAGTGTCAGGGACATGTAGCAATCAAAACCAAGCGCTAAAGCTCAAGAAACCATCACCTACAGTCTCACGGTTTGACATTTTTTCTCATAATCGTAACCCATGATTCATAAGCATTTAACATGATTTATGATTCGTTTTGCATTGCTTGAATCCTTATGAAACTAATGGTATAAGTTAATTGACTTATAGTGTACAGAATCACAAGTTACCATTGACAAATTCTAGGGTTCCTGAGCTTTGGATTTGGGGCTTTATTATCCAGGAAAAATTGGAACCTTTAAGACCCATGGTTAGAATCGTTGAATCTGGACGAATACGATACAACCCTCGCGAAACATTTATGTAAATCCTAGAGCTAATCGCTATTTTTGGTCATTGTAGGTTATGGGGGTTAAAAACCCCCGTTATCTAACATTATTTTTTACAGGCACAGCGAGGACGATGATGAGGTGTTGCTTCATGGTTGGACAATTCAAAATACGCGCGTTTTATTTGTTCTTATAGCATATTATTTGGTTTCTTAATATAATGATTGTGTAGTATTATAATATCAAAGCGTGCAAGTTGGTGGAGTGGTTGGCCAAGTGTTCAATAGGCGTTGGGACCTGGGTTCGAATCCCAGGTCCCCCAAATATTTGTTTCTATTTTTCTATACATGATTACATGCAGGCTTCAGGAAGTGTTCCACCATATGCCTCCAATCATCCAAGCGCCATGTGGCTATGGGCACAGATCCAATGGCCACGAGAGAAGGAAGATCATAATCCTCAGTCAACACATGCATAGCTGATCCCAAAGGTCAACGTGGCTGAAGAGGTTATTGGGCCTCAAATTGCAATTAACACCTCCATATTGGGCCATCACCCCCGCTGGTTTATTATTCCTCTTTTATTTTCTTTTCCCTTTTTTATTTTCTTTTATTAACTATAATTATTATTATTTAATTAACTCACAAATTAATTTTTTATAATAAATTCTGAAAACTAATATTATTATTATTATTTATTAATTTCACCTTAATTTATTATTTTTGTAAATAAATGTAATTAATCAATTTAGTTGTTTTAATTAGGTTACCTTTAATTATTTTCATAACAAATAAAATAAATTAGAATTAGGATTTTCTTGATAATTTTAATTTCTTTTCTTTTATTTCATTAAAACATTAAAAAACTTAAAAAATATTTCTTTTATTTAATTAATTAGAATTAGGTTTAATTAAATGCAAAATAACCAAAACTTCATTCTTTCTCAAAAAAGGGTCAAAACCCTAAGACTTTTCCCGATTCAATTTTTATTCGCGCATATTATTATTTTGATCCATATTTGTGTAATTGCTCCGAGGATGTAATAGCGTTAATTAGGACCTTTTTTATCGCTTTCCTTTATTTTCTCGCAATTTACTTTCCAAGGGTTATGTTTTTGGCGATGTAAATACCCGACGCCTTGTAATAGCGTAGGTTTACTTTCCGCAATTTACTTTCCGCAAATTATTAACTGTTAACTATGCATGACAAGACTTATCTGAAAATAAAATCAAAATGTAGCTCACCATGACATGTGCAAAGATAATTTAATTGAATCCTGACACACGCGCACATGCCACTCCTAGGGTACGCCTCACTTGGTTGCCTCGACGTGGTCATTGAGTATAGGGTGTTTTAGAGGTCGCCCTCCTGTCTAAAGATCCAAGTTGCCTCGAAACGGTTGCCTCGGATAAAAAAGGATCTAGGACATTAGGGTTACCGCTAAGGCGTCCTACTATTGCTTTGGTGACCACACACATCCCTATAATCGAATTGACCCGAATAACTCCAACGACGGTGCTGCCTACTTCTCAATAGTGGGATAGTACTGTCTAAAGGACATTTACACAGCTTAATTTCTTTTGAGTAGGTAGATTTCTCCTGGGTACTTGCTCTTTCAAAAAACAAAAATACTTTTTGCACCTACACTTTTCTGACAAAAGTTTTCAAACAAACACTTCATACACTCTTGAGGACTGATACAAGAGTTACCTAGAAGTTTTCAAAACAAACTTTTTCAAAACCCACAAACACAAGAAAAGCAAACATTTTTGAAAACATAGTGAGCAAGTACCTAAGAGCCCGTGGATAAACACAGATAGAAAGGGTGCTAACACCTTCCCTTTCTATAAATCTACCTCTCGAACCGAGAAACATCTCGAAAAGGAATTTTGCTGTGCTTTTGTCCTTTCCTTGTTGGAGAACATAAAAGACAGCGGCGACTCTTGCTTACCGTGACATTTCGCGAACCAGCATTAAAAATAGTCAGTTTTATTTCCACCGATCACACATATGATGCTTTATGATGTTCATGATGTATGCACAAGCACATGTACAAGCAAATCACACAAGATCCTAGTTTCAGGCTTGCATGAGGTTTCATAGGTAAGTACCTTCTTGAAGTTAGTTGGCTCAACCTGTCCTATAAATAGTAACCGGGTTCTAAGGAGCTCAATATCACTGGATTATTTTCTGTGTTCATTGTTTTGGTTTAGCCACTTAAGTGGCGACCAAAATATTCCAAGAAAACAACCCTCAATGAGTGTAGTATCGAGTGTAGTATCTACCAACTTTGGACTGCACCAAAGCCGGTCATCTCACTACCCCTAAAAAAGGCCAAGATGGTCAAGTAAGGTTCTAAGAGTTCATTAGTGCTTCATGACATCACTCATCGGCCCCGTATTCTCTTTAATTGACTCAAAGGCTACCGGTACTCACAAATATGTCGCACTAATATAGCTATTGCTTCAACCATGTCGGTATACCCCGCGCAGTTTCCACAACGTATTGCTATTTACCTATGAATGTTTCCCAAATCCGGGTAGAGGATTTCAAGCCCAAACAAGAGAACAAAATGTAAAGCAATCAAAGCAATCAAAATAAGCATGCAAAGGTGATCTAAACCCTAAGGTTACTCCACGTTTAAAGAATTCCCCAACAGAGTTTCTAGTTCTGTGATACGGTGGGAGAACTAACTTGAGGTTTTGCGTTTGTGTTTGCAAATGTTTCGGTTTAGCAAGAGTCGCCATCGACTTTTTATTTTATCCTAAGGAAAGGTCAAAAAGCACAGGAAAGACCTTTGAGATGTTTTCTTGGGTTCGGGGAGTAGATTATGAAAAGGGAAGGTGCAAGCACCCTTTTCATCCATGGTTATCCATGGGCTATTAGTTACTTGTTTAGATCACTTGCTTTTGCTTTTCAATTGTTTGAAATGGTGCTTTGTGTGTGGTTTTGAAAGATGTTTTGAAAAGAGGCCATCGTTGTGGCAACCTTTGTAATGATTCTTGTTGGAATGTATACAAAGGTGTTTTTGTCTTTTGAAAAGATTTCAATGTTTGAAAGTTTGATTTGAGAAATGTTTTGAAATTGTATTGTGAGGTGTGTTTGAAAATAGCAAGGATGTTTATGCAAGCTTTTGATCAAGTAACTAAAATCTAATCTACCCTATTTTACTCAAAGATCCTTCCTAATGTTTTTTAACCCTTTTGACAGTGTTGTTTCACCATTGCATTTGGTGAACAACCTTGTGTTAGGATGTTTAACGGGACAGGCGCGGGTCATCGTATAGACCATGATAGCAATTGTGTCAAGTATCTTCGGCAATTTTTGAGGGATTTGATCATTTTTGTTTAGGCAACCAAGATAGCGTCATCGAGGGACTATGATCTTTTGTTTTGTTTTTGTTTTGCCAAAGTACCCAACATGCATACCATGGCCCATTTTTGAAGGCAACAAGTGGATTGTAACCCTAAGGGTGCAAGTGTGCATTGTGTTTGATTTTCATGTATTTTTGTCTTTGATTAGGTCAAACTATTTGTTAATTTGGATTTTTTGCATATAAACCCTAATTCTCTAATCATGGCATAATTGAAAGTGTAAAATGCGAGAATTTAAATTCTAATCTATTACAACATGATTATGGGGACGGGGGTACAATTTTGAATGAGGGGTATTTGAAAAGAAACATAAACCCTAGTTTACTATTACATCCAAATTGAATTTCCAAAGCATAAATATTAAATGGACAATATTTAAATAAACAAAATAAATAATTATTAAATAATATGTATTATGCAAAAAAAAAGTTTTTGTTTACCTATGTATGTAAAAGTATTTTTTGATGTAAAAAGTATAAAGAAATAAATAAAAGATTTATTTAATTATTTAAGGGATGAAACCCTAATTTCTTTTAAAAATAAATATTATATATTATTTATATGCAAAAAATATATTAATATGTGTAAAAATGAAATATACTTAAAAAAGGTATTTTTTAGTATAAATAATAATAAAAATAAAAATGTAATATTTTTGTATTTTTATCCTAAGTGTTTAATAAAATATATATATATATATATATATATATATATATATATATATATATATATATATATATATATATATATATATATATATATATATATATATATATATATATATATATATATATATATATATATATATATATATATATATATATATATATATATATATATATATATATATATATATATATATATATATATATATATATATATATATATATATATATATATATATATATATATATATATATATATATATATATATATATATATATATATATATATATATATATATATTATAAAATAAAATATGTACAAAAAATAAATTATATTTTAAATAATATTTTCAGTGTGAATAAAAATAAGAAATAAAAATAAAAGTATAATTTACATATTATTTTCAAGTTTAAGTAAATAATATAAAAGTATTTAAAATGTTTTCTATATTAGAAAAATTAAAATAAAATGCTAAATAAATGTAAAAAATTATGAAAATATTTTTTAGGCATTTTTTATATTTGGAAATAAATAAACAAAATCAGAAAAGAAAACAAAAATGCAAAAATGTAAAAATATAAGGCCAGGGGGTGCAAAAATGAAAGTGGGAGGTGCCAAAAGCAAGTCTGGCCAGGCCCAGCCCAAGCCAACTTCATCTTCTTCCTCCAGACTGAAACACGCGCGCTGGCCCTGTTCAAATGCTACATCCTGTATACGTGATCTTTTGCCAAAACTCACAACATCAAACTTGTAGAGAATTTCAAGACGATTCCAACCATATAAACAACTAATCCTAACTCTCAAAGACCAGAGAGAATTTCTCTGGCCCTAAAATCTGACCTAGTTTTTACAGCATGTTCATGGATGAAATTCTCCTAGCACACTTAATATAAATGAAAGTTGAGCATATGTATGGCTTCCTCGCAATGAACACTACATTTTTTATTCATAAACCTAAGGCTAAATGTTCCTAAATAGAGAGATAGAAAGTGAAGAAAAACCTGTTTCAGTTGGATTCGTGTAGGGTAATGCAATGCTTCTCAACAAGTTTTGAGGTGTCTGGTAGCTTGCTTGAACTTCACTTGATCTTTTCCAATAGCTAGCTTGCATTGAATGTCCCTGAATCAGACTATGGAACTCAACCTGCACAAGCTTGAAATGAAAATGGTGAACACTGTAAATGGAGTTACATTTGGCAATGGAGGTTTGGGATAGCTTGAGTGATTTGAATGGAAGGTGTTTGAAGCAAAATGGGGCAAAACGCACGAGCCAAATGAGCCGGAGAACTCAAGTTGCAGCACCTGCCCTATTTTGCCAAAGAAGTGTGATTTCTGGCTATGGGATGCTTAGGGGGCTCAAACACTCGTGTATCTTTCTTAAAGGGTTGTGTGAAAGTTGTTTGAAATGTTTGTGTAAGTTCACAATAACTGGTTTTCAAGTTGTGAGGATTTTAACAAGTTGCTTGTTTTTGAAGTAAGAATGGGAAGTTGTGATTACAGGCCTGTACAAGCCTTCAAATATGCTGCATACTTTGCTCTTGTCCCCATCAATTTGTGGATTTGATTTGGCTTCTGAGATATGGACCAATGCTCAAGGGAGAGTGGTTTGACATAAAGCACACTTTTGCAAAAATGGAAATGTGCCTTTTACCATTTAGGGATTAGTTTTGTGTACAATGTCCAAATGGCCAAAAAAATTGCTTAGACTGGTGTATTTGCATTTAATTAAGGAGTGTGAAATGGTTTAGAGGCCTTCAAACTAGTACAAAGCATGCTGGTTTGAAAATGCCACTTGAGTGAACATGAATTTGCCATGGATATAAAGTGAGTTTTTGCCAACTTCAAGCATTTGATTATCCCTAACCACAAATGTGTTTGAGGAGTTCTTGGACAATTTGGAAAGCTTGCAACATGCTCTATAATCCATCTTTGAAATGCAACTTGATAATCCAAGTGGAACTATGTGAAAAATGGCCATGAAGATAGGTCAAAATCCTGCCTAAACTAGGGCCAAATTTCACTAAGTTAAAAGTTTTAGGGACCCTTGTTACAAAAATCATAACTTGAGATCCAAGCTTCTTTTTAGAAAACTTTGTGAATAAAAGTTGTAGAATATGTGTAGGACTACAACTTTCATGTTGTAAGTTTTGTTTGAATCCATTTTCATCTTGGTGAAAATGTGGGACAAAGTTAGGAAAAAATAAGAAAATTTCATAACTTAGAAAAATTCTAAGTTATGAAATTTTTCAATTTCAAACCCTAATTTGCAATTTTGGGTTTCTTGATGAAAAAGTTTCATAATTTTACACATATTGATGAAAAATGACCCTTGGCCCTTGATTTTGACCAAAAAGTCCAAGTTTGACTTTTCAGTGTACAGTCAAATTTTGATCAGTTGATTGAAAAATTCATTTGTCAATCCCATGCATTTGAGATCTTTTGAACTTGTTGAATAGGTCAAGATGATGCCATTGAGTCCTTGAGTCCTTGGTTGAGCTTGATTTGCCATTGACTAGGTCAAAAAGTCAAAAATTGTCCTTGTGCAGTCAAAACCCTAAAAATGACCATTTTGCCCTTTTGGTGATCTGATCAAATTTCTTATGGAATTGTGGTCCAAACTTGATCAAATGGTTCATATGAGTTTATAATGTTGATGTGGGTCAAAATTCATGAGGTTTGACTGTAAATTGGCCACAGTTGACTTTTTCCCCAATATAGTTGATTTATAGGTCAACTGTCCAATTGACTGGGCAAAATTTTGATTCAAGGCTTGAAACTTGGTATGGACAAACTTATGAGTCCAAAATGAAATATGAAAGTCACTTTGGGAATTTGAAGATCCAAAAATCCCTGTGCAAACTCAAACCCTAATTTAGGTCATCAGTGCAAGGAGATGTCTTGAGCAGAGCAAACCCTAGCTTGATCTTGAGTTCAAAGAGCCTTGTGATGAGAAATGTTGATAAAAATGAGAGGGCAAATTTTGGGGTACAACAGTAGGCATCAACTGATAGTCGGGAAAAGTAAAGCAATGATACATCGGATCATAGAACTGGACCAAGGTCGAGAGAATACCCTCTTTCATCTTCAGCTTCATGAGAGGAATAATGGACCAATACTTCTTCTGAAAGTATGCAGAACACTCGATCTCGGGGATTAGACTGATGAACTCATATATCTTGGGATCCTTGAAACTGTACATCCCGGTTTTTCTCTTTCCAGAATCCATGGTTGAAAAGTACCTGAGATATTCACAAATAGTCAACCTTTAAATCCCATGAAATATGGTTTCTTTAAAAGATGCTTATGAGTGCATGGATGCATGATGCAACAGTCACACACAAGATCACACATATAGGGTTCATAGGTTCAATGTCACGAGCATGAGGTCGAAGGTACTACCCATAAGGTATTGGTCTAAAAAGTTATCACCTGTCGAACAAGGTTCTATAGGTTTCCAGAGTCTACATCCTTCCTTCGGATATTACCAACTTCCCGATTAACTCGGTAATTAGTAATATTCTCAAGAAATACTCCTTCGAGTGTAGTATCGCGTTTCAACTATTTTCGGATTACTCCGTCATAGCTTCTGCACTACACCTAAAAGGCCAAGATGAGTTTGGTATTCTACGGTCCTCAGTTTCAGCAGGCTCCCAGGTTGAAAGCAGTACGTCTTCCCGATTACTCAGTAAACAACACTACAGTCAAAGGGGCCTCCACTGAGTGGGGGATCTCATGCCTCCTTTTTTGGGATTACTCCCTCAAAGTTAACATTACTATACTGCCCGTCCTATCTTAAAGTTTGCCCAAGTCCGGGTATAGGACTTATGAGTAATCACCAAGCACCCTGAAAACCAGGAAAATCCAGACAAACATACATATAACATATAACACATAAACAACAATAGCACATATATATATAAACAAAGATAGGCTTAACCCACTTAGGGATGGACCAGCAAGAGGTTAATCTTTCCACAGTGAAGTCGCCATTTTTCTGTAGCGGTAGAAATGTTTAAGACTAAGCCATTGGATTGACTAGACTTTATACAAATCAAAATAAAAATCGCCACCGCGCTTTATCATTTCCAAAGGAATTGGAAAATAGCGAATAACCCAAAAAGAGGGGGAAAGATTCAAGGTAAGGGGGTTGGTTATGCAAAGGGAAGGTATTAGCACCCTAAACATCTATGGTACTCCGCAGGAGCCTCTTTGTAAAATCTGTATATTTTGGCTATGAAAAAATGTTGTATATAAAAAAATGGATGGTGGAGGTGAGGAAATAAATATATTTTTTATGATTTTTTTACCCGCCGCGGTTGCGAACCTTTAGTGCCTACGTACCACCTTTCGTGCAATAGGGGATCAGGGTACACGTAGTTCCTCTTTTAAAAATTTAAAACACAAATGTGTTGGTTAATTTTATAAGATAAAACATCATCGTCATTGTCCGTGTGGAAAACATACCTACTACTCACAATCATGAGAAAGGAGAATTTGCATCATCTCAAAGTGAAGGATATGGCTTGGATTTCAAAATCAACAATGCCTCACTCAACACCAAAGTGGAAAATATCTCTCTTCACTACATATTGTAGAAGTATAGTTGTTTGCATCACTACAAGGATTGACAAGAGTTTAATCTTTTAAGAAAAGTTTTAAAGGTACAAAGCTAAAGTGGCAAAATGGTTTGAAATTAGATTGATTGACTTTTAGTCTTCTCACAAAAAAGATGTCAAGGTATTATTAAGTTGATTGGAGTTTATTTATGAAAATGTTTTGAAAATGCATGGACATAAGTCCAAGTTTATTATGAAAATGGTTCAGGTTTCAAAACAATAAGAGTTTTCAAAAGGAGGAAGAAGATTTTTGAAATTAAAGAAGATGGGAGGAGAATAAGAGACTATCCTAAAGCATAAGGTAAAAGCTAGGGATAAGAACCATCTAACCAACAAGAAGCAAATACTTGACATTATGAGCCAAGATAGAATTCCCATTCCTTGGATTGAAACCAAGAAAGAAAAAATACTAGACCTCTTGAGAGAACCAAACTTCAAGTGTATTAAGTCTTCACAAAAATTGGGCAGAGTAACGGATGTATACGGGTGAATTCCAGATTACAAACAGAGGATGTAATCACACAAAAAAACCTGCACACAAAAAAAAACAAGCAACCCAATGTCTTGAGGTAAACCCCAAGAACTCCCAACAAAATAATGATATAAGATCTCCAAGATAGGCCAAGGTTTCTAATCCTAAGTCCAAGAAAAGTCCCATGCTCCATAATGCCAAGGATAGTAACCAAATAGTCCAAGTACCATTAAATATTTTTTAGGGTTTATGTTGATTATTAGGTATCTTAAGAAAGGAAAAGAAAAGTTCAAGTGAGCAAAGTAAAAATGGCAAGAAAATAAATGCTCAAATGAGCAAAGATGAAAATGGCATGAAACGTAAATGCTAAAAGTAAATAGTACATAAAGCATAAAAAAGAATAAAAGCATAAGGTAAAACAAGTCAATAATTAGTGGTTAGTTGGATGACCATCTTGAAACTTGCATTTGGAACTCATTAGAGGATTGGTAGAACCAAAGCCTCCACACAATAAGTTGCATTTGCTTTTTGTCAAGTATATCATCCATTTGAAATTCTCATAAGTACCATTTAATGATCAATGATGTTTAAGTGATCCGCGTTGACCAAAGGTGTTGTAGATCCATTAGAGGATTGGTAGAACCAAAGCCTCCACACAATGAATCTCAAGGTTATTGGATCAAAGAGATCAAATTAACATACTTGGGCTTACAATCATAAGTTTTGGCCACGAATGATCATTTATTCGAATCGAGACAAAATTTAGCGCTATGTTAAGCAATCGTAAGTGGACTTATATAGAAGACGCACCTATTTTGAGGCCGGTCAATAGCAATTTATGCACCATTTGTTTTGAGACATGATATAGAGATCATACTCCAATAACACCTAGTGCAATAAGAAAGGGATAAGATGAAGAGGGGATGGGATAAATGAATAAACCACTTTTGAATCAAAAATTTAATCAAACTATTATTAAAATCATTCATCCATTTTGGTGGAGTTGAACTCAACACCCAAGATCCAATGATGTTAATAAAGTCATGATAAAAAAATCAACTCAAGACAACCAGAAAATAATCACAAAATAATATTATATTTAATATATACATTAAAAAGGTTTAAAAAAAGTTTAAAAATCAAAATAGAGGAGAAAAATATTAACTATATTCAAATTAATCAAGAAAGAAAAAGTAAGGCCATAGGAAAATCAGAAATGGATCCAAATATTTTTATAAAATTTTAGGTAATTTTTAAAAGTCAGAAACAATTTTTAAACTATTTAAAATTGCTCAAACAAACAAAAAATAGGTCAAAAATAGTAAACCTTAATATAAAATTCCATAAAATTTTCAGAAAGTCAAAAATACGCAAAATGATGTTTATGAATTTTTTCAGAATTAAAAAATGTCAGAAAGTAATTTTTTAAGTAATTAAAAGAAAGCAAATAATTCAAAAAATACAAAAAAAATATCAAATGTCAAAATAAAAATGTGAAAAAATAGTCATGAGATCAGAAATAATTCAAAGTATTTTTGTGAATTTTTCATAATTTTTGGATAAAAAATAAAAGAGTTATGAATTTTTGAAAATTTAATCAATAAAAATATAAAATCAGAAAATAAAATAAAACCAGAAAGATATAGACCATCAGATTATAGTCAAAACGCGTTAGTAAGCTGATCCAGTGGACCAGACGCACTGTGCTTGATATGGACCTTAGTGAGATACACATAGGATCAGAAAAAGGGCAACCAATGAAATTAAAACATTTGGCACGCTATCATTGGCTGACACGAGATATGTCATCATCTTCAACCTCCAGACACCTTGCAATGGGGATTTTGTGATATCCTTCAAATGGAAAAATTAGGATCCCAAGCTAGTATCATTGAACTCGTCTCTTCAAGACGATTCTAACACCACCATTGCATCAAATTTATATAAGGTATGGAGAGAGATATGAATCAAAAACCCAGAAAATAGTGAGCACCTTCAATTTGAGATTTCTCTCTCAATTCTAAATGGATTTAAAAATTGTAAGCAACATTAGAATCAGGAGAAGGAGTAGAATAGATTAGTGCTTGATTTGGATCCAAATGGTGGAGAATTCTACCTTTTCGAAGTTCAAGGAAGAAGCTCTGAAACTGGACTTTTGTAGCTTGAATTATGGCTCGTTTTGATTGGTTTAAGTACTGGAGAGTTTATATGATGCTTAAGGATGATGAATGCTCAAAGAATTTTGGAAAAAGGGAGCTTAAATCTCAGAAACTGGATTCAAAAAAGATGGGTTTGTGTGAAGTTTTGGCAGGGTGTTTTTGGCTCTCAAAGCTTGAAGAAATGAATGGGGATGACCCTTTATTTATAGGGAAGTGAATGGGAATGAAAATTGGAAGAATTAAGGAAGTTTGGAGGGAAATTGAGTGAAGGTCGAGCACGAGTGAAGTGTGAATTCATTTCCATCAAAACTCAACCAAGTCTTGCATTTTAGGATACTAATCACTTCTGGAAAGTTTGCTAATCAAGTTTAAATCAAAAACATGCATAAATATTGTGTTTAGAAGTCACATTATGGATTTCAAAATTCTGACATTGTGGAAAATTCAGTTTCAAGTTACCAAATTCAAATCTATGGCATTTCCAACTCAAGGGGTCTTAGGGCATGATTCTTGATGCTTTAGAAAGATGGGGTTACAAGCTTTGCAATGGGAAAAGAATGGAGTTAAATGGATACTTGAGATGAAAGTTAAATTGAGTCAAATTTGAAGAAAAAGGGTTGACTTTCCATACTTAGAAATACTTCAAATTCTTCTTCAAAAATGACCTATAATCTTTTGCATCCAAACATAGCCTTCCACTTGGAATTTGCTCTTGACCAAAAATAGATGGAATGAAGTAGATCTCTTGAATGACATTTTGAAACTTAAACCACTCAAAATCTCCAAAAATTGAGCAAGTTGTGACTTGTTGAAGTTGGCCCAAAATCATGAAATGACCTATAATCTTTTGCATATTTAAGGCAACTTCCATCTATTTTCCCACATTGCACTTAAAAGAAGGCATAAAGTTCACATCTTCAAGATCATTATGGAAAAAGAATGGACCAAGGTGATGAAAATTGACCAAGTTATGATCATTTGAAGTTACTTATGTAAAATTGTGGATTCATCTAGAGGACTTGTAATCTTTCTTCTTCACCAAGTTTCTTCCACATGAAAACTCCTTGGAACTTTTGAAGTGATATATTCATAACCCTTTGAAGATAAGGATGTATTTGAAATCACTCAAAAATACCAAAAGGTGAGAAAGATATACTCCTTTGAAGTTCAAAACCCTAGCTTCTAGATCAAGAGAATGTCTTAGAGAACTTTGACAAGTTTGAACAAACTTCTTGTACCAATATTCTTGATTTGTGAATAGAAGTTGTTGAGGGTGATAATGAGAACTCTTATCCACCAAAACCACTTCCATATCTTGAATTTTGAGAGAAATATACTCTTGTAACCAATAGGAACAAGGCCTTGTCCAAACATGACAACTTCTCCAATCAACCCCTTGTATTTTTGAGTCAAATATAATAACCTTGAAATGTGATGAACCAAAGCAACCTTTCCATGCCAATTCTCCCAAAACCAATCCATTGGTGAGGTTTGAACTTCTCAAGCTATATTGACTAGGGCATGGAAATAAACTCATGAACCCATGGAGTAACTTGTTAAATCTCATTGCCCTTCACCTACATGGATAACAAGCAAGACAAACCAACATTTCATTTTATTAATTAAATTAAGAAATCAAAACAATATTCATGATCATAAAAGGAACATAAGTCAAGGTGCTTGGTTATCCCTCAAAAGGGGGAAAACTCAAAGTAGGGAGGGGAACCAAGAATCCTAGTGTGATCTTGTTGTGAGTGAATCAACATGGTATGATGAAGGGATCTTAGGGGCAAAAATTGGGGTACAACAGCTCCAAAGATTTATTCTGATGCTTTTCCAGTAGACACTTTCTCTGGTTCAAATAAATTGCTCCAAAGACTAATTCTGATTCTTTTCCAGTTAAAGATTATCAAGACCTCTGTTGGTTCGGTTTAAACTAATCAATGGTTTATCCTGATTCCGTTCCAATAGACACTTTCTCTGGTTCAAATAAATCGCTCCAAAGATTTATTTTGATTCTTTTCCAGTTAAAGATTATCAAGACCTTTGCTGGTTTAGTTTAAACTAATCAATAGTTTATCCTGATTCCGTTCCGGTAGACACTTTCTCTGGTTCAAATAAATCACTCCAAAGATTTATTATGATTATTTTCCAGTTAAAGATTATTCAAGACCTCTGCTGGTTCAGTTTAAATCGACCAATGGTTTATCCTGATTCCGTTCCAATAGACACCTCTTCTGGTTCAGTTTAAATCGACCAAAGATTTATTCTGATTCTTTTCCAGTTGAAGTCAGGCTTAGACTTAGTCTAATTTCAAAATCACCTTTGGATGGCATCTATAAGCCCATCCCCGACAACTCTCCATCATCTCTCCAAATGGCATCTTTAAGCTCATTCCCTACATAATCAACCACCACATCATCGAGTGTAAATTTCTGGGCACTCTAGTGTTCAATCATCTTCTACCTTCAAGCCACGAACGACAACATGCCATACTTTCTTTTCAGGTTTAAGAAGATTGAACATGGGCATCTATTGTACCCTAAAATTTTCCCTCTCATTTCTCAAGATATTTCCTACAAAGATCTTCAATTCCACAAGTTTGTTCAAGTATCGACTAGGTCAAACAATCTTTTCAACACTAATACCTCAAATTAGGGTTTGAATTTGTACAAAGGCATTCGGATTTCTAATGTTTCAAATGACTTTCATGGATCATCATGGACCCTTAGGATTACTTCTTTCAAATCTCAAGTCTCGGATCATAATTATCTAAGAAAATCTTTCAAATTATCAAAAGGGCAAAATGGGCAAAATTAGAGTTTCAACTGGAAAAAGTCAACCAGACGCTAAAAAGTCAAACTTTGACTTTTTGACCAAATTTGAGTCCCAAAAATCACAATGCGTCTAGACATCCAAAATATGAAATTTGATCATCAAAAATAAAGAGAGTAAAAAATCTAACTTTGCAAGACTTTGAAATTTTTCTAAGTATTTTTTATACTTGTTAAATTCATTTGCTTCATGACATCTTTTTACTACAATTCCAAATAATTCAAAATGATGCAAATAATTCAAGTTATTACAAAGTGACATTTCTGCAAAATTACAAATTCTAAAACTATGTCTTGGTTGAATTTTTCTCTTTGACTCAAAACCTTGCCACAATGCTTTGTCTTTGATACAATTTGCATAAATTACTCCACATACCAAACTTGTTTCATGCTGTAAACTATGTTGTCCAAGTTATTGTTGAACAAAGTATAAAATGCTACTTCTATACATTGCCACAACACCCCAAAATCATGCTCCATTGTTGTCCTACAAAAAACCTTGTGCTATGTTGCACCACAAACTTGCATATGTTGTCCTATACAATCCAAATCCTGTCCAAAAACAGTCTAAAACTGCTCTATGGAGTCTGCTCCAACCTGCATCATAACAACCATAAAATTGCACCAAAATGGCAAAAGAAAATTGTGTGAAGAAAGTATCAAAACAGTAGGCAAAAAATAGTTCAAAATCACTTATTTTATTTCCCTCCTAAACCTCAGTCAAGGATCTACAAAAGGGACTGTTTTATAAGACATAGGGGCTGGCTTTTAGAGAGAAGGGAGAGAGCTTTTGAAAATCACACAGAACTTCTTTTGTAACTTTTGCTCATACTCCTCACTGTTTGATTTCACAAATACTCAGCTCTATCTCAATTTATAAAAACAGAACCTCAACCAACTATCTCGTCAAGCAAACTCTCCCATAAACCCTCTAAAACACTTCACATCACATAGAGATTGTTCAAGCACAAGAACAGTTTCTGTAGTACCCTTATTCTCAACTTCTGAACAAAAGACAGTATTACGCAAACTTGACTGTTTGGAGTTGGTTCAACAACCTTCAACACAAAGAGAGGTCTAGCAGCTTTCTGGAGTTTCATTGAGGTCCATACAACATCTTGAAGGGTATTTGGACTCAAAACTTAAAGTGCAGTTTCAAGGTAAGTCATCTTAACCTTACATTTTCCATACATCATTTTTGGTTTATCTCTGAAGATAGGATATAGAAATCACTACTTTTGAAGTTAATCATTACTTGCTGTTCATTTTTATTCATTTATGTGTTGAAAACTGACTGATACATGCAAAAGAATGGTGTTTAAGGCAAAAAAATACAGCATGATTCGACACATACCCACATGCGTCAACTCATCCTAGTGAAAAAGCAGGGTAGGAGTCGACACGTAACCCTCATGCATCGACTCATACTGTTGTCCAGGTCCTAAAACAGACAAATGAAAAGTGCATGAGTTGACACAAAATGCGTATGTGTCGACACAAAACAGGTGCATGAGTCGACACATCCCATTATGTGTCGACTCATACTGAGCTAATTTTGTTTTACAGGAGCAAGTAAAAGTTATGTGTCGATGCATAACAACATGTGTCGACACATAATAGTTTAAAAGGCAGTTTTTCCTACTTTTTACACTGTTTATGCATTGTGTATATATATTCTTCATTACTGTCCACTTATTCGATATGGTTGTAATAATTAGACATTTATTCCATCCCTATTTACAAATTGTACCCCACCCCCTAATGATGTAATAACTTAGGATTTTAATTTCTGCAAGTTTACCGTTTTTCATATAATTGCTAGTAAGATAGGGTGTGTATGGCAAGATAAAACCGACCGTTAGAAAACCTTAATCTCAAAGACAAAAATGCATGCAATCAAACACACTTCGCACACATACACTTCTAGGGTAATCTTGCTTGTTGCCTCGGAAAATAGTCATGTCCCTCGAATATGGGCGTTTTAGCAAAGACCCACGATAAAAAGATCGTAGTCCCTCGATGACCCTCGATGTTGCCTTCAGTAACGATCTAGTCCCTAACAAAATTGCTAAAACGTCCCATAAGTTACTTTATATGACTATACAAACGACCCACGCCCGTCCCTTCACATCCAACAATAGGGCTTCTTATCAGTCAATGGTAAGATGGAAACATCTAAAGGAGGAGGAAAAGAACTAAGACCTTTTGAGTAGGTAGGATGCTCCTAGTTGCTTGGTTGCTCATAAATCAAAAAAACATTTGTTACACCTACACTTTCAATTGAAACATTTCCAAAAGACAAAAGCTCTTTGTATACATTCTTATAGAGACGAGAATTATTACAAAAGCACTTTTCAAAATCACTTTCAAAAACATCTTCCACTAACAAACACCTCTTTGAACTATGTTCAAAACCAACACTTTGTATGCATTATTATATAAACGAGAATCATTACAAAGATGTTTTCAAAATATTTTCAAACCCACATCACAAGCACATTTTCAAACAAAAGGAAGTGATCTAGCAAGAAACTAAGATCTCGTAGATAACTACGGATGAAAAGGGTGCTAACACCTTCCCTTTTCATAACTTACCCCCCGAACTCAAGAAAACATCTCTAAAAGTCTTTCCTGTTCTTTTCAGCCTTTCCTTATTGGATACAAGAAAAGTCGGTGGCGACTCTTGCTATCCGCAACAATTGCGATAAAACGCAAAACACCCAAGTTAGTTCTCCCATCGTATGACAGTGACTAAGGTGTTAGTCTGTAGACTCAAGAAGACAAAGTCAGTTGGTCTTTGTGGTTGGTTCCTTGAGTGACTAAGTGTTAGTATGTATACTATATAAAACAAATACAATTGGTCTTTGTGGTTTTTAACAGTGACAGATAGTCTTGTTGTGGTTCTGTAATCTGTTTGGTTATAGTGGATTAAATCCTTATTGAGAATGAAAAATCACCTTGGCGGATGGAATGGATTAACTTAGTTAACAGTGAACTAGGATAAAAATAATTGTGTTCATTTATTTTTATTCTTCTGTTAATAGTTGATGTTTGAGTTTGGAGAAATTTTATTTTGAGAAGCCCAATTCAAACTCATCTTTCTTGTGTTTCTTGCACCTTCATGAATTGTTTATATTGTGTCTCTATGTCGATGACTTGTTAATAACAAGTAGCTGCAAGAAAGAGATCGAAGACTTCAAAAGTGATCTTAGCAAAGAATTCGAAATGTATGATCTGGGGAATTTCATATTTACTTGGAATCGAATTCTATAAGAGTAGTAGAGGATTAATGATCTATCAAAGAAGATATACAAGTGAAATTCTCAAGAGATTTAAGGTGGAAGACTGCAATGCAACTTTGAAACCTGCTGAACCAAGACTGCAACTGTTAAAAGACTCAGATGAAGATGATGTCGACCTAACATAATATAGAAGAATTATTGGATCATTAAGATACCTTTGTAACATAAGGCCTGATCTAGCATACAATGTAGGTACGGTGAGCAGATTCATGTAGAAGGTAAACATATCACATCTAGCAGTGATAGAGAGGATACTAAATCATCTTAAAGGAACTCTCGACTACGGTATTTTATTTCTTGCAGGTGATGAAGGAAAATAATGCAAATTAGTAGGTTACATTGACTCGAGTTGGTGTAGTGATGCTGAGGATAGAAAATTCACAATTAGTTATGTGTTTATGCTAGGTGGTGCACCAGTTGCTTGGAACTCAAGAAAATAACCTATAGTAGAATTGTCATCGTGTGAAGCAGAGTACATAGTTGCTTCTCTTTGTGCATGTCAAGTAACATGGATGGTGAATTTGGTCGAAGAAACTACAGGGAAGAATCATGGATCAATTACCATGAAGATCGACAACATGTCAACTACCAATCTGGAGAAGAATCTGATAACACAGAGGAGAAGCAAACACGTTGAAATGATGTTCCATTATCTTTAAAAGCAAGTATAAAAAAGGAAGCTAAAATTGGAACACTGCAGAACTGAGAATCAGACCTCAGACATCGTGACAAAGGGTGTGCAGGTCAAAGTGTTCAAAAGACTATGAACGATGATAAATATAGATAATTTAGATACAATAAATTAGATGATGTGTTGAGAATATAATTCTTTGTGTCAAAACAATATTTCGGCAGAGTCTGTTGTTGTCGAAATGATTTGTGTGTCGAAAATGTATAGAAGCCAAATTGTCGAATGAGCTAGCCTCAACAAAATTAGACTTAGCATTGTTTTATGTTTTTAGTCGAGTTAGGTTAGTTGGAGATTGCTTTGTGTGTAAGAAATTCCATCATATATATAGGAAGATACCCTATCATTGTAATAGTACAGTTGCATAGAGAAAAGTTAAATAAAATTCTTTGTTGAGAGCAGAGAGAAACTCTGCATAAATATTCATTTTCTTCCCCTTTTCTCTCAAACCCTAATTTTGTTTTCTTATTTCATAATAGTTGTGCAGAAGAATAATTTTGCAACCAATGTGTGGTTGATTCACTGGAGTGAAGAGTGAAGAACAAGAGGCAAAATTAATCGAAAGAATTGGTTCTTGTTCATCAAGATTACTCGGAATTCTCTAAGTTTTGGGTGTAATTCTAACATGAATAATAGCAAGAAATCTTCTATGTATCTATTAAAAATCAATTTCATGAAATCCCGAAATTTCCATTTCACAAAAAATTATTTACACTAAGAAAATATCATTTCAGTAATCAAGTAATGTTTACTTTTTCATTTCCCATATCTTATTATGGGTCTGTTTGTTTCAGCTTTAAAAAAATGAATTTTTTCTTTGTATTTTTGAAAATAGATTTTATAAAATCGTTTTTCAAAATATTACAAGTTTTTTATATTCATTTTTTCTAAATTGAAACATTAATTTTGATATCCTATAACATAAACGTACATTATTGAAAATCAAAACATAGTAAAAATCGCAATTTTAAAAAAAAAAAATATTTCAAAAATGATTTTTATGAAAATCTATTAGAAATAAGTGTTTTTTTTTGAAATTTTGGTATCCAAAAAAATTTTCAATAAAATGATGAAATACCTAAAATAACATTTTAAGAATAACTATTCAAACCAAATTTTTATTTGAAGCTTTTATGAAAAGTTTCTTTGTAATTTTTTTTTACTTAAAATTATGTAACACTATAAAAATTATTTTTAAAAAAAGCCAAAACAAACAAGAAGCATAAGGTGTGATATTCATTTTTCAACTTTCATCCATTAAATCACAATTAAATATTACATACACTTATTCTCTCTCTTGATTAAAATTTTAAATCTCTCTAACATTTCTTTTCCCATACTTTCTCACTTTTATTTTAATTATTTTCTCTATTTATTTATTATCATTAAAAATATGAATATAATATTTTTTAATTTTAATAAAATTAAGAATTTATTTATCTCACGTGCCACTATCAATACAATAACTATTTTATTTTAATAAATCATTGTCTTAATTTGAGAAACGAAATCATTATTTTTAAATATTAATATTTTTTCTATCTCATGATTCCTTTTTTTTTCTTCTTTTTTCTAATCATTTAAAATAATTAAAATTATATAATTTGTTCATTTTATAATTAAGTAAATTATTTTAAACTTTTTATTTGTATCTAAATATATTTTATATTGCATCAAATAATTTTTTATCTCACGGATTATTATTAACAAATTATCGATTTTATTTTAGTCAATAATTGCCTTGATTTAGAAGACAAAATCCTTATTTTAAAATATCATTTCAATTTATCTTTCTTCATTTCATAAGTAATTTTTTTTCTTTTTGCATAATTATTTAATATAATTAAGTTTATCTAATTATTTTTCATTTTACAATTCAAATTTACATCTATATATAAATACATAATTGAATTTATAAAATTGAGTTTAATAATTTTATCCCAACCTTAAACTAGATGAAATTTGTAAAAAAAAAACAATTTATAATTATTTTTTTTAAAGATTTGTCACAAAATTTGTCAAAAAAAAGAAACTGATGAAATATTTTATAAATCACTAATAATTTAAACAATGCTTTATGATAATAAAAAACAACACATCATTAAAACAAATATTTGAGATTTTTCATAGTTAAATCTATAGTATTTATTTTTATATTTTATAACTCTAAATGCAATAATATTTTTTTTAAAATATCTTAATACACTCTTATATAGGTAAAATAAACTTCTCAAAATCTCAAAATATAATTCGGAGATGCATCTCAGAACACACCATACATCATTTTAAAAAAAATTGTTTGGGAGAAGCATCTTTGAAAACACCCTAAAGATGTGAGAATATGCATATCCGAAACACTAGACAAATTTTTTTAACAACATCAATGCTGGTACGTAATAAACACAAAGGTTTGATACGTAATTTGGTTTAAACGTTAAAAAACATGAAAACGGAAAATGATACGAACATAATAATGAATTGTTCAGAAATACCAAAAAATAATACATAAATTATTCATAAAGTACGAAATGTAAAATGATTACATCATTAAATAAAAAAAGGCATAGGTTACTGCATATGCCCTTGTCCCCCCCCCCCCCCCCCCCCCCCCTCCCCTCTGACTCATGTAATCCGCCGCACTCGATGTCACCTTAACCATCCTCTCTACGATGGTCACCGCCTCAGGACCACCCCTCTCAATAATCTCTAAGTCCAAAGTCTCATGCCCAATCAACTGTATACGCTGACAGATCAACAAGACAGTGGTATGTTCATCCCGGGCCTGCTGGTTTTCCAAAATCTCCTCATGAGCTGACCTAGGTGGACGTCCAGGAGCATCTGATGTCATGATATGGTGTGACATTATGTAGAACCATGTCACGTATCCCTCTACACAATGCCAACGGCTGGATGCCTGCATCATCCAATACTCCTCTGGTATAATATGATTCTCCCAATCCTGGAAGATGCCATCGAGATCCTGGCGGACAATGGTGTTGGGAGCATCCTGAAAGGGAGATCTGGGTATGATTTGCACATAGCCAAACTATCGGATGCACCGCTCTGAAAGATATATGACCATAATGTTAATCTCACATGCCAACCACCCTAAGTATAATGAGATTGGGTCGAAGGGGACAATCTCCATGTGATCATCAAACGACATCCATATGATGTCACCATGAACAGTCCGATTAAGATACACTCGGAGCGGCGACACATAATGATTCCCTCTGTATAGGATATACATAGAGCCCTCGACATCTCCTCACTATACTGCAGATCAAAACCGAAACCATAAATGCGGTAGAAGTGAGAAATGATCCATCTTTGAAAAACAAATAAGAGTTATGTAAGAATAAATTATTAATAGAAAATTAAATGTAATAGTTGGAATGAAAGGTACCATGAACAGTGTGCAAGATCCTGTCAACTACCTCGTCCTCCAGTTAGAAGCTTCATTCATTTTTTGGTATAGATACATCAAACAGTTATCCCCCGAGTCCCACTCCCTGACTGTATCTAAATCCATAAAGTACTGGAGATATGCCACATCCACGTAGATTGCACTTTTGACCATAAAATAGACGTGACAATCAAGAACATGAAGTAACACTACAAAGCACACTCGCGGTGGTACTAAAAAAGATCTCATTGCCTCGCTCTCAAAAGATATGGCCGCAACTAGGTGCTCTGCATATAAGTCGCTCAGGAATGGGAACTTGGCATGAGCCCCATTAGTTGAGGAACACTATTCACTTTCCTTTTTCGGTTGAGCTTCCTGATAGTCGACCATTCATTCAATCGCTTCACCACGAGTGATCCGAGAGTGGATAAGTAACCTCCCTCTAATAGGAAGAAGTAGTAGGCATGCGACGTTGTCAAGTGTGATTGTCATCTCCCCAACAAGAAAGTGGAAAGATAACGTCTCCTTGTGTCATCTCACGAGAAATGCCTTCTTGTATGTCGTGGCTAATAGTAACGTAACTGAAACAACAAAGTCTGGTAAGTCTAGGGCCAAGAATGACCTCCCTGAACCAATCCTCATTAGGATGATGCAGATCAAATATTTTCTGCGTGTGGTTCGCGAATTTTATGGGCAGTCGTTCTTGTAAAAATAAATATTATTCTTAATGTTAGTCGTTAACATATTTGTGCGTAAATCATTTAAATGAAAAGTGTAATAAAAAATATACCTCTTCATCCCAAACATGTTGAACGACACGATCATTGTAATACATCAAGAGAGAGGTGTCAGAGGGCCCTCCTGAATATCTCAGATCTGCCTGCCCCATTGCTGCACATAGTTGTGCCTGAATATCAACCTCCTCAGATTCATGTGCCTAAACATCAACCTCTTTGGGTTCGTGCTCATTATCCTGAGACGGGGACGCATGAGACAGGCGACTCCTCGAATCAGAATCATATGCTCCCACCACTTCCCCCTGTAGTGCCTGACCCCGTCTTTGACCACTTAGTAGACTCCTTAGCTCTCTCATGCCGAGCGAAGGCAGTCTGGCTTGGTCTGTGAAGTCTCAATCTGTTGTTTGGGTTCTCAGTCATTTTCCTGGAAAAAAACTAATCATTACTCAAAGGGAAGGAACAAGTTTGAAAAAATTAAGAAAAAAAACAACTCAAACATAATTTCGGATGAGCTTATCCGACGAAAATACTCAAAGGGGTTTTCAGATAAGCACATCCGAAAAAACTTGCGACGCCATTTTCAGAGCTTTAACCTAAATCACCCAAAAACTTCATTTTCACACCCAAACAACCACATTTTACAAGTTATACTTTAACCTACTGAATTCAAATGATTATAAATAACCTATTATACACATGCAAAGTAGAATAATAGATTCAGAAAAAATTACTCAAATTTGGAGCTTTGTAGAGTTGTTGAAATGAGCTCTTGTTCTTGAAAGTCTCAGAGAAATTTCCTCAAATGCTTCAATAACTTGCTCAAAAAAGTTTGAAAAACAGAGAATTTTAGTGTTTGGGTGTGGATAAAAGAGAGAATGAGAGGTTCTGTTCCGAGTCAAAATGTATTTAACACAATTCGGATATGCATCTCTGAAAATTCACTGAACTTAAATTATATGATTTATTCGGAGATGCACATGGAAAATCCCCCTGACCTTGACAAAAAGATTGTTTCAAACATACATATTCGAATAAACCCCTCTAAATATATAATGTGATGAGTTCGAATATGTATATCTGAATTTTAAAAATATTTTTGAGTTTTTGCTAATGACCTATAAGAACGTATAAGAGTGTTAAGAATTTTTTTTTCTAAATGAAATAAAATAATACTTTGTTAACATGTTAATCTTTAACATATTTTTGGGCCATTTCATAAGATTGGAGGGCCCAAATTCAAATTCTGGCCCAACCCAATTAGAAACAGCGAAGTGAGTCAGTTCCAAACCCAAACCACTGTAAATTTTTCGCGAAACGCAGAGGGTCGTGACTCGGTGATGGCAGCGTCGTTCAGGTGGCTATTACAACTACACAAAGACGTTCCAAAAGCCGCTCGTTTCTACTCAGAAGGCTTAGATTTTACCGTCAACGTTTGCACTCTCCGTTGGGCCGAACTTCAATCCGGTCCTCTTAAGCTTGCTCTCTTGCATTCCCCCATGTATGCACTCCACCTGTTTGATAATTTGCTATTATGAATTAATGCTCTATTAATTCCAATTTTGAATGCTTAATTAATATTCTCAGGAATTTGTTTGTTTATGATTGAATTGAAATTGACAGTGACCAAAGCAAGCAGAAGGAATATACTTCACTGCTATCATTTACAGTGACTGATATCAATAGTACTGTGACTAAACTAATGGCATTAGGAGCTGAACTTGATGGACCTATCAAATATGAAATCCATGGAAAGGTACTTTCTTTAAAAACACTCACTTCAGGAGCACTATATCAACACTGACACATGATATAATAATAAATTAAAAAAATAATAAATTAAATGTAATCACAAATATAGATATTCGGAAATCAACCGGGGACATTCTTTTATCAAATCATGCTATGCTATGCTAGTGTTATCGCTATGCTAGTAGTTTAGATTGAATATTTTCTTCGTAGCATTGATAATAAGATAAGGTTTGATGTGATCAATCAGGTTGCAGCTATGAGGTGCATTGATGGACATGTCTTAGGTCTCTATGAACCTCTTTAAGATTCATTATCTATAGTAGTGTTTCTTTTTATTATTGAATTTGTAAGTGTTGAACCTCTTTAATATTCACTATAGATAATAGTGTTTCTTTTTATTATTAAATCTGTAAATGTTTTAATTAATTCATGTGAAATGTTCTTTTTTATGGTTCCCTGCAATAATTGATAATGGTTTTTTTTTTTATATATACAAATAAGAGTAGTACACTACATGTCTTGTTTGCGAAGTGAAGCAACTTGCCTTTGAATAAGGCAAAATAAATCAATGAATAAACTAAAGAATGAAAATAGGTAATATCTCTTAGAAGTGACAGGAAATCTCTTTTAATTTTTTGGGCAGCTTTTGTAGAAAAGTTTCAGGGCAGCAAGTGCATATAGTACTTACTTAAATTACTCTATTTTGAAGAATAATTGATGCTGAGAAAAAGTAAAGTAAGGCAAAGAAGTGACACAAACCTACCTGCTTGGAATGGTCCTTAATGGGAGATATTGGAATATGAATGTCCTGAGAAATTGTTTAGTTGCAATGCTAACTACTAACCTGTTTTTAATTAGTAATAATTTCTAGAATTTTCTAGTTTCATTGGGATTGGGGAGGACTGTTGGAAGTAATTCATATTCATAAGATGTTGTTATTCATAAGCAGTAGAGTTTCAGAAGTTGTTAGCCAAAAGTTGTAAGTTTTTGAGACTGCTTAGTTAGAAGCAGTAGTTTGATGTAATCAGAAGCATAAGTTTCTGAGGTTACGCCCAGAAGTATGCTTAACTTTTGGGGTTCTGGGTTCTGGGTTCTGAGTTTGTTAGCGTAGCTGTTAAGTTTAGTATTTCCTAGCTTGTATCTTTTAACTTAGTCATTAAGTTTACTTTTGTTATGGCATACGTGGTAATTTACTTTGTGTATAAATAGACTAATGGTAGCTGTCGTTTGTAACCTTTCAATCATTCTTTTTATAAGCTTTCTAGCCGTCATTGCAGTAAATATATTTTCTCTTATCTTTCCTTCATTTATTAACCTTGTGCACCAACAAATTGATATCTAGAGCCCCGTTTGGATTCACGGGAAACACGAGTGAAATAGTGAGGCGTTGTGTGATTGATTTTGGTTCTTGAATTTGTGTTGAATCTTGAACAAAATCTGAACAGAATCACATTTTTCTGATTCTGTGGGATTGTGAAACACTGTGTTTGTGAGATCTGAGTGTTCTGTACAAGGTTGAAGATGAACGGAAACGACAATATGGGTGTTAAGCTTCCAGTGTTCGATGGCAAGAACTAGAATCAGATGATTTAGATGCGTGTGTTATTCGGTGCTCAAGATGTTCTTGAGCTTGTTACCGAAGGTTATGTTCCAGTTGCAGAAAACACAACAGAAGAACAGAGAAACGCACAGAGAGACAAGAGAAAGAAAGATCAAAAGGCGTTGTTCTACATCCATCAGTGTGTGGATGTGAACGTGTTTGAGAAGATTACAGATTCGACGACGTCAAAGGGCGCGTGGGATATACTGGTCAGATGTTATGATGGTGACGCATCAGTGAAGAAAGTGAAACTTTAGTCTCTACGGATACAATTTGAGAATCTCAACATGAAGGACAACGAGAAGGTTTCTGAGTACATCTCTAGAGTGGTTTTGATCACTAATGAGATGAAAGCTTCTGGAGAAACCCTTTATGAACAAGTAATCATTGAGAAGATATTGAGCCCGCTTACTCCTCAATTTGGTTACATTGTTGTAGCAATTGAACATTATAAAGATCTGGACACCATGAGAATAGAAGAGCTGCAAAGCAGTCTAGAGGCGCAAGAGTTGCGTCAGACTGAAAGAACTTCTGAGAGGGAGGTTGAGCAGGCCCTGAAAGCTTATTTTGTCAAGAAGGACCAGAAGCAGAGAAAACACGATAGGTCTCAGAAGTCAGAAGCCTTTTATTCTGATGAAAAGAAATATCAGAAGAGAAATGAGAAGTATGACAAGAGAATGGTTCAGTGTTACTGTTGTAAGCAGTTTGGCCACTTTGCTAAAAATTGTTGGTCAAATAAAGAAGAAGCCAAAATAGCCAGAGGAGATTCAGATGATGAACATGTGATATAAATGGCTTATGAATCTGATGAGGAACCTATGAGATTGTCATTTTCTGATTCTGAAGGGGAAGAAGATGACTCTGAATATTATGACTCTGAAGGAGTGTTTGAATATGAGTCAAAATTAGAAGATGACGTTGAAGATTCTAAAGATGAGTCAGAATCTGAGGTTTTTGAAGATGACTCAGAGTTGGAAGATGACTCTGAAGCTGAAGACAAGTCAGAATCTGAAAGTGATTCTGAGTCTGAAGAAGAATCAGAAGATGAGTCAGAATCTGAAGGAGATTCTGCTTCTGAAGATGAATCAAAACCTGAAGGTTTTGAAGATGAGTCGGAACTTGAAAGTTCTAAAGAAGAGCTAAAGTTAGAAGATGAAGAATCTTCTGGAGACTCTGAAGTTGAGTCAGATGGTGAATCTGATTCTGATTCAGATTCTAAATCTGGTGGTGATCATGCTTCTGAAAGGTAAAACTCTGAAAGTGTAGGTTCTGGAGGACAAGCTTCTGAAGATGATCATGTTTCTGGTGGTAATCATGATTCTGAAGGAGGAGCTTCTGAAGGTGATCCAACTTCTGAAGGTGGTCATGATTCTGAACGTGGAACTTCTGAAGGCAGAGCTTCTGAAGGTGATCCAACTTTTGAAGATGGTACTTTTGAAGGTAGTGGTTCTGAACAAAGTCCAGAAGCTAACAAAGGTGGAGCTTCTGGTGATAGTCGAACTTCTGAAAAATGTCCAGAAAGAGATTCTGTTACAGAATCAGAAGGAGATTCTGAACAAGTCTAGAGGTCACAAAGAAACAAGACTTGTGAGTTAACTGAGCTTCCAAAGGAGAAGAAAGCCATCAGCGTCAGATTGGTTTTCAAGGAGAAATCTGCATTTATAAATGGAGTATTAGAAGTTGCACTTTGTAGCAACCAGAAACAACTTGGAGATGTTCTGACGAAGGATGTCAAGACTGAGCACTTTATCTGTTTGAGGGATGGAATTGGTGTTGAAGAGTTTTGGTTAGTTGAATATGAATTAGGGGATGGTGTTGGAAGTAATTCACATTCATAAGATGTTATTCAAAAGCAGTAGAGCTTATGAGGTTGTTAGCCAAAAGTTATAAGCTTTTGAGACTGCTTAGTTAGAAGTAGTAGTTTGATGTAATCAGAAGTTGTTATTAATCAGAAGCAGAAGCTTCTGAGGTTACGCCCATAAGTATGCTTAACTTTTGGGGTTCTGAGTATGTTAGCGTAGCTGTTAAGTTTAGTACTTCCTAGTTTGTACCATTTACTTAGTCATTAAGTTTACTTTTGTTAGGGCCTACGTGGCAATTTACTTTGTGTATAAATAAATTAGCGGTAGCTATCATTTGTAACCTTCCAATCATTTCTTTTGTAAATTTTCTAGTCGTCATTGCAGTTAATATATTCTCTCTTACATTTCCTTCACTTATTAACCTTATGCACCAACAAGGACAATTCATGTTCAATAGCTTGGCTTAACACACTTGGGGATCAGGATCCTCTCCTGTTGTTTCTCTACTGCCATTGGTCCAGCTTTCTCTACTGCCATTGGTTCACCTGCAATCCTGGCCATTGAATTCTCTTTAATACTATTTTTTAATTTTAAAATTTTTCCTTTAAAAATTTGTGACAGTTGGATTTAAATCATGATTGGTGGCAGAACATAAAGTGCGAGAGAGGGTCCATGCGCCACACGAGGTCATCACAACTATGACACAATATTTCCCCCGTTTCAAAATGACTGTCGTTTTAACAAATGACTTTAGTTTCAAAATGACTGTCATTTTCACTTTTCAATGCAGTAATGATTACTATTTTTCAATTGTGCCCTTTACTTTTTTTACTTTCTACACTACTTTCAATATATTAATAATGTTAATTTTGTAAGAGTGTAATGTTTTATGACAACATCATTCCATTTCTTAATTTGTGTGCAAAAACCTTAAACGACAATCATTTTAAAACGGAGGGAGTACAATAGTAAACAGTAAACAATAACTTTGATGAAAAGTTACGAGAAAAACTATTAATTTGATTCCATCCACAAATCTCAGCACAAGTAAATTGCATGTCACTTATAATTTGATGATTTACTCAAACTTAACATATGGATTATAAATTTAGAACAAGACACACTTACGTCTGAAGAAATATTCTGATAAATAGATATGAGAGAAAGGGTTAGGGGTTTCCGTTCTTTACCCCAGTGAAAAGAGAATTGGTTT
This sequence comes from Vicia faba, assembly GCA_948472305.1. Taxonomy (NCBI): domain Eukaryota; kingdom Viridiplantae; phylum Streptophyta; class Magnoliopsida; order Fabales; family Fabaceae; genus Vicia; species Vicia faba. The sequence continues at coordinate 86,988 of CATIWC010002493.1, read as the reverse complement.
TCTGAAGGTATTACTAGAAATTAGGGTTGTTTTGTTTTATTTTCTTTTGTGGGATCTTCGGTAAAACACCCCCTTAAAATCTAAATTTTGTCGTTTGTTTTCCAACTATCTTCAACTAAAAGAGATGGTGGGCGAGATTGAAAAGATTATCAATTAGATCTTGACCTTGGACTTTAAATGACTTAGAAAGTTGTCTAGTCTTGATGAATTTCATGTATGTTTTAGAGAGGTTATCCTTACCCTGGACAGAGATAAGTAGATTTGGAAGTATTCTAGAGAATGTATCTTTTTATTGGCCTCCACTTACCTCGTATAGTGGGGGAATTTGACTTATTATATGGCCATGCTTTCGCTTAAGAGTTATATGCTTTCCATTCTTTGGAGTAGATGGACTTCGTCTAAGATCTCGGTTTTCTCCTGGCAGTTATTGCTGAATGAATTTCCTTCTAGATGAATTTGTTTAGAAGAAAGGTGTTATCAGACACTATTAGACTTTCATGTCTCTGTTGCGAGGACCCAATGGAGACTGATTCTCACCTTTTTTGTTACTTGTGAGATAGCCTCGTCAGTTTGATATCAACAATTACACGATTTGGAGGCTTGATTTGGTCATCTACGCACTTAATGGCTTGGGACCTACCTTTCGTGAATTCACGACATCCATCCGTACTCGTGATTCACCTATCTTGTTTCATGAGTTGTATGACAAGCTAATTGATTTTGAGCTATTCTTACAGCGTGAGGAACACATGAATGAAGTGCTCCCAGTCACTGCTAATCATGTCCAACGTCGTCTTGGACAAGGATCTGGTTGTGGTCGCCCACCTGCGCCTAATTCAAATCTTGGAAACAATAATAAGAAACAAAGTGTGGCGTGTCAATACTCTAACAAATCAGGCCACTCAGCCCGGACTTGCTACAAAATACATGGTTTCCCCAACAAAATGTGTCATCCATTTGCTCATGTTGCTCAAATCGCCGACCCATCTTACACTGCACCACCATCTTGGCTTCTTGACTCTGGTGCATCTCATCACATCACCAATGACCTACATAATTTGTCAATAAAAGGAGAGTACAATGGAAATGATTATCTTCAAGTTGCAAACAAAATTTTCTACCCATTACACATGTTGGTTCTACATCCATCTTCACCTCTACTTCTTCACCTCTCCATTTATCTAATGTTTTATTCGTTCCCAATATCACTCAAAATCTTATTTTCGTCTCTCAATTATGTCAAACTAATAAAGTTTTTATTGGATTTTTTCCTTCACATTTCAAGGTGAAGGATCTACGCACAAGGGAGATACTTCTGCACCGACTGAATGAAGACAATGTATACAAGCTCACTCTCCCCCAACATCAACCTCACACATGTCTTGCGCAAGCCTCGACCACCCTACCAATATGGCACCAACGTCTTGGTCATCCAGCCACACCAACTCTCCTACATGCACTCAAAACCAATAACATTTCATTTACCGGGTCCTTAAATAAATATATCGATTGTCTTTCCAACCAGAGCCATAAACTTCTCTTTTCTAAGTCTTCAATTACTAGTAGTTATCCTCTAGAAATTGTGTACTCTTATGTTACTACGTTATCTTCCTGGGCCATTTTTCAAAATATGTTTGGTTATATCCAATGAAACTAAAAGCGGATGTTGCACTACTATTTCCCATATTTAAAAAATTAATGGAAAATCAATTCAACACTAAAATCAAAACTTTGTACTCTGACAACGGAGGTGAGTTCATTAAGCTTCACACCTGTCTCCAAAATTATGGAATATCCCACTTAACCACTCCTCCCCACACTCTTGAGCACAATGGTCTATTTGAAAGGAAACATCGTCATCTTACTGAAACTGCACGGTGCCTCATGAACCAAGCCTCTGTCCCTTCACAATTTTGGTCCCATGCATTTCTTACTGTCGCCTACCTCATAAATCGTCTACCAACACATGTGCTCAATATGAGCACCCCATATCATGTCATGTTCAAAAATTCACCCAATTACACCAAGCTCAAAACCTTGGGTTGCCTATGCTTTCCTTGGCTTAAACCTTACACCCACAACAAACTCGAACCACGATCTGAACCATGCATATTCCTTGGCTACAACTTGACACAAAGTGCATATATCTGCTACAATTTTAAAAACAACAAAACATATGTGTCAAGACATGTTCAATTCGTTGAAACCATGTTTCCTTACTCTCGTGACACCCACAATCAACCAACTCCCTCACTTGTATCCGTGGACCCAAATACTCTTCTCCAAATATTACTTCTTTGGAACCACAACCTCATGACCAACCCTCTCATCCATTACATGAGCATACATTGTCTTCCTCTCAAACCATTGCAGAGGTGTCTCTCTCAGCACCCTTCGCTGAGACTCATTCCATGACAACTTGTGGAAAAGCTGGTATTTTTAAACCAAAGAAACTTTTTTTCAGTCACCAAATATCCTTTGCCACCATCTACATAACCAACATGTATTACAGAGGCATTAAGACAGAATGAATGGAAGCAAGCCATGTCGGATGAATTCACCGCTCTCATGGGTAATGGAACATGGTCTCTAGTTTGTCCTTAACCACATTTCAATGTTATTGGAAACAAATGGGTGTTTCGTCTAAAGAGGAATCCAGATGGCTCCGTTTCAAGATACAAAGCACGCTTGGTTGCCAAGAGTTAACTATAATAAATTAGCATTAACTATAAAGATTACAAATCAAGAATAGTCAAATGTAATTATATGTAATTATCTCTTTTCCATTCTTAGATTATTAACATTAATATACTGTCTTGGAGCACACTGTTGCTCATGTATATATGTATGTATATCTCATGTACAATGTTTATTGATTTTTTACAATAAAACGATTATAAGAAAATGCACTAACCACATAATTTAGAATTGTTCATTGACCAACACCAACTATGAAGGACCTACCAACCGGCTGTAATAATAAATATCGCACATGTAACCAAGTGCTGTTTTCCTCTTTGGAAAAAGGTAGGTGTGAATCATTCCATATGTTGGAGACATCTTCATTGACATGCAAGATAACCAATGAGATTCAGCAAACTAAAAGCATAATTTTAGCAATCAAATACCAAATAAGGAGAACATATATGCTCTCCACTAATAAAGAGAAAAACAACGATAATGTTATTATTATCACAACAAATAAGATAAACTCTTGTTGCATTATGTTTAGTATTCCTTTGCATTTTTGCCACTCTTTATATGTATTCATATTGACTAGCCCCTAATTAGTCACAAAAAAGACCCCTAACACATTGTTTGCATAGTTTAGAATGTGTACAAAGATGCGCTATATACAATTCTATATCTAGATGATAACAGAATCTTTTATGATAATGACAAACAAATTCAATCACAAACTCTTAACACTTTCCACATGAATTGGAAACATCTAGGCCCCCGAGAATAAAGGGAAATCAAACTTTACAAAAATTAAAATGTATTACACACAAAGACAGCAAAGTTCGATTGTGAAATCTCAAGCGCGTAGTGTGTGAATAAATTGTCAAATCATCCATGAAATGTCTTTTGGCTACAAATTTGACATTGTAAACTTCAATAAATGAAATTGAAAATTTGAAAAATGTTTGATAATAATTTGTAATTTTATTTGGATCAAAAAAATGGCTATGAGGACAAGGTAAATAGAGTAAAAATTGTGTGTATTTCTCTTTAGTTTATGAGGTTCTTATATAGGACTTTAGAAGGCCAACTTTATGATTGGATAACGTAACCATTGAGAGGGTCCATAAATCGATGTCTAACTATTGGGGATGTGTTGGAGATATTTGATTCTTTAAGTTTAGAACAGTTGGCCTTTGTTAGTTGATGCTTCATTTAGTCATCTTGAATATATGAATGATTACATATAACATTTTCCTAGTTTGCATTGCTTTTATCAACCGATGCATCATTTTGTTGACTTGGGAGATGACTTCAATTGATGTCCTTAATTAGTGGAACATATGATTTTTGTCATTCTTCTTCTTCTCAGTAGCCTTGGAGACTGATGGTCTTTTTGTTGTTGTCTCAAAATTTTCATAATGCGTTTTTATCTTGATGGTGGTGTCTGACTCTTGTAAAGCATGGATGGAGTACCTGAAGGATTTTGAACTAGAATTGAAGTACTATCTAGGTAAAGCAAATAAAGTTGTACATGCGTTAAGTCAGAAAGAAATGCATAAACTGAGTTAATGATGATGGAGTATGAGCTATTAGAAAAGTTTCAGAATCTCTACCTTTATCTTGCGTGGAGTCATAATGATGTGATGATGAGTAATTTGAATGTCACTTCTAAATTGAGGGAAAGGATTTGACTGAGTCAATTATTGGATGAGGGGCTACAGGAAATGTCAAATTAGCCAAGTTTCACTCAAGCCAATGATAGGGTTCTTTATTTAACCAAAGAATGTGTCTTCCAAATGATATGGAGTTAAGAAGGAGAGTTTTAGAGGAGACATATAAAAGTGTGTTTACCATTCATTCGGGTTCATAAAAAATGTAATAAGAACTAAAAAATGATTATTGGTGGCCTCGTATGAAGAAGAATATTGTTGAGTATGTGGTTGAATGTGTGGTGTGTCAACAAGTGAAGATTGAGCGTGAAAAGTCAGGTGGATTGCTGCAACCATTAGAAGCTCTGGTGAGGAAATGGATAGTATTTCCATGGACTTTGTTGTTTGGTTACCACATACTCATGGTGGTCACGACTCGATCTAGGTAGTTTTGGATTGACTGACTAAGTCAGCCCATTTTCTAGTCGTGAAAACCATGTACAAAACTATCCATCTTTCAAGATCGTCCACTGTGGAAATTGTGAGGTTGCATGGTATTCCCTATAATATTGTATTTGATAGAGATCTGAAAATTACTTCAAGATTTTGGGAAGCATTTCAACATGCTATGTGTTTGAAGTTATGTTTGAGTACGTCTAATAATCCTTAGACGGATGGACAGACCGAAATGGCGATTCAAATTTTGGAGGATATGCTAAGAGTGTGTGTACTCGAAAGTGGAATTAATTGGAAAGATCTTCTACCCTTGATTGAATTCGCATATAATAATAGCTACCATGCAAGTATTGATATGTCTCTGTATGAAGCTTTGTATGGAAGGAGATGTAGGACACCTCCATGTTGGACATATTTGCATGAGAGGAAATTCTAGGATCGAAAATCATTCAAGATACTACCGAGAAGATAAAGCTGATTCAAGAGAAAACGAAGAAGGCGCAAGACCGTAGAAAGAGCTATGAAAACCATAGATTATGACTGGTTGAGTTCGAAGAAGGTGACCATGTATTCTTAAAGGTTACTCCAAGATTGAGATTGAAAGGACCTTTTAAGTCACAGAAGCTGATTCTAAGGTACATTGGACCATATTAGATGAACGGACAGATCGATGAAGTGGCATACCGACTAGCTTGACCACCCTCATTTCCAGTTTGCATAGTGTATTCCACGTGTCTCAACTTCAGAGATTCATTGTCGACTCCTTTCAGCTTATTCTTCCGGATAGTATCGAGGTAGAAGCAAATATTTCTTTCAAACTCCAGCCCAACCAAATTGTAGATCGTGTGGCTAAGCAATTAAGGAACAAGGAGACTTCTCTTGTAAAATTTCTTTGGGAAGAAACGCACCTGGGCGAAGCTACTTGGGACCTAGAGTCCGAGATATGAGAAGTTTACCCTCATCTTTTTCAGGTAAATCTCTTAAAATTCGAGAACGCATTTTATTTAAAGGGGGAGAATGTAATATCTCATACCCTCTTAAATGCTTGATTCTTTGTCAGTTGGAATCAATTGAGTAATTAGTAAGTTGAGATGAGACTAATTCTTAGTCAATTCTCCTAATCCTTACTAATTGATCAAATTAATGAGTGAAATTTAGGGGAAATGAAATATTGAAAAGAGAAAATGGTAAATTGTCCACTAAGGGACAAAATACCATTATATATGCCATTTTCCACTCTCTCATTCATTCATTCATTCCTTATTTTGTTAGTAAGAAATAAGAGAAAGAGAAAGCTTGAAGAAGAAGAGAAAAGGCTTGGATCAAGATATCATCTTAATTTCATCATCAATCTTCTCTCTAAGAGGTGGGTTCATAGATAGCCCTAGCTTTTATGGGAAATTTCTTGAAAATGTGAATTAGGGTTTTGAAGTTCATGATTAATGAATGATTCTTATTGTGTTGCATGTTGATGATGATCAACCATGATGTTGATGATATTTAAGTAAAATATGATGCTAAGTGATGATGTGTTAGAGGTGTTTTGATTAATTTTTCTCCTTCGTGTTCTTGATTCATGTTGAGCTATTATGCCAGGCTCACTAAGAGAGGGATGATCTCGCTATGTGAGGTCTCACTTGGAGCTCACTTTGTCATTGCTAAGCGAGACAATTGATTTTGGAAAGGTTGGACATTCTGTTTTATCTCGCATGAACCTAGCTTGAGCTCGCTTGAAACCATCGTTGAAGCTCGCTAAGCGAGGGTTATGATATTTTGGAAGATTGTTTGTTTCACTATGATTGCCATAAAATGAGTTTCACAACTTGAAATGAGACACGGTCAGATGCATTGGAGAGCTAGTTCCATGTTCAACTGTTTGATGAAGAAAAACCATGTGTGAATACCATATATTACATGATTGATGACATTATACTATCATGTATGCTTTATGAATTATATTATGACATGTTTGTATTGAATAAAAGCAATTGATCCAATAACTATGATGAGTGAGATTAAACCTAGGATCATAGCCAGGTTAATAATATTAACAAAGTTGACTAGGTTATGATTCATAACATAGGTTGTGACACTCGGACGTGATTGGTACCTCAGTGGTACCTTGATAAGTGAAAATTGTAGTTATTTTTGTATATACTTTTTTGTTGCACTTATCGACTCTTGGTTGTTAATATCAGTTGAATAACCCAACTTTGTGTATAAATATGTTTAGTTTGTATATAATGCATTTTATTGTATAAAGTGTTTCGTTTGATAATTTTGTATTCATTTTGTAGGTATTTGAGCATTGTTGGAGCAAGAGGAATAAAGCTCCAACATGCATTTTTGGATCAATAAAGGAATAAGACGAAAGATTAGAGCCAGAGGAAGTTATGCAAGAAAGCAACAGAAGTTGCTAGGCTGTCATGGATCACCGGGCGAAAAAGACCGTCGTCGGGTGAAATTTGAAGAGCCATTTTTGTTGTTTCCTTCTGCCTTGCTTCGCTACTGTGTTTCTAGCCGAGGAATAAAGGTATCATTGGGCGAAGCTTTCTGTCGTCGAGCGATGGTGTTGCACCCCAAAATTTACCCTCTTGATTATGGCTTATGTTTCATCATACATATTCATGCATTTTTGAGATGGGATTAAGGTATCTCTGGCTCTCATAAATTTTTTCAAGCCGTGGAAAATGGTTGTATTACCAATCAGTCCAGGGAGGATCATATCCTCACTCTTCTATTGATTCAAGTTACCAAGGCTTCTCAGGCCTCGTGACGTCTCAAGCCTATTCTTTGTTTCATCAGAGAATTAAAAATGGCAAGAGTTTCAAAGTAAATCTCATTCTTCTCTGGCCTTTGTGCATGGTCTCTGGTTGTTGAAATGTGTGGCACTTTTATTGATAAAGTTCTGGAAGCATTATCATAATGAGTTTTATCTCAATACACGAGGCACCTGAGTTCAAAATATCAGCAGTGTTAAGGTTTTGATCCTAGGCATTGACCAGAACTTGTGAAGTTTGACTTTCTTTTGGTACTATGAGTGCAACATTGCATTTTTGGAAATTTTCCTAGATCTCTTGAGTGGGCTATTGGAGGAGAGCAGAGGAAAACTTTTGAATGTTGGTGGATTTGTTTTTAGGCACCAATGTTCGAATTCTATTTTCTATTAGGTTCAAGTTGCCAAGCTTTCTTATCAATTCTTAAGCAAAGATTCAATTGGGTTTCAATTCAAATTTTTCAATGCAAATGAACTTTAAAGAAATTTCAAATGCCAATTCAAAGTTCATAAGTCCTACATGGTATCCTAGAAACAAGTTCTTTCAAAGTTTCAATAAAAGATGCAAGTTTCGATGTTCAAAACCGTTTCTTCTCACTCATGCTCAAGAATTCAAGGTTACAATAAAGCATCATTGTTATTTAAGTTTACAAGTGAATTTTAATACACTTATTACAAGTCTTCAAGTATCAAAGTTGAAATCACAAGTTGAAATCACAATGTTACAAAATTTCCTAATGGATACAAGTTTGTTCTAAAAACTACAAAGAGGTCCTCTTTATCTTCAAGGTCTTTTGAGCGCTTCAAGTCTCTTCCGTCTGTTTCATCCTCTTCACGAACTTGCTCCATTACTCGTCATATTTTGTTGATCATTCATGAAAAAAGAACAAGAAAAGGAAATTGGTTAGCAACGTGATTATCAAAACATGAACAAGAACAAGTTTTACACTAAGGATTTTCTCTTTTCAAAACCATCATGAGGGTGTGTATAAGAATCATAATAAAGGATTTTTTTAATTATATTCAAGTTTCAAGCAACCAAGGCCTCATAGCAAAATCATAATTTTATCATAGGCCTACTCAACCAAGTGCAATTCCAAACACTGCCCTTCAACAAATATTTTCAAAAACAAACGTTTTGTATATATTATCAACGATACGAGAGGAAAGTTGAGCAAGCTCTGAAAGCTTATTTTGTCAAGAAGGACCAAAAGCTGAAAAAACATGGTAGGTCTCAGAAGTCAGAAGTATTTTATTCAGATGAAAAGAAACATCAGAAGGGAAATGAGAAGAATGACAAGATAATGGTTCAGTGTTACTGTTGTAATAGGTTTGACCACTTTACTAAAGATTGTTGGTCAAACAAAGAAGAAGCAAAAATAGGCAAAGGAGATTCAGATGATGAACCTGTGCTATTAATGACTTATGAATCTGATGAGGAACCTGTGAGATTGTCATTTTCTGATTCTGAAGGGGAAGAAAATGATTATGAATATTCCGACTCTGAAGGAGTGTTTGAACATGAGTCAGAATCAGAAGATGACACTGAAGATTCTGAAGATGAGTCAGAATCTGAGGTTTCTGAAGATGACTCAGAGTTGGAAGATGACTTTGAAGCTGAAGATAAGTCAGAATCCGAAGGTGATTGTGAGTCTGAAGAAGAATCAGAAGATGAGTCAAGTCAAAATCAGAGGATGAAGAATATTTTGGAAACTCTAAAGATGAGTCAGATGGTGAATCTGATTCTGATCCAGATTTTGAATCTGGTGGTGGTCATGCTTCTAGACGGAAAAACTCTAAAGATATAGGTTCTGGAGGAAAAGCTTCTGAAGATGATCATGTTTTTGGTGGAAATTATGTCTCTGAAGGTGGACCTTCTGAAGGAGGAGCTTCTAAAGTAATCTAGCCTTTGACGGTGATCATGATTCTAAAAGTGGAACTTCTGAAGGCAGAGCTTCTGAAGGTGATCCAACTTTTGAAGATGGTATATCTGAAGGTAGTGGTTCTGAACGAGGTCCATAAGCTAACAAAGGTGGAGCTTCTGGTGGTAGTCTAACTTATGAAGAAAGTCCAGAAATAGATATTGTTTCAGAATCAGAAAGAGATTCTGAACAAGTTTAGACGACGCATAGAGTTAAAATATACCAAGGAGATTTACAGAGTTTGACAAGCTGCAAGATATTGAAGGGACTCTGAGATATGGAGTAATATTCCCTTCTGGTGTTAGATCATATGTAGAGTTGATATGCTATTCAGACTCTGATTTATAGGAAGACAGAGTTGACAAAAGAAATACTTCTGGATATTTTTGTTTGTATCTGGAAAGTCCTATTTATTGGTGCTCCAAGAAGCAACTGGTGGTTGCATTGTCAACCTGTGAAGCTCTTAAGAAGAAAGTGTGACTGAAGGCCATGAAAGAAGAGCTTGATGTTATTGAAAGAAACAAGACGTGGGAGTTGATTGAGCTTCCGGAGGAGAAGAAAAACATCAGCGTCAGATGGATTCTCAAGGAGAAATCTGCACTTCTAAATGAAGTATTAGAAGTTGCACACTGTAGCAACCAGAAGCAACTTGCAGATTTTCTGACGAAGGATGTCAAGACTGAACACTTTATCTGTTTGAGGGATGAAATTGGTGTTGAAGAGTTTTGTTTAGCTAAATATGAATTAAGGGATGGTGTTAGAAGTAATTCATATTCAGAAGATGTTGTTGCTCAGAAGCAGTTGAGCTTCTGAGGTTGTTAGTCATAAGTTGTAAGCTTCTGAGACTGCTTAGTTAAAAGCAGTAGTTTGATGTAACTAGAATTTGTTATTAATCAGAAGCAGAAGCATCTGAGGTTATGCCCAGAAGTATGCTTAGCTTCTGGGGTTCTGGGTTCTGAGTTTATTAGCGTAGCTGTTAAGTTTAGTATTTCCTAGTTTCTATCTTTTAACTTAGTCATTAAGATTATCTTTTATTAGGATCTACGTGGAAATTTATTTTGTGTATAAATGGACTAGTAGTAGCAATCATTTGTATCATTTCTTTTATAAGTTTTCTAGCCATCATTGCAGTAAATATATTCTCTCTTACCTTTCCTTCATTTATTAACTTTGTGCATCAACAAATTGGTATTAGAGAATATATAAATGGGAGAACTCGTTCATCTATCACCTTAAGACTTTAGGTGAATATATGGCGTGTCTCTCACAAAAGGTGTGTCCCAAGTAAAATGCTCCCTCCTTGGAATTGCCCCTAACAGTGGTATCATGAGCCTTTGGTTTCGAGATAGGGACCAACTTACTTGTATCAAAATACTTCCCGCATGTGGTGGATAGAAGGTCTTCCGTTGAAGAATGTCAACGGTGGTACAAGTGTATGTGGAAGAGAGAGCTTCTATATGAGGAGGAGCATTGTGACTCACACTTGAGGGGGAGTGTTGAGAATCAAATGTGAGGAAGAAGTCTCACATTGATTAAAAAAGGGAAGATTGAACACTATATAAGTGAGAGAATCCACACACCTATCTCTTTAAAATTTTAGATGAAAAAATGATATATCTCCCACAAAGATGTGTTGCTCAAACAGAAAGTCTCAAAAACAAGAATATTCATCGCTCAAGTCTCCCGCAATTATTGTGCTAACCTAAAGGAGGGGTGTCAAATATATTTGGGCCACAATATCGCCCATGATGTTAGGTCAATTATTTACTCTTAGTCTCTTAGAGATTGTTATCTAATTGTAAATGCTTTTTTCTAAGTTTAGAATGAACCCCTTCAATATAAGGGTATCTGATTCTCCATTGTAATGATGAGAAGCGGTTGTATCAATAGATGAAAATTTTACATCTTCTCTATGCTTTCTTAGTGTAATATCATCACATCCCTTTTTTTAATTATTTCATGTTAACTATTAAATTTTGTTGCTAGTTCGTAGTTGCTTGAGTATTACTCACAACATCATTTCTTTGTATTATCTATTTGTCGTAATAAATTCGGTTGTTTTATGAATTCTGTCGGTTGCTTAACATTCTATCTTTAATCATGATAACCAAAAGTAAAAACATGAAAGATATCACATACGTACATGTGACTCTTTAGGAGTATATGGAAATTTAACAAAACTCACTTATCTTTTTTGTATTTTTGAAAATAAATTTTTTAAAACTGTTTTTCAAAATATTAAAAATATTTTATATATTTTTTTAATTAAAATACTAATTTTAATATCTTATAATATAAACATATATTATTGAATACCAACACATAATCAAAATCACAATTTTTTTAAAAAGTTATATTTTAAAAATAATTTTTATAAAAATTTATTTGAAATAATTTCAAAATTAAATAATTTTTTGAAATTTTGATATTTAAAAAAAATTTAATAAAAAAAATAAATATTTATAATAATATTTTAAAAACAATTATTCGAACTAAATTTTCAATTGAAATTTTTATAAAAAACTTTTTTATAAATTTTTTTTACACAAAATTATATAACACTATAAAAATCAATTAAAAAAAAAAGGAAAAACAAATACAACCGTACAGATACTAACGCATGTTTTTCTTAATACTCTAAGCCTTTTCTAACACCCTATTATTATAGTATCCCCTTTGAACCTAATCTCATATCTATGTGATAAAAGACATATTACATGCTCAATAGCCTAAAACAATAATTATTACCTACCTCTCTTTGGAGTTAGGTATTGATTAGGAAATAACTAAAATTTGACAAAAAATTATAAATTTGGAGTTGCTCATAGAATAATAATATTTTAAATTTAGAGTGATTGTCTTAAATAAATGCAAATAGAGAGGCTTGTTAGTTGTTGGAAATAAATGAGAGAATAAAAGGAAAAAGTACTTATTAAAAAAATAAATAACAATAAAAAGAATGAGTATCCATATGAATAAAAAAAGTCAAATCTCTAAAATCACTACCACCTCCTAAATACTATACTATCTCGTGGTAAAAAGAAAATAAATTTTAAGTCATGATTTTCACTTTTTAAGTCATGATTTTCATTTGAGCGAATTGGTGAGAAAGAGAGAAATGTTGAATAAAACTGAAATTTGAACAAATTTCTTTGAACTTATCTTGAAGTTTGAGAATGAAATTAATATGTGTACATATGCGCACACAATTGACACAAAAATTACTAAAATTTACAGCAACAAAAATCAAACAAATACAAAAATAAGAAGAAAAAAGCTACAGGACCAAAAACAAACAAACCATTTCAAGTAAATTCCAAGTAAACTCAAGAAAACCTCCATTCTAAGAACTGCACCGCAATGAAGGGTCAAGTTAGAGCTCAAACCAATTAGACTATCAACACCGGATCAAAGATCGCCAAGAAAAGAAGGAACACATATCATCTTGACCATAATCCTGATCAGCCATCAATCAATCTAAAGAATACGAGTCATTATATGAAAGTACAAAAGATCTTCCGTGATTTATCCAAAACTCATTTTCAAGACAAAAAATATTACTCTCTACATCTTTCACATTTATTGAAGAACTAGAAAAAACAATATTATTTCAGATCCTCTAAATGATTTTGAGCATGGCATGCGAAATCATAGAAAATCCCCCTAAACTAGCTCTGCCACCTAAAAAAAGAAAACTCGGAAAGAAAAGACTAGGATATCTCTGAAGAATTATCTGTGACCCTAACCATTTAAAATTCTATACCAAACACTATTAACTAAATCACAAATGACAAATAAGTGAGAAGTCAACTCAATGAAAACACCACAAAAAAGACACAAGGTAAGACCAGAATCCACAATCACCTTTCTCTTGAATAAATTTTCTATGTAAGAAAATTTACTTTTTTTAGAAATCAATTATCCTCTTCGTATAATTTCAGAGACTAGTTCTTCAAATTAGATAAGACTATAATAGATGATAAAACTCTTTTTCAAAAGAATTTAACATTATTGTATACAAAAGATTGAGTTCGAACCCAAAACATATTATTAAGTTAGAAAAAATCTATTTTAGTGAGACGATTTATCTAATCTAGTTAAACAAGACTACACTCATATATAATATGTTAGATTTTTTGTATTTTCATTTTTGTTAACCTTTCACGGTTTTTGATCTATGTCCCTCCACTTTCTGTATTTGTTTTTGTTTTTGTTTTCCTTATTAAAATATATTTCTATTGGCCTTGCCATTTGCTTAAAAAGAAATAAAATAAAATAAGTGCAAACAATTTTTTAATTATTTTGGATAAAAAATTAAGTTAATTTCTATTTAAATTAAGAAATATAGCATCCAAATCACTGGTCGTGTATTCCTTTTCTTTTTGTTAGAGCACCAAACTTGTTTAATTTTAAAAATATTCAAGTTCGAGACTCTTGTCATGATGCAGAAAACTAATTGGCAGTACAAGAATGTATACCTTAAAATTAAAATGTTCTAGGGGCAAGAAGAATATGAATAACTTCATTTTCATTAAAAAAAAAGAGATAAATTACAATCAATAGTAAATTTTTTCGTTTTTGTTTTATCTTCCTTCAATTATTCATTTTTTGGCCTGTAATGAACCTATATTCAATACTTTAATAATCGTGCCAAGGGGTTTCTATTATGAGCTTATAAAAGGGCCTTTAGTCATAGTTGTTTCTATGCAACTAACTATGAGCTCAGCTACTTCTTCATAGTTGTATATATTATAGAGAGCTTTCTTTAGTCCAAACATGGGTGTGAGTGAGATTTAATTAGCTTCTGACTCATTCATCCAAATGGTGAGTGAATGAATATATAGATAAATACTCATCAAATGAGTGAATGATGTGGGAGACAAATTGAATCTTAAGTTTCCTATAATTGGACTGAAGGGAGCTCCCTTTTATTTCTTCTTTGCCCTATCATTTACTCTCTTGCTAATATTTTCAGCATATATTTCTTTATGATATCGTTTCATTATCTTCAACTTGTTCATGTAGGTTAATATTTGCAGCCAGGATCAACTTTTTCCAATCTTGGATGGAGATGTGACATTTTTTTTTATGTGATGTGAAGTTGAAGATTGATTACCATGCATACATGTAATCAGTTTGTTATCTAAATCTATGTAATATTTTCCACTCATTTTTACATATTTTACTTTGCCTTCCTTTGCTGTACCACTTATATCTTTGAACAAATATGTATATAATACCATTATATAAAATTTTATTTATTTATTTTTTAAAATTATTGTCGATGTATGTCTAGGTGTTTAGGCGATAAATAATTTTTATTGATCATTGCTAATTAAATTTTTATGAGTTAACAAAATATAACTTATAAGCTGTTTATAAAGAAGAAATTTTATCAATTTTATTAATTAAAATTTTAATTTATTGTTTTAATTAAACTATTTTAATAAAATAGTTAGTAAATTAATAAATTAAATTATTTTTCAGTTTTTTGAGCAATCTAATTTTCTAGCTTCACTTATTATTAATAAAATTTTATAATTTTTCTCACTGGATCAACTTATATCATATTAATATATCAACTCTAATAAAATATTGAAGTGTTTGGTATAATGTCTCCAAATTTTGAAGGTTTAAATAGTTTTAAAAATATATTTTTTATAATATTTATATTTTCCTATTGATATAAATTCACACATGCTTAATTACAATTAAACAAATATTTGTGAGATCTAAAAAAACAAAGTCTCAAATTAAGAATCTATTTTTAAAATTAGAATATGTCTTCAAACTATTTGAAACATTCTGGACGAAAACATTAATTTAATTAAATAATAATACATAATTATAACTTTTTGTAGTTGCACGTACATTTCATTGAATTACGTAAATAAATATTATATTAATTATTTAAACTTAAAATATTTTTTGGTTTGTCTAAGGTTGATCTTCAAACAAAATTTAACAGAAAAACTCACACAAAATAAAAATAGAAAATAGAAAATTACAAATGTAAACTCACAAATGGGCAGATATTAAATGTTACTGTAATCTTTTGAAACATTCTGAAATTTTTTCTATTATTTAATAAAAACTTAGTTATATAAATACATTTACACATATTATTTACAAATTAATTTTTACTGTATTTATAAATTTATTCGCTTGATTAATTGAGTAAAATCTCATTTGTATAGATCTAGATCCAAATTAATTGCAATAATATCTATTTGAATGCATGGTCCGCCGCAAGATTTGGCATTTGTTTCTAGCTTGAAACATGGCGTATGTGGAGATATTTTCGATATAAGTAAGTCAGTCTCGCTCTGATACCATTTGTTAGTACAACAATTAGATGAGGGTCGAGCGAAGAGCATTCTTATTTTTGGGACTTTCTGTTTGAGCAACACACATTTGTGAGAGATACACCACTTTTTCATCTAAAATCGTAAGATGGTAGGTGTGTAGGTTCTCTCACTTATATAGTGTTCAATCTTCCTTATTCTAATCAATGTGAGACTTCTTTCTCACACTTGATTCTCAACACTTCAAGTTGGACCGTGTATAGCACAAAGTCCTAACTTGGATAAAATTGAAATTAAGGTTGGTTGATGCAAAGGCTTGGTGAAGACATTTGTCAACTGATTGTTGCTGGAAACTAGAAGGAGATAAATGAGCTTGGGGTTGGTTTTCTCATGGACTACATGACAATCAAGCTCAATATGTTTGATTTGTTCATGGAAAGTGGGATTATGGGCTAAGTAGATGGTTGCCTGGCTGCCACAATATACAGATGTATGTGTAGTAAATTATGTGTGAAGATCATTGAATAAGTTATAGAATCATTGCAGCTCACAAGTGAAGGAAGCAATAGATCTATATTATGCTTTAGTAGAAGATTTGGGTACAATATTTTATTTCTTTGATTTCCAACAAATCAAAGAGGAACCAAGCATGACACAGAAGCCTGTGATGAATTTACGAGTGTCAGGGCATCGGGCCCAGTTAGAATCAGCAAAGGTATGTAGTTTGATGGAGCTGTTTGCAGAGAAAATATATTTATGGAGCGAGAGGATTTCAAGCATCTTAAAAGGAGAATGGCTACATTATAATGAAGTAAGAGAGGTTTATAGATGAATTGACTCGGGTGCTGCACATCATGGGAGATATTTGGCTTGACATTGGTCAAGTAAATTAACTTGCCAATAAGGCTTCTATAGGATGTAGGGTTAGATAGATGGGTACCTTCTGTGACAAAAAATTTAAGAGAAGGATCAATGGGAGTTGAGGAAGGTTTGGAAGCAAGAAGGCTTGTTTCCTGGAAAAGTTCAAGGGTGTCTTGGCGTTGATTGAAGAAAATCCCAGAGTTGTTTCTAGCAATTTCAAACCTCAAAAAGTGTCTTAGTTGGCTCAGGTCCTTGATCTTGAACTTAGTGTCTAAAGCATGTTTGACAGATTTTATCTCATTGATGGAGTTACGAACAATAACCATGTCATCTACATAAACTAGTATAGTGGTGAAGATGTGTAGTGGCTTTAGTGTATAATGAGTGGTTAGTTTCAGAGAATTTAAAACCAATAGAAAGAAGAAGGGATGATAGTTTTGAATACCATTATTGAATTTCTTATTTCAATCTATAAACCAATTTGTGGAGTTTGCACACCCTGGAAGAGGAGGAAGCAAAATGGTCTAGGAAGTGTAATATGAACTTCTTCTTAGAAGAGATCATTATGTAAGAAAGCATCGTTGACATCCATTTGTGCTAGATGCCAACCTTTGATGTTTGCTAAGGAAAGAAGGACTCTGATGGTGGTGATCTTGGCCACAGGTGAGATAAGGTGTCAAAATAGTCAAGACCTTTAAGTTGTGTGTAGCCATTGACAATTAATCGTGCTTTGTACCTATCAATACAACCATTAGAGTTATATTTAATTTTATATACCCATTTGTATCTAATGGGGATTTTTCCATGTGGTAAGTCAATAATGGACTAAGTGTGGTTGTCCACGAGAGCTTACAATTTAGAATTCATGGCTTGTTTCTAACTGTCAAGTTTGTTTGCTTGGGAGAAATTTTTTGGTTCAGGGTTAGAGTAAATGGAACAACAATACCGCTTATATATTTTGTGTATCAAAGTAAAGAGAAAAATGGGATAGGATAGTGTAGAAGATGAAGGGGATGATAAATAGGTAGTTATTTATAGATAATGGTAGTTGTCTAGATAGGAGGGAGGATGAGAAATTCGAGTTGAATGTCTTGTAGGTAAAGCTTGTATAGGTTCAGGATTTGTATGGGAAAGTATGGTGGATAAAGACATGTCAATTTGAGGGGTAGCAAAGTCAAGTATTGCATTTGATATAAGGATAGCAGTGTCAGTAATAGGAAAGTTTATGGAACTATCAAGAAGGTGGTCTATTGTCTGATGGTTATTAACATTCTGATTAGAAAAAAGGTAAATATGTAGAAGATGTAGCGTAAGGGTTTTGTGTGGGCAAGGTATGAGCTCGAATGACAATAGAGTCAGATCCAGGAGCAATGTCATCAAGGGTGACAATAGGTTTAGGTAGGTTAGGATTAGGTGAGGCCAGAGTAAAAGTTGATTTAAAGGAAAAAGGGACTCATGAAAGACGACATTCCTAGACAAGAATATTTGATGACTGGATAGGTCATATAGAATAAAACTTTTTGTGCCATCTTGGTAACCTATAAAAATAGCATTTCTAGCTCGTGTGTCAAATTTTGTTCTATGTACTTGCATAGAGGTAACATAACATAAACAACCATAGACTTTTAGGTGCATATATGAGGGAAGACTATTAAAAAGCAGCTCATAAGGGCTCTTGATTTAAGTAGAGGGTTAGGTAGTTTATTGATGATATGTATTAGCTAGGGTGTTCAAATCCAAACCAATCCAAATAAAAAATTGAAAACCGATCTAAAAAACCGAAAACCGCAAAAAACCAAAATTTATTAGATGTGTTTGGATGTCATTTTGTAAAAATCGATTGGTTCGGATCGGATTTCTGATTAATTTTTCAAAACCGATCCAAACCAAACCAAACCGCATACATATATTTTTATACTTATTTATTTTTTATTAGTATGGTATGTTACATAAATTTATTATTAGATGATAATAATTTTTTTAATAATAGTTATTAGCTTGGTATAATTTATTTATTTTTATTATTTCAATCATAATTAACCACTCTCATTTTGTAATACTAGCTTTTAATATACTATATGTTATATATTATATCAAATCTATCATTTATTAGTAGTTTTATAATATTAATAAAAATATAATGTGTAATTTGAATATCCAAAAACCAACCCAAATTGAACCGCATAAAATTGGATCGGATCGGATTGGATTTTTTTAATATATCATCCATGTAGTTGTTTAGGTATTGGCTTGCATTTTTGGTAAAACCCAAGTGTATGTGTGAATGTCATGACTGATGTCATAACATTCTAGTTTAGTTTGTACTGATTCATTAGGTACCTTTGCAGAAAAATATTGTCATTCAGGTACTGATGTTTATAAGTGTGTATCTGAGCATTTTGCAAAATGATCACATTTTCCTAAATCAGTAGACAGGTTCCTCAGATGTCATAACAGATGTTAAGACATCCTGTTCTGAACTAACAGGTTTGCAGGTTGGTTAATTCTGAGTTTTTTCAGGAAAATAACTCAGTCTTTCCAGAACAGAATCCTGCATTTTCTGAGGGGTAACCTAGCTCAACCCTAACCTGGTTAATAAAGTCCTGTGACCTAGTCTTAAGGTCAAACGGAATTAACCCTAGGTTTTTGTGGAAACCCTAACTGAAGTTGCAGCTGCTATATATTCAACAGAGCTGCTGTTTTGCAAGTAATCCCTTTTTGGTCAGAAGATCATTTGTAAACTGTATAGGTTTAATTATTGTACTCCAAGCAATTATCATTGTGATAAGTGACTTGGAATAGGTTTTTAATTGTAAGGATTGTGTAGCACTCAAAGCTTTGAAGCAAGAGTGTTTGAATGTTTCTTGACTAAAGCTGTGAAGCAGAGTCAAGTTAAGTTTGTGTATCACTCAAAGCTGTGAAGCAAGAGTGGTTGTGTTGCTTGATTAAAAAGCTGTGAAGCTTAATCAAGTGTATGTTTTTGAAGAGTGTCTTCATCAATTCATTAGTCAAATTGTTTTATGTATCACTGCTGTGATTGAGGGGGGGTGAGTAGGAACTCAGGTTTAAGTTGTACTTAGATTGAAATTGCATTGGATAGGTCTTAAGTGAAGGAGATAAACTGGTTGGTTTATTCCTGAATTAACATCTCTTATAGTGGATTTCCTCCCTGGCTTGGTAGCCCCCAGAGTAGGTGTTGTTGCACACTGAACTGGGTAAACAATTGACTGTGTTCTTTATTGCTTTTGTATTTACTGTCATATAGTAAGTCAGATACGGTGTCATAACATTGAACGTGACATTGAGTATCTGCAGCCAGAATTTCAATTGGCATCAGAGCAGGCACCCTGCCTGTATTACTGGGTGAGATCTAGGGATATCACTTTATGGCACTATGGACAAAGAAGGAGTTTTTGGAAATAGACCACCCATTCTGGATGGAACTAATTATGACTACTGGAAACCTCGTATGATTGCCTTCCTAAAATCTCTAGACAAAAAGGCTTGGAGAGCTGCTGACAAAGGATGGATCCATCCCACCATAACTGAGAAAGATGGGACAATCAGTCTGAAGCCTGAGGAAGATTGGAGTAAAGAAGAAGATGAGTTAGCCCTGGGAAATTCCAAAGCTTTAAATGCCTTGTTCAATGTAATTGATAGAAACATTTTCAGACTAGTACATCAATATGAACTGGCCAAGGAAGTTTGAGACACTCTCAAAACTACTCATGAGGGCACTTCCAAAGTAAAAATGTCAAGGCTTCAGATGTTGACTACCAAGTTTGAGAATCTAAAAATGATGGAAGATGAAACCATTCATGAGTTTCACATGAACATCTTGGAGATTGCCAACACCTCAGGAGCACTGGGAGAAAAGATGTCAGAAGAAAAACTGGTGAGGAAGATTCTCAGATCCTTGCCTAAAAGATTTGCAATGAAGGTAACTGCCATAGAGGAAGCCCAGGACATCAGCAAGTTGAAAGTGGATGAACTTATTGGGTCTCTTCAGACTTTTGAGATGGGGATCACTGATAATGGTGACAAGAAGAACAAGAGCATAGCACTTGTGTCCAACACTGATGTTGAAGAAAATATTTCAGAAGCTATAGCCATGCTTGGAAGACAGTTCAACAAACTCATCAAAAGAATAGATCCAAAGTCAAGGTCTAATGTTCATAACATTCCCTCTGACATTGACAGTTCCAGCAGAAGACCAAGGTCAGAAGAAAAGGGAAATGAAGGCAGAGGAATTCAATGCCATGGTTGTGAAGGATATGGGCATATTCGAGCTGAATGTCCTACCTTTCTTAAGAAACAAAAGAAAGGAATGACAGTTACTTGGTCTGACTGTGATTCAGAAAGTAACTCTGAAGAAGAATCTGCCAAACTAGTTACTGCTTTAACTGGTATTTGTACCTCTGAAAGTAACATCAGTAATAAAGAGGTGACTTTTGAAGAACTGGCTGATACTTACAAGAAATTGTGTATCAGAAGTACTGAAGTCTGTGTGCGGAATGAGAAACAATCAAAACTCATCATAAAGCTGGAGGCTGAAAAAAGGGCAAACCTTGAAACTATAAGTCATCTAGAAGGAGAAGTTCAATTGCTGAACTCACAACTGAATCAAATGACTAAATCTGTCAAGATGCTGACAAATGGAACAGACAAATTGGAAGAGATCCTCCAGGTTGGACAAAATGTGGGAAATAAATCTGGACTAAGATTTATGGAAGCAAAGTAATCTGGTACTGATAAGCAAATTTCAAAACAGATGTCTCAACACAACTCTCAATATCAGGAACAGAGACATATGAAGAAAAGGTACCAAAGATGGAGATGTCATCATTGTGGGAGATATGGCCACATAAAGCCCTTCTGCTTCAGATTGTATGGATACCCTAATCAGAACTCAGGTGTCAAACCTAAAAAGGTACCACATGCTCCTAAATGGAAGAAAAAGGCTACTGCCCTGATAGCCCACACTTCCCTGAGGGTCTCTGCAAAGGAAGACTGGTACTTTGACAGTGGATGTTCCAGACACATGACTGGAATCAAGAACCTCCTCAATAATGTTAAGCCTCACACCACCAGCTTTGTGACCTTTGGAGATGGTGCTAAAGGTGAAATCAAAGGAGTTGGTGATTTGGACTGCCCTGGAGTTCCAAGTCTGAATGAAGTACTGCTGGTAAAAGGGCTGACTGCTAATCTCATTAGTATCAGTCAATTGTGTGATCTAGAATTCAAGGTCAATTTCTCAAAATCTGAATGTCTTGTAATCAATGACAAACAAGAGATAGTAATGAAAGGAGTCAGATCCAAAGACAACTGTTACTTGTGGGAGCCTGAGAACACTAATTTCTCATCTGTGTGTTCCATTGCAAAAGAAGAAAAAGAGGTGAAACTGTGGCACCAAAAACTTGGCCATCTTCATCTAAGAGGTATGAAGAGGATTATCTCCTTGGAGGCAGTCAGAGGGATTCCAAGACTTCAAATTGATGAAGAAAGATTTTGTGGTGAATGTCAGGTTGGTAAGCAGACTAGGATGTCACATCCAAAGTCAAGACATCTGACCACCTCTAAGGTTCTAGAACTTCTTCATATGGATCTGATGGGACCAATGCAAGTAGAGAGTCTTGGTGGAAAAAGATATGCCTATGTGGTTGTGGATGATTTTTCCAGATTCACCTGGATTAATTTCATTAGGGAAAAATCTGATGTATTTGAAGTTTTTAAAGAATTGTGCAAAAGAATTCAAAGAGAAAAGGAAGGGTGTATTGTCAGAATCAGAAGTGATCATGGCAAGGAATTTGAAAACAGCAAGTTTGATGATTTCTGTTCTTCAGAGGGAATTAGTCATGAGTTTTCTTCTCCTATAACACCTCAGCAAAATGGAGTTGTGGAAAGAAAAAACAGGACCATACAGGAATCTGCCAGAGCAATGTTACATGCCAAAAGACTTCCTATGTATTTTTGGGCTGAAGCTATGAATACAGCCTGCTATGTTCATAACAGGGTCACCTTGAGGAAGGGAACCTCATCCACCATATATGAACTCTGGAAAGGAAGAAAACCAACTGTGAAGTACTTCCATGTGTTTGGCAGCAAATGCTATATTCTGGCTGATCGTGAACAAAGAAGAAAACTGGACCCTAAAAGTGATGAAGGCATATTTCTAGGATACTCCTCAAACAGCAGAGCTTATAGAGTATTCAACTCCAGAACCAAAACCATGATGGAATCAATAAATGTTATAATTGATGATTATCATGAAGAAATAGATGTTCCTTGTACTGTTGAGACATTCTTTGAGACTTCAACCCAACAGAATGACCTACCCAACTCCACCACAACAGAATCTGAATCAAAGGAAGCTAGCAAGATCCCTTCCATCAGAATTCAGAAGGATCATCCAAAAGAGCTCATCATAGGAGATCCCAATAGTGGAGTCATCACAAGATCTAGAGAAATCATCTCAAACTCTTGTTTTGTATCCAAAATGGAACCAAGAAATGTCAAGGAAGCTTTAACTGATGAATACTGGATTGGTGCAATGCAAGATGAACTGAACCAATTCAAGCAACATGAAGTTTGGGAACTGGTTCCTAGACCTGAAGGAACTAACATCATTGGGACAAAATGGATATTCAAGAACAAGTCAGATGCTGAAGGAGTTGTCACCAGAAATAAGGCAAGACTTGTTGCTCAAGGATACACCCAGGTTGAAGGGGTTGATTTTGATGAAACCTTTGCACCTGTGGCTAGGCTGGAATCAATCAGACTCCTATTGTCAATTGCTTGTCTTCTGAAGTTCAAATTATTTCATATGGATGTGAAAAGTGCCTTTCTAAATGGGTACTTAAATGAGGAAGCTTATGTGGAACAACCTAAAGGCTTTGTGGATCCAACCCACCCTGATCATGTCTACAAATTGAGAAAAGCTCTATATGGCCTGAAACAAGCTTCTAGAGCATGGTATGACAGGTTAACAAAGTTTCTCTCAGACAAAGGCTACAGAAAAGGAGGCTTGGACAAAACTCTCTTTGTCAAAACTGAAGGAGGGAAGTTGATGGTTGCCCAAATATATGTTGATGGCATAGTGTTTGGAGGAATGTCAGAACATATGGTTAAACACTTTGCTAACCAGATGCAGGCTGAATTCGAAATGAGTCTCATGGGAGAACTAACTTATTTTCTTGGACTGCAAGTCTCACAGATGGAGGACTCAATCTTCTTATCTCAAAGCAAGTATGCTAAGAACATTGTAAAGAAGTTTGGTATGGAGAATGCAAGTCACAAAAGGACTCCTGCTCCTACTCATCTAAAGCTTTCCAAAGATTCAAGTGGGGTTAAGGTGGATCAAAGTCTGTACAGAAGCATGATAGGAAGCTTGTTGTACTTAACTGCCAGCAGACCTGATATTGCCTTTGCAGTTGGAGTTTGTGCAAGATACCAAGCTGATCCCAAAGTCAGTCATATCAACCAAGTGAAGAGAATTTTGAAGTATGTGAGTGGAACTTACAACTATGGGTTGATGTATTCTCATGGATGTGAACCAGCTCTGACTGGCTACTGTGATGCTGATTGGGCTGGTAGTGCTGATGATAGAAAAAGCACCTCTGGAGGATGTTTCTTCTTGGGAAATAATCTGGTTTCCTGGTTCAGCAAGAAACAGAACTGTGTGTCTCTTTCTACTGCTGAAGCTGAATACATTGCAGCTGGTAGTAGCTGCTCTCAAATGATCTGGATGAAACAGATGCTCACTGAGTATAATGTCACACAAGATGTTATGACATTGTACTGTGACAATCTGAGTACAATCAACATTTCCAAGAATCCCATTCAGCATAGTAGGACCAAACATATTGACATATGACATCACTTTATCAGAGACCTTGTAGAAGAGAAGACAATCAAATTGGAACATGTTGCCACTGAGATACAGCTGGCTGACATTTTTACCAAGGCACTGGATGCAAATCAATTTGAAAACTTGAGGGGTAAGTTGGGTATTTGCCAACATGAGGAATTGTAGCAATTAATTTTGCTTAAAACAAGGATTAAAGGAGTTATGCTTGCTCTGATTGGGTTAAAATTATATTTTCCCATTTCCTTCAATTCTTTTAAGAAGTTGAATAGACACTCCTTTTCTTCATTCCCCTCTCGTCTCCTCATCAAAACCCAGTCTCTCAATCAGAATTTTCTCTTCAGTTGCTGTTGGTCCTCTAAAACTGTCAAAATGTCTCAAACACCATCATCATCCAATACGACTATTTCAACCTCTTCCTCTGATCAAGATTCTAGGACAATCTCTTCCTGTCTGGACTCTGAAGTCCTGGAGATCTCTTCTCGTAGAAAAGTGGGAACTAACCCCACCAAGGTCAAAGAGTTGAGAACAAGACATGCAGGAAAGTCCCAAGCTTCTGCCTCTGGTAATCCATCTCATCCTTCTTCTTCAGTTCCCCCTGAAATTGCAAATAGGGAAGGGTCAGCCTATGTTAATCAAGCAATAGCAAAAATTGTTTCAAGAATTCTGAACGAGAACCACTCAGTTCCTGGCATTTCTGTTCCTCTGAACCAAGAAAGTTCAAATGCTGAAACAAATCCAGATGTCTCTAAGGATGTTGAGACATCAAACAAAGAGAAGAATGCTGGCATTGCTCACAAGAAAAGGAAGAAGCCTGAATCCTCTGAGTTTGATGACAGTGCTTAAAGGATGGTTGCTGTTTGGTGGTGTTGCTGGTTGGTGTTGATATCTGGTGGAGTTTGGAAGTGTGTTCAGTTTTTTTTCTGCTGCTGCTCTTATTATTTGTTTTGGATAACTGTATAATCTTTATGAATATGTATCTTTGGCCCATTTGTGGCTAAAGAGGGGGAGAATATTTTGGTACTTACTTAATTAGTACTTAGACATTTTATTTTTCTGCAGTCATTTCTTTCTGCTGCTATCTATCTCTGATTGCTTAGGGTCTTTAGCCAAAAATCTGCCAAAGGGGGAGTTTGTAGTTGTTTAGGTATTGGCTTGCATTTTTGGTAAAACCCAAGTGTATGTGTGAATGTCATGACTGATGTCATAACATTCTAGTTTAGTTTGTACTGATTCATTAGGTACCTTTGCAGAAAAATATTGTCATTCAGGTACTGATGTTTATAAGTGTGTATCTGAGCATTTTGCAAAATGATCACATTTTCCTAAATCAGTAGACAGGTTCCTCAGATGTCATAACAGATGTTAAGACATCCTGTTCTGAACTAACAGGTTTGCAGGTTGGTTAATTCTGAGTTTTTTCAGGAAAATAATTCAGTCTTTCCAGAACAGAATCCTGCGTTTTCTGAGGGGTAACCTAGCTCAACCCTAACCTGGTTAATAAAGTCCTGTGACCTAGTCTTAAGGTCAAACAGAATTAACCCTAGGTTTTTGTGGAAACCCTAACTGAAGTTGCAGCTGCTATATATTCAACAGAGCTGCTGTTTTGCAAGTAATCCCTTTTTGGTCAGAAGATCATTTGTAAACTGTATAGGTTTAATTATTGTACTCCAAGCAATTATCATTGTGATAAGTGACTTGGAATAGGTTTTTAATTGTAAGGGTTGTGTAGCACTCAAAGCTTTGAAGCAAGAGTGTTTGAATGTTTCTTGACTAAAGCTGTGAAGCAGAGTCAAGTTAAGTTTGTGTATCACTCAAAGCTGTGAAGCAAGAGTGGTTGTGTTGCTTGATTAAAAAGCTGTGAAGCTTAATCAAGTGTATGTTTTTTAAGAGTGTCTTCATCAATTCATTAGTCAAATTGTTTTATGTATCACTGCTGTGATTGAGGGGGAGTGAGTAGGAACTCAGGTTTAAGTTGTACTTAGATTGAAATTGCATTGGGTAGGTCTTAAGTGAAGGAGATAAACTGGTTGGTTTATTCCTGAATTAACATCTCTTATAGTGGATTTCCTCCCTGGCTTGGTAGCCCCCAGAGTAGGTGTTGTTGCACACTGAACTGGGTAAACAATTGACTGTGTTCTTTATTGCTTTTGTATTTACTGTCATATAGTAAGTCAGATACGGTGTCATAACATTGAACGTGACATTGAGTATCTGCAGCCAGAATTTCAATCCAAAACCGAACCAAACCGCAAATAAATTTATCTTTGGATTGGATGATTTTTTGTCTTAAAACCGATTCAAACCGAACCACGAACACCCCTAATATGTATAACATGTGGAACAAAAACATTCCACATGGATAAAGGTGTGTTGGAATGGAAGTGGAAGGACATAGCTACATTGAGAATGTGTTGGTGTTTTCTCTCCATTACACCATTTTATTGAGGGGTTTTAGGATAGGATTTGTGATGTAAGATACCTTTGGACTGAAGAAAGGGTGTGAGGGTTAGAAATTCAGTCTCATTGTCTGATCTAAGACACTTCAGGGTTGTGCTAAACTAGTTTTTAATGTAGGCTATGAAGTTGATAAGGCTAACTTTAGTTTGATATTTTGTTTTAAGAAAAATTACCCATGTGTATCGAGTATAGTCATCAACTAAAGTCAAAAAACATCTTTGGCCTAGAATAGAAATAATAGAGTAGGGACCCCACAAATCAGCATGTAATAAGTCAAAAGGAGCATTAGTAAAAGTATTTCTAGAAGGAAAAAATAATCTTTTTTGTTTTGCATTATGACAAGAATTACAAGGTGCCAAAGTTGGCTTACAATTGATAAAGGGGAAATTCTAGAAATGGGTTTTAAACCTATATCAGATACATGGCCTAACCTTGAATGCCAAAGATTATAGGAATTGTTCTCATCAGAGTTACAGAGGGTTGGTGAGGGGGGAGATTCTATAATGTATAGTGTGGATTAGTTATACCAATCATTAGCTTGGAATGATTCTGCATAATATAACAGATATTTGCATGAAATAAGAGATGACAGCTAAGGTCAGTAGTTAATTTTGCTATAGATAGAAGGTTGACAATGAAGCTAGGGAAATATAACACATTGTGTATGGTGAGGAAAGGGGAAAGATATATACTACCAGATATGCAAGCAGTTATGTGGGATCCATTACGGAAAGTAATAGAGATAGGATTAATATTGTGGTATGTGAGAAAATAGGTGAGGCTATAGGTGATGTGGTCAGTGGCACCTATGCAAGTATCCAGAAAGTGGATGAGTTACCATTGGGCAATAAGGAGTTGGTTGTCATCACAAGAGGTGTGTTGGTGATAGAGTTGGTTGAAGGTTGGATTGTTTACTGTTGGAGCAACTCTATGATGTTGTTATACTGATCTTGTGTAAAACCAAATCTTGGAGTTATTGAAGGAGGAGTTCCTTGGTCACATATAATGTTGGCAAATGAAGCATTCATGGGCTTGTTCTTGAATCTAGGAGGATATCCATGTTTGACAAACCAGATATCAATGGTGTGGTTGGTGCGGCCATAGTGAGTGCAAACACGATTGGGCTTAGAGGAAGGGGGTTTGCTTTGAAATTAGGGTTCTAAGCTTTGTTTCCTCCTTGAGATTGATTTGAATTAACCTGCAAAATAGAAGTTGGTGTCATTGAATATGTGGAAGATAGTTCCAAGGAAGAGGGAGGATCCATCTCACGTTCTTGTTCGATTAATATCCAGTAAGGGGTTCACCATCTGTTGGATTTGGAATTTGAAATATTTGCCACCAAAGAAATTACTAGGTTGAGTCGCGGACTAGGTCGCTCTCTTTAAGACGTTTCGCAGCACTGCTCAAAATTATGCAAAGCAGTCGAACTACCGCGCCGCCTCCAGGATAAAACAGCTCAGTTCTATACTGTACGATTACTACTTGCATGATAGATAATCGGTCTAGAAATACACCCTCTGATGGTACAAGACCATTCAAATATGGTATTAACACCACTCATAGTATCTGGTACAAAGACCAGTCATAATAATTTCTCAAACAAAAAGAAACTCAAATAATTCTCCAAAGAGAAATTAATAATGGTCATTTGACCACTCATAAAATTTCTCCAACAAAGAGAAATTCAGATAATTCTCCAAAGAGAATCCAAAAAATTAAACTTGAAAATTTCTCAACTCAAACGAGGAGAAATTAACATAACTCTCTTAAAGGGAATTCAAGAAAATACTCGGAAAATTCAACGAGTAGGAAGAAAGGGGAAGAAGATGGCACTTCGACAATTCGAGAGACGCAGAGTTATGAGAGTGAGGAAGGAAAAACTAATAGAATAGTTTTTGGTGTGATTTGGAATGAAACATATGCACTCCTTATATAGTGAAGTAGGATAGTTAATATTTCTCACATGAGCAATGTGGGACTAAATAGTTTTTTCAACCAAAAAAATATTCTAACAATGTGGGACTTGAGATATTTTTTAAATTCAACATATTGGAACATGGACATGTTCCAACAATCCCCCACTTGAATTTAAAAAATTGATTTTAGAAGTAACGTCAAACTTTTCTAAGATTGTGCATAAACAAAGGTGTCTACGACTTGAACCTTTGCATAGCAAGTAGGATTCCAATTCAACAAGAGTGACACAAATGTCTTGAACTCTATCTCAGACATCAAACCCGCACACAACCTTTTTCTTAAGGTGTATTCTAATAGCCCGTGCTTTAATGGCCCTGCACGTGTATCCCAGTTTAATGAAGGCTCTAGGAATTCTGCCTCGAAATTCCATTGGAACCGGCCTAAGTTCCACAATCACATAGGTGAGTCTATCAAGAGTACTCTTGTAGCCTAGGTACTCCCTCATACAGAGTATAGATCTCATTAAGAGTTTCTATTATCTCATCCTCTTATTACTTCAGGATTCATGCTTTACTTGCATGATCATCTCATATTACTCATAACTTGTTATTACCCATTGAACCTATTTCTTGGGATCTCCAGTCATTTAGGTCGGGTTACCATCATGAGCAACTCATTTTCCTATAGGCATTAGTATTATCTTATATGATGTATTATAGACTTTCTCTCTAGCTAATCCTTTCGTCAAAGGATCTGCTAAATTTTCATCAGTGCGTACATGATCCACTCTTACAGCTCCTTTAGAGATACAATCTCTAACAATGTTGTGCTTTCTTCTTATTTGACGTCTTTTACCATTATAATAACGGTTCTCAATTTTTGCAATAGTCGCGGTACTATCGCAATGGATCAACACAACTGACATATGTTTTTCCCATAAGGGAATCTCAATTAGCAAGCATCTTAACCAACTTGCTTCTTCACTAACAGTCGCTAATGCTATATTCTCAGGATAGTATGTTTCTTTGATTTCTAAGATACAACTCATCTAGCTATGTTGAATACATAGCCATTAGTTTCTTTGGAATCATCTGATAAGGTATTCCAATCTGCACCATTATATCCTTCAGGTACAATAGGAAATCTATGATAATGTAAACCGAGATTCATGGTCCTTTTAAGGTACCGTATGACTCACTCACTAGCTTGTCAATATTCATTGCTTGGTCTACTAGTAAACCCGCACAACAATCCCACGACATATGCAATGTCAGGTTTAGTACAATCAATGGAATACCTAAGACTTCCAATGATGCTCACATGTTCTGTTTGTCTAACACTTTCACCAGTGTTCTTAAACAGCTTCACGATTGGATCATTTAGTGTGCTCACAAGTTTACTATCAAAGTAATTATATTTTTTTAAGATCTTTTTCACATATTGTGATTGATCCAAAGAAATTCCTTGCTCGGATTTTGTGATCTTGATACCAAGAATCACACTCACTTCTCTGAGGTCTTTCATATCAAAGTTGTCGCACAACAACGATGTCATATCATTAATGGCCTGGATGTTTGATCTAAATATGAGTAGATCGTCTACGTATAGACATATGATAGTGCAAATACAATTCTCAATTTTGTAATAAACGTATTTGTCACTTTCATTCAGTTTGTACACATTCGATATCATTAAGTTATCAAACTTTACATGTCATTTCTTTGGAGCTTATTTTAGCCCACACAAAGACTTATCTAAATTACAGACCTTGTTTTCTTATCCATAGATCACAAACCCTTCCGGTTGTTTCATATAGATTTCTTCTTCTAAGTCACCGTTTAAAAAAGTTGTTTTAACATCCATTTGGTGTACTATTAAGTTATAAATAGCAACTATTGAAATAAGTACCCTAATGGATGTAAGTCTAGTGACAGGAGAAAAGGTGTCGAAGAAATCTATATTTTCTCTTTGTCTAAAACCCTTGGCAACAAGGCAAACCTTGTATTTATCAATAGTTCCATCAGGTTTTAGTTTCTTTTTCAAAACCCATTTACAACCGATTGGTTTGCAACCAGGAGGCAAGTCTACTAAGTGTCAGGTCTTGTTAGATTCTAGAGATTATATCTCATCATTGATAGCTTCTTGCCATAACTAAACATCCAGAGATGACAAGGCTTATTGAATATTCATTGGATCTTCTTCTACATTATAAGCCGCATAATCAGGCCTATAGTCTTTAGCAACTCTTACTCGTTTACTTTGTAGAAGTTATATTTCTACATTGTCGTTGCTTTCTGTGCTTCTTATCACATGAATGTGACTCGATTGTGTGTCCCCACTATTTCTCAATTTGAAAGGAAATTTGTATTCATAGAATTCAACATCAGTTGATTCTATGATCACTTTTGCCTTTAGGTCATAAAACCTATATGCTTTACTGTTTGCTGCATACCGAATGAAAACACATTCATATGCTCTACTAGCGAGTTTAACTCGTTTCGGATCCGAAATTCTGACATAAGTCAGACAACCCCAAGTTATCAAATAAGACAAGTTTGATTGTCTTTTCTTTAATATCTCATAAGGAGAGATCTTACATTTTGACTTGGGGACTCTATTCAGAACATAGCAAACAGTCAATAAAATTTCCCCCCACTAGTGAGGTGCAGCACCCGAATTTATCATAATTGCAACAACATGTTCAGTAAGAGTTCTATTCTTTCTTTTTATTTTACCATTCATTGCAAGATAGTATGGTGCAGTCGTTTCATGTACAATTCTATGTATAAAATTCATTAATAAACTAAAATCATACAGTTTCTCTATCACTGTAAATTCTTATTATATCATTTTCAAATCCTTTACAAAAATTTTAAACATATAAACTTCATTCTTCGTAATGGCGTACAAATCTACCCCAATAGACTGACTAAACCATGTCTTATTTAAAAGAAAACCAGAAACAATATTCTTTCTAATCTTAGGAACATGAATAACGTTCCTTAAGATTAAAGTCTTTTTGAAGGTGAAATTTAGCTCCATATCTACAATTCCAGCAATATTCGTGGTCTGACCATCTCCCAACAACACTTTCTTATCTTTAGTATTCGTGTATGTTTAAACATAACACGATCGTAACAGACACAACGAGAGACACAAGTGTATATTCACCAACCAATATATCTATCAACCATATTGATTTCAATGACCATGGCAATAAATTGCCCATTAGTCAGGTTGACCTATGCATTAGGGACAACACGAAGTTCAACCTTACTTCTACATTTCTTAGTCATATGACTTAATTTTCCATAGTTAAAACAAAGAGAAACCAACGTCATTTCTTTTAGGTGGTGGTTGTTGCCTAGTTGGAGCTATTGGGATCATAGAAGGATTCCCATTCTTAATTCGGTTTGCAATATTGTGGTTATGATTCTTTAATCATTTGTCAAATGGCTTCAGAACTACACCGAATTTCTTTTTGTTGTTTGAAACAACCAAGACTTTTTCTTTTTGATATTGTCTCTAAGATTCCTTTTTTTTTTTGTTTTTTAAACATTCAAACTGTGGGGGTAGTTTGTCAATAATAAAACCAATTTGAAATTGTTCATTTAAACACATACCTTTTGTGATGATCTTTTAAGCAATCTTTTGAAGTTCGTAACATTGAGCCTCCATCGACCTTGCATCTTTGCATTTGATACTTGAAGTAGCGGCTAACAACATACTTCTTTGCTCCAGCTTCTATGTCATACTTCTTTTTCTGAGTCTCTTAATCTTGTTTTGCAGTATCACATCAACTGTAATTATCATACAGATCATCTGCGAGTCTATTCAAAATATGATTCTGTAGAGATTTTCATTCTCTTTCTATAAGGTGATTTCTTTACTATGCTGTAAATCATTCAGTTTAATTTGTGCAGCAGATTCAACTTCAACACTATTAAGTGTTCCTTATAAATCTCCAGATTTACTACCATTAGTTTGTTCGATTGATCCAGAAGGAGCAACAGAATGTCATCAATCAAAACGTTGGCAACTTTTTTCAACATTAAGAACTTCATCTTTTGTTGCCAACGTTTGAAGTGACTTCTCTCAAACATGAACGATTTCTCAACGACAATATCCGCAAAAGAACCAATAATTTCTTCGGTACCATGGCAGTTTGAAACGTCTTAAAATTGTTGGATTCAGAATTTGAAATATTTGCCACCAAAGAAATTACTAGGTTGAGTCGCGGACTAGGTCGCTCTCTTTAAGACATTTCGCGACACTGCTCAAAATTATGCAAAGCAGTCGAACTACCGCGCCGCCTCCAGGATAAAACAGCCCAGTTCTATACTGTACGATTACTACTTGCATGATAGATAATCGGTCTAGAAATACACCCTCTGATGGTACAAGACCATTCAAATATGGTATTAACACCACTCATAGTATCTGGTACAAAGACCAGTCATAATAATTTCTCAAACAAAAAGAAACTCAAATAATTCTCCAAAGAGAAATTAATAATGGTCATTTGACCACTCATAAAATTTCTCCAACAAAGAGAAATTCAGATAATTCTCCAAAGAGAATCCAAAAAACTAAATTTGAAAATTTCTCAACTCAAACGAGGAGAAATTAACATAACTCTCTTAAAGAGAATTCAAGAAAATACTCGGAAAATTCAACGAGTAGGAAGAAAGGGGAAGAAGATGGCGCTTCGACAATTCGAGAGACACAAAGTTATGAGAGTGAGGAAGGAAAAACTAATAGAATAATTTTTGGTGTGATTTGGAATGAAACATATGCACTCCTTATATAGTGAAGTAGGATAGTTAATATTTCTCACATGAGCAATGTGGGACTAAATGGTTTTTTCAACCAAAAAAATATTCTAACAATATGGGACTTGAGATATTTTTAAATTCAACATATTGGAACATGGACATGTTCCAACACCATCATATCTGAGATCTTGAAGCCAAAAAAATTTCATTAAGGCCTTTCACAAAACATATCACATAGTCTTGTTCGTGATAGGTTTTGACAGATAAAATTGTGCCACATGAACATGGTATTATGCAAGAACAAGAAGGAATCAGACGATATAATTCCAGTCCATCCTAGAAAACTTTGAGATAAGTAAAGTAGTCGAAGACGGTGAGAGTACCTTGCCGGAATTTATAAACATCTTCTTGAATGTCGGAGATTCTGAAGATATCGCTCTGAGAAAATCGTGTGCGCAGATTCGCCCAAATGTCAGATGTAGTTTGAATCCAAAGGACTGATTTTGCAATTGATTCGTTGATTGAACGGAAAAGCCATGCAAGAACCATCATGTTGCATCTCGTCCACGACGCACAAAGAGGATTGGTGTGAGGTGGTTTGGAGAGTGTGTTGTCGATGAAATATTGTTTGTTCTTAGAAATTAGGGAGATTCCAATGGACTAGGACCATGTGTGATAGTTCTTGGCATTTGCGTTAAGGTGAAGGTAATAGGGATTAGAAGAATTGGTTAAGAAATCAGAGTAGCTCGGGTTAGCCATTAGAGAGGGAAAAGGGTAACGAATGGATTAAGGAAAGGGATAACAATGACTACCTGTTTACCTTGGGTTTTGGTAAACAACCGCTGATCCTCCAAATGGTTACTTATTTGGTTACTCGCAGGATCGATCAGATTGATCCTATGGACATAGGTTGATTTTGAAGTTTGATTAAGGTGGATAAGGCTTTAAGTAAAAGGTTTCAAGTAAATTGCATAAAGGAAAGGCTTGGTAAAATAAACAAGGCTTTAAAGTAAAGGTTCGACAGGAAATGTAAAGAGAAAAGCAAGTAAAATTCTGGGAAAGTAAATGACTTTAATTGATAAAATTGGTGTTTCACACATACATTTCTCAACAATTCTTTCTCACACGCTGGGTACTTGAATCTAAATGAGTGACTATGTATAGAATTGTGAACACACGCGAGAAACTACACGTCTACTCCTATTTATACTGAAACATCCCAAGTAACCGTCGGGCAGTTACACTGCTTCGAGATCAATCCACTTGGCACGTTCTCCATGCTCGACGCTCCAGATCCTTGCACGTTTGCACGTAGTAACTGCTGGAAACCGTTTTCCCTCCAAAGCTTTGAATTTCAAACTGCTCCACTCTGGACCATCGAACACTTTCATCAAGAGACGTCTTCGACAAAAACTCCTTCGACGTCGAAGGCCATCAGCCTTCTTCCTTGGAAGAAATCTTCTAAGTATTCTGCCATCTTTCGACGGGCACTTCGACAGACTTAGCCAGTCGAAAGCATCTTTCAGCTTTTAATGGCTGACATCAATCAAAACAAAGGTGTCGAATTTAGGAGCCAACAAATTGCCCCCCAAGAATGCCTTATTTCGACTCTGAAAGAAAAAGGCATTCTTTGAAACGCCATTCGACACTTGTCTTTCCACGCTTAGTCACAAGTTAACTTGTGCACTTTTTGTTGCTTTTTACCAACTATTGGCAATCCCAAGAAACCATCATTGATTTGATCCTAGGACGTCACTTTCAGTACGGCGTGCAGTACCAAACGTCATTTCAGAATTTGTCATTATGACAAATCCCAAAAACGAGGACGCACGCTGCGTCCCTCTGTTTCTGCAGAAACGGCCAAAACAACAGGATGCTGCCACGCGTCCCACTAATTCCTGCAGCATTAAATGACATTTAATGTCCTCGTTATTGGGGATTTCTCCCACTACTATAAATAGTAGTGAATATCCCATTGTGGGACTTTTTACGCGAACTAGCCTTCAAACTTCCTTGTTTTCGTACAAGCTTGCTCTCTTTGCAGAAAACTCTTTCTCTTTTACTTCATCTTCAACCTCAACAATGGCCTCTGCTTCTACTGCTCCCAGTGCTAAAACACCAACTGAACAAGTTAAACCCAAGGTCTTCGTCACTGCTCCGGTAGTGAACTCTACAGGCAAACGAAGGGTTCCTGAACCTTCTGACATCTCCGTTCGCGATGCTTACTCGCGTCACTTGATGATCCCGGTTGGATACTCCAACCAGATCTTCGCAATGTCTGGCCCCATGAATCCAAGCATCTCTGAAGCTCTGAAGATCAAGAGCTATTTCCCAATCGTCGAGAAACTCAAGCCAGTAGCATGCGCCAAGAAAGACGCAGAAGACAACGAAGACCCTACTCGTGAAAAAATCGACCTCCGCTTCTTCAACAGAGGGGTTAGGGTCTTCAGGTCTTGCCCTAATCTGACCTCCGATTATGTTGCTTGGCTAACGAAGTTGGAGAAGCATCAAACTCCAATCTGGAAGGAAATGGGAATCTTCGACCTAGTGATGCTGTCGAAGACAGGCTTAAACTACTCCCCAGAGATGCTTATAGCTTCGCTGTTGTTCTGGGACTACTCCCATTTTACTTTTCATCTTCCATGTGGGATGCTAACCCCCACACTCTTCGACGTGGCCGCTATTACTGGCCTTCGACCAACCGGAGATTACTTCGACCCGGAGGAGATGTCGGAGGACCAAATTGGCTTCTCTGAGACCAAGCCAACATACACCACCTTCATCAACCATTTTCATGACAGGTCGACGGATACAGTGTCGGATGTCGAACACATAGCGTTTCTAGCCTTATGGCTAACTCGCTTTGTGTTTTGCTCGAAGTCTCTGCAGGTGACCAAAAAGATGGTCACTCTTGCTACCCAACTGCATCACCGCCAAAACATCTGTTTGGCAGAACTGATTCTGGCCAGTCTTTATGACTCGATCAGTAATGGGGCCACTCTTCTGAAACATATCGAGGACAGGGCCAGTTTGCTACTCGCTGGGCCCTTTTGGCTACTTCAACTGTGGCTCAATGCCACTTTCGAATCTTTCTTGCCCAAGAGGATTCAGATAAATGAACAAGCCCCAGCGATAGCGAATAGACGCATCGAAGGAATCAGGCTGGCTCTGCTGACACCTGTGGAAGATGGCCTGGAGTTTCAACAAACCTTCACTAACTTTGTTCTAATGTTCGCTCGAAGGAAGGAATTTGTTTCAACTATGGCTCCATTTGCTCAAAGGAAGGTGGGGCCAGCATGGTTTACAAGGCCACATCCAAAGGAGTCGAGTGGTCCCAATGTCGATGAGCATTCAGTACTTTGGGAGGCGTTCCTTACCCCAAGGATCATGCCTCTTCGTTTTAAGAGTTCTAAGACTCATTTGAGTCTGCTTGCCTATCAACTAAATCTGGTATCTCGCCAGTTTGGTATCATCCAAACCCTGCCTTCTCCGATTTTTCAAAGAGAGAAGTCAATGTTGTACTTCTGCAACGATTATACAGAAGAAGCTGCCATCAAGCATATCGGAAGATATGCTGGTCGAACAATCCTCTCGCTGTTTGACTACCAGCTTAATTTCCTTTGCTCACCATCCTTCGAGGAGTGGTGGAGAAGCTATTATGCTGAGTACTTCTTCGACGAGAAGGACTTCATGGCAGAGTTGCAGAAATCTTTTGTCCTTGTGCTGGACAAAGTAAAGAAATGTAAGTTCATGCTCTCACATTACTTTTTTGTCTTTCTCTTCGACTGCTAGCCTGTTAACTTTTCCTTTGCTTTCAGTTGTTCGAAAGCCTGTAGCTAAAAAGGCTACAGAAAATCAACAAGGAGGAGGCCCTTCAATAAAACCTCCACCGCCGGCGAAGACTACAGCGCCGGCGAAGACCATAAGCAACCAACAGGGGGAAGGCTCTTCGAGGAAGCCTCCTGTATCGGTAACCAGATTTTCTTCATTTTTCTTCTGGCTTTCGATTTTTTATTTTCGATGCAATTATTCAATCGAATTCCTATTGGTTTTCTAGGCCCCTTCGCCCAAGAAACGGGCAGCACTGGTGGTCGAATCAGGAAGTGATGACGAAAGTGATTCTCCTCCTGCCCCCTTAAAGAGGCGAAAGTTAACGAAGGATGCTTCTGTTCCTGCTCCTGCTCCTGAAGGTCGAACCGTCAGAATAAAGGTTGCTGTGAGAAAGCCTAGTCCACCTCCAGTGATCATCGAGGAGCCAACTGAGGAGGAACTGAACGTTCTTCTTAACAAACCTGTCGAGAGTGACAATTCCAGCCCTGGGGCTGAAGTTAATCCACAGGTAATCCCTTAGACCCTTTTTATAACTTAGGCATAAATACCCGTATTCGATTGTGTCTCTTTCGACATCTGACGATTTGTGTTCTTTCCCTTTTCAGGACACTACTGAAAGTTCTCCACCAAGGACCTCAGAAACGCTGGAATCTGCTGAACTTAGCAGGCCTCAGGAAAAAGACTTGGGCAATGACGAAGCCCATACTGAGAATGAGGCCAATGCTGAAACAGTGGAGAAAACAACAGAGGAACCTATGGTGGAGGAACCACAGCCAGTGGTGGAACAACAGCCAGAAACGGTTCAGGTGGTGGACTTGTCAGAAGAGAATCAAGAAGAAAGGGATCAAGGCAATGATGTCGAAGAAAATCAAAATGATGCCGACGAAGAGAACCAGGGTGGTACCGGCGAAGGACACCAGGGTGACGCTAGCGAAGAGCC
This sequence comes from Vicia faba, assembly GCA_948472305.1. Taxonomy (NCBI): domain Eukaryota; kingdom Viridiplantae; phylum Streptophyta; class Magnoliopsida; order Fabales; family Fabaceae; genus Vicia; species Vicia faba. The sequence goes on along the minus strand of CATIWC010002493.1, from coordinate 48,547 downwards.
ACAAAATGACGCTGGCGAAGGACCCCGGGGTGATGCTAACGAAGAACCACAAGTCGATGCTGGTACTGCCTCAGTCAGAGTCGAAGAGCAACCAGTCGAGGCACTTAGCATTCAAGAACCTCAAACCCAAGATAATACTATTGCAAGGGTTACCTCCTCGAAGCACAGGTCAAAAGAGGACTTGGAACTCTTGAAACAGACTGATCCTGTCAGCTACCTCAATGCAATCATCGAGAGTAAGAGTTCGTCTGACACTAGTCAGGAAATTCCTACCTTGTCGGGGAAGTCTACTGAAACTTCTCCTCTTGATGATGCATTGGCGAAGGTTAAGGCCCAGTTCTTCAAGAGAGACTTGATGAAGACTCTAGAGGGGGACCCCACTGCTCCATCATGCTTAAAAGAGGTCTTGAATGCTGTCGACTTCGAAGCTGTAGCCCCAGAAATCTCAGACTTAATCATGGAATTACATTCTATGATTGATCAGGTCTCAGCGGATTACAGGCGCCAAAGAGGTTTTAACAGTCAGCTTGAAGTGCTGTATGGCAGAAGCTCATCTGCGTGGACTGCTGTTTCAGATTCGACTTCTCGAATTGCTGAGTTGTCGAAACAAAAAGCGTCTGCACAGGAAAGAGTCGATGCCATTGAGCGAGAGAATGTTTCCTTCCGGGCACAAATTGCAGAAATAGAGGCGAAGATAAACGCCAACACTGTACTCAAGGAGGAAATTCTTTCGACCATCTCAGACACTGAGAGCCAGACTGAGATCAAACAAGGCCTGGAATTCGCTGAGAAGGCCCAAAGCCTCGACGCTCAAATTGCCAAACTAGTGCAAGAAAACTCCTGGTGCAAGAAGAGGTTGGAGCTGCAGTACGCCAAGTATCTTCGACTCAAGAATTCTCTTACTTTTTGATTGATTCTCTTTTGTAACCATCTTCTGTAATCATTATTTCGACAACAATTGCCATCTTGGCTGAAATCAATAAAAATTTCCATTTTGGCATTTTTCATGGTTAATTTAGACTTGCTCTTTTATTATTTTATTTTTATCTCTTGAAGTATAGGTTTGTATTTTTTCAAATATTTACCATTTACTCTCAAGAGCCTTTTATCTCCACCTAACTCTTCGACTTCATAGGCTCCACCAGAAAAAGTTTGGATAACTCTGAAGGGTCCTTCCCATTTGGGTGACCATTTCTCCATGCTTCGATCCCGTCGATCCATGGGAAGAATTACCTTCCAAACTAAATCTTCAGGCAAAAATACCTTAGGTTTTACCTTTCTATTATAAGAGTCTTCTACTCTTTTCTTCTGAAGCCTGAGTAAGTCGAGAGCGTGTAATCTCTCTTCGTCTAAATCCACCAGTTCATCTAACATCATGTTCCAATAAACCTCAGAAGGAATATCATAATGCCTCTGAACCCTTGCAGATTGAAGACAAATTTCTGCTGGCAACACTGCATCATGGCCAAAAGTTAGCCTATATGGTGTTGTCCCAGTGGCTTCTTTTGGGGACGTTCGACAAGCCCATAAAATCTGGTCTAACGTCTTATGCCAATTCTTTGGTTTCTTCCCAACATGTTTCTTTATCAAGCCAATCACCACTTTGTTAGCTGCTTCGACTTGACCATTCGCCTGTGCATAATAAGGCGTGGATGTTAGGAGTTTGAAACCTGTTTCCTGAGCAAATTCCTGCATCTTTCGACCAGTGAAAACTGACCCTTGATCAGTTGTTATTGTCTCAGGAATTCCATATCTAAAGATAATGTTCTTTTGAATAAATTCAATGACATTTTCTTGGTCCACATTGACTAAAGGGATAGCTTCGATCCACTTAGTAAAATAATCAATGCCTACCAATATGTATTTCTGACTCTTTGATGATGCTGGTCGAATCTCTCCAATAAGATCCAACGCCCATCCTCTAAAGGGCCAAGGCTTCACTATCGAGTGAAGTTCGCTTGCTGGTACATGTTGGATGCCTGTATGAACTTGACACTCTTGGCAACCTTTGGCGAACTCAACACAATCTTTCAGCATAGTGGGCCAATATAGTCCTTGTCGAAACAACAACCATTTCATCTTATGGCCTGCTTGGTGAGCCCCACATGCCCCAGCATGTGTAGTCGAAAGGGCTATGTATGCTTCAGTTTCACTTAAACATTTCAGCAACACCCCTTCGGGCGTCTTCTTGAATAACTCATTACCCATGAGTACAAAACTCAACGCCCTGTATTTTGTTTTTCGTTCTGTCGAAGCTCCTAGATTTTGAAGATAGTCCACAATGGGTTTCCTCCAATCTTGCTCTGACAAATTATCAATGAACGAAATCTCGAAGTTTGAGTGATCAGCATACCCTAGCCTCGTCGATTCCAAGTCTGATGGTGATAGACAAGTTGCTTTTATCTTTTCTCGAACTTCGATTGCTCTTTGTAATCTCGTTTTTGAAATCTTATACCCAGATGCAATCTGTGCCAAGTCATTGGCTATTTGATTTTCGACTCTGGGTATGTGTCGAATATTGACACTTTCAAATTGTTTCAATAAACGATTTGCTATCACAAAGTACATAATGAGATTCTCTCTTATGCATTTATATTCCTTTGTGACTTGCTTGATGACTAACTCTGAGTCTCCCATTATTTCGACTCGAGTTGCCCCCAATTCCAACAATATCTCAAGGCCAGTAATTAGAGCTTCATACTCAGCCTCATTGTTCGAACAAGAACCTTCTATTTGGTACTTGAATGTTGTTGGAATTTTATCTGGAGAAATAATCAAGACTCCTACTCATGTTCCATTTTTATGGCTGGAACCATCGAAGTAGAATTTCCAAGGTTCTATCTCCACATAATTAATATCCTCGACTTGAATTGAGTGGTCGACTATGAAGTCTGCAACCACTTGTCCTTTTACTGCCTTAAGAGGCATAAAGGTCAAGGAGTATTCAGTTAATGCTAATGCCCACTTGCCAATTCGACTATGCAAGATAGGTTTCGACAACATATATTTGAAAACATCAAAATGAGACGAAACATAAACATCAACTGGTTTTATATATTGCTTGAGTTTTGTACAAGAGAAATACAGACATAGACACAATTTTTCAACTTCGCTATATCTAGTTTCTGCATCATTCAAAACTCGACTGAGATAATAAATGGGTCTTTCGACTCCATTCTCATCCTCTTGGGCTAACATACTTCCCAGAGTTTTGTCAGATGCAGCTATGTACAATCTCATACTCCTATTGCTACAAGGAGGCACCAAAATAGGTGGCTTAGTGAGGTACCCTTTGATTTTGTCGAAGGCTTCTTGTTGCTCTTGCCCCCATTCGAACCCCTCTTTATTCAGTCGAAGTAAGGGTGAAAAGGCCTGAGCTTTCCCACTTAGGTTAGATATAAACCTTCTCAAGAAATTTATCTTGCCTAAGAGGGATTGCAATTCCTTCTTATTCGATGGCGCTTTCGCTTCCAGAATTGCCTTTGTCTTGTTCTGGTTGATTTCGATTCCTTTCTTGTGGACAACGAAGCCCAAGAAATCTCCAGCTTTCACACAGAACGCACACTTCAAAGGGTTCATCTTCAGACCATGTTCTCTCATTCTTTCGAATGATTGTCGAAGGTGGTCAATGTGATTCTTCCTGGAAACAGATTTTATAACAATATCATCAATATAAACTTGCATAAAAGTGTTAATAAAATCATGGAAGATAGTATTCATTGCTCGCTGGTACGTTGCCCCAGCGTTTTTTAGGCCAAAAGGCATCACTACCCATTCGTAAGTGCCTAAGGCCCCAGGGCATCGAAAAGCTGTTTTCGACACATCCTCTTCAGCAATGAATATTTGATTATATCCTGAATAACCGTCGAGCATACTCAGGTATTCGTAGCCAGCGGCAGAATCGACTAGCATTTCCGCCACAGGCATAGGATATTCATCTTTGGGGGTGACAGCATTCAAATCTCTGAAATCTATGCACACCCTTAATGTGCCATTTTTCTTAATTACTGGCACAATATTTGCAATCCATTCGACATACCTTGTAACACGGATGAATTTGCATTTCAGAAGTCTTTCGACCTCCGTTTTGATCTTCGACAGTATCTCAGGAGCGAAGCGCCTTGGATTTTGCTTGATTGGCTTCTTCCCAGGTTTGATTGGCAACTGAAGTTCTACCAATCCTCTGTCGAGACCAGGCATTTCGTCATAATCCCATGCAAAACAGTCTTTAAACTCTTTCAGCAATTGGATTACTTCCAACCTAAGTTCTGGATCAATTTTGGCGCTGATGTAAGTTGGCCTTTTCTCTGATCCTTCGCCTAAGTTGATTTCTTCTAAAGGGTCTTGTGCTAACATCTTAATGTTGTTCGCCAAGGGATCCTTTTCGAAGCCCAAAGGCTCATCGTCATAGATGGCGTCGAGCCTCTGTTCCTGCATTTCTTCTGGCATGATATCAGGAGGTTTTGGATCGAAATCCTTTCCTGGGCCAACAGCAGATAATTGTTGATCATTGGCCTGTGTGGCCATATACTTTACTTCGGCTTCGAGAGCCGTTATCATCTTGGTTTCGGCCACATAAGCCGAAATTCGCTTCAAAGATAGTGACTCAGTCATTATCACTGAATTCACTTCCCCAACCAGTTGGTTGGATATCAGTTAGCCCACTGAAGTCTATGTGGGACAAGTCTTCTCTGTCCCATTGGAAACCATGCTCAGGATGCAGGTATAGGGAACAAAAGGTGTTTGGCGCTGGCGCCATGTCGAAGTCAGGTGTTGGACATGGCCCTATGTGAGCCAAGTTTTTGTCGAAATCTGCCACACCCAAGTGATTCACTTCACCCAGGTAGTAGCTTTGATCTGCCTCTATGTTTTCGACCATCCCATCTGGACGCCATAGAAGCAGCCTTTGATGCATCGATGAAGGCACAGCGCCAACACCATGAATCCACTCACGGCCTAACAAAAGGTTGTAGTTAGGTTTGGCCGATATGACCATGAACATCGTTGGTCGAAGGATCGATCCTACTTTGATGTCTAACTGGATCACTCCCATGGTGGTCCCAATGCCGCCCTCATAGTTCGACAGGACCATATTGTGGGTTTAATTTCCTCATCTCTTTTGCCAATTTTCCTTAGCATAGAGTGAGGGATAATATTGATAGTTACCCCACAATCGACCAATATTTTGTTCACAGTAGTTTCTTCGAGCTTAGCCCTTATGAACAAAGGCTTGAGATGATTCTTCATTGCCTCTGTAGGTGGCTCGAAGAAGCCATTTTGTTCCTCAGTTGTGCCATTGTCCATGACAAAATAGCACACTGGCCTATGTTTGGCCATTTCTTGTTCCACCTCCCAGTCACTTGCTTCGACTTCTACCTGTCGATTGAATTCCCTGGGCAGCACTGAAACAATATTCACCATTATATCCAGAGTATCGTCGGACTCAGCATCGTCTTCGTCTTCGACTTCACTTTGGTTAGGCCAAACTAGCCTGTTGGTAACTGGTTCTCTCTCTAGAGGTTTCCTTTGTTTCCTTTGAGGAACATTCGAACTAGTTTCTGCCTTAGGTTCGTTGGCAGCCTCCCTTTCAGCTTTTCGTCTCCTTTGATATCTCCTCCATTGGGATCGAGACATAGGATTTTTACCCTTGTAGTTGCTGGACACTTGAGCAACCTTAGGTGCAGCAACTTGAGGGTCTTTCTTCTGAGTTAAAGAGGAATCTCTTGGCACATCGAAAGAATGCCATTTCTCCTCACTTGGCCTTTTTCGGCCAGAAGTTTTGTACCAAGTGTCTACTGGTACATTTGTTGGAGGCCTAAAAGTCAATGGCCTCTTGTCTTGATTAGAACCCCTTCTGGGATCATGTCGAAGGTCAGCATTCTCCCTTCTCTTGTTCGCTGCTCTCACGCCTTGAATGTGCTCAGCAGCTTTCTTATCAAAGATCAAACTGCATCTTGGACACAGCATCACCTCTGATTTCTTCTTTTGGCATCTTTGTAAAAAATCTGCCAAGTTTTCGTTTTCCCGTGGGAAAGCCGTCTTATTAGCCTGCTCTTGCCTTATGGCCTCTTCTGATGCTTTTGGATCAGAAAGTTCAACCATATTGATATTCATTGTATCTTTAGTAGCAAGAGTTAACTGCTTCATTTGTGTCTCCAGATTCTCCGTCTGGCCTTGAACAGCGGCCAAGTGGGAACTGGGCTTTGGTCCAGTTTTTTGTGCTTCAGCAGTCTTCGACTTCGGGTCTTCGACCGCTTTCTGGACAGCCTCGATTGTCTTCCTGGATAAATTTCCAGAAAAACTGCCAAAGATTGGCATGTTGATGTGGTCCTTTGAGACTTCAACCATGGTAATTCCTGGCTTCTTCGACTGGATCCTGGTTGCCTCTATCATGTTCACCTCAGAGGGTTCTGCATAGTGGGCTTCAGCCTTCAGTGGATTGGAGTCGACAGCCATTGGGGATTTGTCAGCAAACTTTAATCTCCCTTCCTCAATAGCGTCTTGCACAAGATTCCTGAAAAGAAAACATTGAGAAGTTTTATGGCCCAGAAAATTATGATATTTGCAAAAACCTCTCTTCTTTCTTTGATCAAGAGGAGGCACTTTTACCCCAGGGGGTACTATCATTTGGCCATCTTTAACTAGCAAGTCGAATATTTCATCACATTTTGTGATGTCAAAACTATAAGTCTTTTTTGGGAACCTATCGTTGGTCCTGTCTGGACCAATGGGATTTTTCCCATTTGAGGGGACTAACTGTTTACAAGAGTATGGTGGCCCTTGTTTTAGTTCTGCTAAATCGACTTCTCCTTCTTCGACAGTTAAAGTATCGTCGAAGGATTCTAGATCTTCGTCGTCCATCTCAACGTACGCTATTCTTTCTCTCTTGTGAGTTTTCGTTGCCTTAGCTTTTTCAGCTTTGAGGCGTTCGACCTGTCGAACTCTATCGGCCAGTTGGGCCATGTCTCTAAGGTACTGGGTGTCTAGCTTCTTCCTAATGGAATAATCTAAACCGCCTGCGGCTATTTCGACCAACTCATGTTCTGGCACTTGTGTAAAACATCTCGCCTTGAGCAACCTAAACCTATTCAGATATTCGTCTATAGGTTCAGTGAAACGTCTCTTCACACTGGCCAGTTCTTTCAGGCTTATCTTGGTTTTCCCCATATAGAATTGTTCATGGAACAATCTTTCCAACTGGGTCCAATGATGGATCGAATTGGGGGGGAGAGTTGTAAACCAAGTAAAAGCGTTCTTGGTTAAAGAACTTGGGAAGTATTTGATCCTTAGGTTTTCGTTATTCGAAATGTCTCCTGCTTCGATCAAATATCTTGCCACATGCTCGACAGTAGATTCTGTCGTGTCCCTAGAGAACTTAGTAAATTTGGGGACTTTGCATCTAGGAGGTAAGTCCGTTTGTAACACATATTCTGACAATGGAGATGTAAAGTTGGGCCTTCGAAAGCCCATGTTCATCCCATTCTGAGTCATGATTCTTTCGATCATGGTTGCCAGATTGTTTTCCAAACCCATGTTTTGGTATTGGATATGCTGAACCACTTCGTCAGCATTTTGGTTTCTGTTAACTAACCTTACCTCTGGGGCTATTACCCTAGGTTCTTCGACAGGTTGTTCGACAGGCTGTTGAGCCTGGTTAATGGTGGTTTCTTCCTCTACAAATATCCCCTGATTTCCCCTTATTTGCGCCCTTTGGGGCTGTCGAATAGGTGGGGGTACTCCAAAGAAGTCAGCCAAACGCGTCATTTGCGCTGTAACTTGCTGATTCGATTGAGTAGTATTTTGTATTATAGGATTTAGCACTGTACTCAAAGTTTGTGCCAACATTTGCACCATATCATGGTTGCTTTCGTCCATTTGTTGCCTCAAGACTGCTGTCGAGGCATTTGTAAGGCCATGGGCTACTTGGGACGTTCCTCCTAAGAGTTGGGTCCTATTTCTATTCGCCATGCCTATTCCAGAGCCTTGGAGTGGCGAAGAAGCACTCACGAAAGGGTCTGAATAAGTGGACGCAGCATTCGTCAGGCTTGCCACTTCAGAAGTTGACATACCATAGAATGGAATAAATCCTGGGGGAACCACAGGCCTTGTGCCTATATTTCCCCTTGGTGGGGGAGTTCCCAAAGGTATTCTGGGGCCTGTTAACGAAGTTATTGGCCCCGTGGTTGTGACCGACACTGCTGGTGTCGAACCAACGTTCGTCGCTTCACTTACGGTCATACTAACCGTTGCTCCCACACTCGTTTGTGGGATTTCGTTATTGTTTGGCGGATTCGCCATCTCTTCCCTTCTTCTGGCAGTATTGTTATCGTTAGCGTATATTCTACCACTCCTCAATAACATACAACTCGAAAAGATGAGATTATTTTCAACAATCAACACACAGTCCCACCAGGTGTGCCAATTTGTTTACCTTGGGTTTTGGTAAACAACCGCTGATCCTCCAAATGGTTACTTATTTGGTTACTCGCAGGATCGATCAGATTGATCCTATGGACATAGGTTGATTTTGAAGTTTGATTAAGGTGGATAAGGCTTTAAGTAAAAGGTTTCAAGTAAATTGCATAAAGGAAAGGCTTGGTAAAATAAACAAGGCTTTAAAGTAAAGGTTCGACAGGAAATGTAAAGAGAAAAGCAAGTAAAATTCTGGGAAAGTAAATGACTTTAATTGATAAAATTGGTGTTTCACACATACATTTCTCAACAATTCTTTCTCACACGCTGGGTACTTGAATCTAAATGAGTGACTATGTATAGAATTGTGAACACACGCGAGAAACTACACGTCTACTCCTATTTATACTGAAACATCCCAAGTAACCGTCGGGCAGTTACACTGCTTCGAGATCAATCCACTTGGCACGTTCTCCATGCTCGACGCTCCAGATCCTTGCACGTTTGCACGTAGTAACTGCTGGAAACCGTTTTCCCTCCAAAGCTTTGAATTTCAAACTGCTCCACTCTGGACCATCGAACACTTTCATCAAGAGACGTCTTCGACGAAAACTCCTTCGACGTCGAAGGCCATCAGCCTTCTTCCTTGGAAGAAATCTTCTAAGTATTCTGCCATCTTTCGACGGGCACTTCGACAGACTTAGCCAGTCGAAAGCATCTTTCAGCTTTTAATGGCTGACATCAATCAAAACAAAGGTGTCGAATTTAGGAGCCAACACTACCAGAGCAATATTGATATTGATACCATGTTGATATTACACGGAGGAAGCATAGAGAAGATGTAAAACTTTCATCTATTGATACAACTGTTTCTCATCACTACAAAGGAGAATCAGATACCCTTATATTGAAGGGGTTCATTCTAAACGTAGAGAAAAAATAATTAGAAACAGATAACAAACTCTAACAGACTAAGAGTAGATAATGGGCCTAGCATCATGGGCTATATTGTGGCCTAAATATATTCGACACAATGAAAAGTACAAATGATATAAAAATATAGAAATATAATAAAGTCACGGTAAGACACCTGAATCACGTTTGATACGAGTGTAGTGGCTATTGTTGAGGAGTCATGAGAAGTTGTCACATCTCAGTGCTCTCGTGTTGCCCTTGAAGGAACAAGCCTCTCAAATGGTGATCTCTCTACCGCCATAAATGAGCCTTTGTGTTTGCCATGGTCACAAAGCGCTCAAATGGTTAAGGTTGCTAATGTTGCAGACAATGTGTATCTTCGGATGCCTAAAACTTAGGGTACAAGCGAAATGTATTATGAAATATTGTAGTAGATACACCATCCACTCTATTCACCATACCTAGTGTATAACTATTAAAATGAGAGTGGATTGGTGGTGGAAGCATTGGATGAACATGCTTTATCCGTCGAGACTCTACTTGGTGGTGCTCTACAAGGTGTCCTGGTTCATTGTCGATTTTGGAGCAAGTTGGATGTCTACTTCTTCCTCTGAAACTTGCTTAGCCTCACACAACACGTTGATATTGTAACAATGGCCCAACATCTTTTACTTGGAGTTGGCCATGTTTTGCAGGTTATCCGCAATTATTCTTCCAACATCAATCTCTTCATCCCTCTCAGAATGTGTTAAGAGAGTAAAAACTCTTTTCAGAATAAATTCAAAGTAGTTGGATGAACTCTCCAAAGTAGAAGTAGAAAATAAGCTCGGACCTTAAGGATGGGCTTTATATTTTTATTCTGATTTGTGTCGAATTCTAGTCAGTCTCAGAGTCCACACCACTCTTTCAAGATAAAATTCAACTAAATGCTGTCCTTATTTTAAAATTTTAAAAAAAATCACTAAAGGCCTGTTAAAGCTTATTTCAAAAAATAATCTTTTTTAAAAGTAAAAAAAAAATCGTTTATTATGAATTATAAAAATGTAATATCAACATTTAATAGTTTATAGATTATTTTCAAAATAAAAATGGTCTGGAGATGGTTTTTCTATAACAAGTTAACAAAATAGTAAGTACTTTTTTTGGAACAACAACATACTATTAGAAAAAGGATCAGGGCCAAGAAATGCCCAAATTCAATATTGCCTCCATCAAGATTATCTACAATGAAATGAGATAGTATTATTGTGAGTATTACTGCTATCCAAAATGAATGGCCATATGTAAGCAAGACGTGCACAAGAGATCAGAGTAAAACTTATATGTGAGTGAGTGTTTCCAGGTTCTCCCATAGCACCTCGTACTACTGTGGTTAGGGGTATTCGCGGTGCGGTTTGGGCGGTTTTAAAACAAAAAATCACCCAAACTGCAAGAGAGAAAAACATGCGGTTCAGTTTGGTTCGGTTGACTTTTAAAAATAAATCTGAATCAAACCAAACCAAACTAATGCGGTTTGGATTTGTTCGGTTGGTTCGATTTTTAAAAAAAAAATTATTAAGTCATACAAACAAATATAGAGAAAAATATAATTTTGTATTTAATTGTTCGTACATTACCATAAAAAAATTTATAATTGTCAAAATAAATTTATAATTTGATACATAAAATTGCGTATTATAATTTTATCTAAATCTAAAGAATGATATAAACAAGATTGCATTCTTAAATAAATATTATACAAAGAATACGATAAAATATATTTTGTAAAAATAATATTTATAAATGAATAATATTTTATTTTTTTGTGATTTGTAAATTAAAATGAATATAATACAAAGTATGATAAAATATACACATAATACATGTTTATTTCTCTAAAGAATTAAAGAAATATATATATATTGGTTAGTAAGATTTTATAACATAATGCGGTTTTGTTTGGTTTGATTCGGTTAGCAAGATATTATAATTTTGATTCGGTTTGTAAAATACAAACCACAAACCGAACCGTACGGTTCCGCGAGAAAATTACCCAAACACATCCGAACCAAATGCGGTTTTTTACGTTTTCGATTTGATTCGGTTCGGTTTTGCAGTTTTCTATTGGGCCGGTTTGGTTTTGAACACCCCTAACTTCGGTCCCAAACATAGGGATTAAGGCATAGAATGCTCGTACTACTGTTTTCAAAGAAGCTAGTAGCAGAGGAAAGTGAACAAAATATCAGATTGGGCTGAATTGTGAATCCACAAAAAGCTTTCGCTAATTTTACATGCACTTTATTGATTTGCACGATAAACATATAAATAAGAATATAGTTGCTCTTCTATCACATCATGACAGCAATGAATATCCAATATATTTGCTACTTCATCAATAGAGAGGCTAACAGGAGCAATAAGCTAAAGCAATCTTTATTTGGCAGACAACATTTATCGCTATAACTTTAAAGTGCGACGCAAAAAAATGAAGTAACTACAGAACAATAATACTCTGTTTACAAGAGCAATGGCACCACATATCTTCCGCTCACACAATCTCTGCAGTAAATTATAAATATTATTGTAGGTGAAACTAAATAATACAACCAAAGTCTTCAAACAGCAACTTGTCCAAAGAGCTCCTTGCGGATCTGAAGCAAGAAATAAATAACAAATTTTCAATAAACCTGTATTTGTATCAGTACTCATCTAAGTTATGTGATGATTATTTTCTCAAGATAAAAAATTAATCATAAATACTAATTGTTTGTAGGTTTATGCAAGTATTTGACAAATGGAAATTTTAAATGAATTTGATTTAGTAAAATTACATATTTTTTTTGGGATTAGAGAGAGCCAAAGCCCAAAAAGTTTAAAAATAAAAAAAAACTACAAAGTTACAACCCTCGTAGAGGAGTTGCCTGCATGTCAGCTACAAAAGTACCGTACACATCACGAGGACAATTATAATAAAACCTAATGCCTTGCAAGAGCATCTACACATTTGTTTGCTTCACGAAATAAGTGTATAATGCGGCCTTTCAAATCTTTACTTCAAACCATTTCGAATTTGTCAAAGAGTCAACCCTATGCCCATCTAATTTATGTCTGGCTTTTTACTCTAAAAGCAAACTGATGTGAAACTATTAGCATGTTTGAATTGACTTTTGAAAGGGCCAAAAACAATTCTAGTGGTGTAGAATTGATTTTAGAGTGATTTTGAGGTGTTTGATTATTCTAAAGTAGAATTGATTCTGCCTCTCTAAAATTGATTCTCCTTGAAGTTAGAATTTATAGCTTCTGAGTTTAAACGTGATTTTAACACTGAAATTTATTGTTCAATTAACTTTTACATAAATGTATTCAAACATAAATCAATTCTATAAAACTCAATTTTGTTAAAATCAATTATACCAAACTCAATTCTGTCAAAATCAATTTTATCCACCGCCAATCCAAATAGTTCTTTTACTAAAAATCACATTTTAAGGGAGGCGGGAACATTTTTGACACCCTCTATTGTGAAACCAAACACGCTATAAACAAATACCAGGTATTGGTATTTGTGTGGAGTACATGCACTTTAAATATTTTCAGGATAAGACAACACACTGGAATTTAGTCGTGTTGTACACGGTTAACATCCATGTCTTTTTCCCAAATTCTCAAACCACTTGTACGATGCATTCTACACATGCAGCTATTAAAATATGTTGAGATAAAACTACTGATGATCAAAACATCAACTAGATAAAATTACACATATTAGGATTAAAAAATCCATCAGGACAGATGACACTCTAAATGTACCTGAGTATATAAAAATAACTAAATACGCAGTCTGAAAAAAATCAACAAACAAAAGAGGGAAAGGAAGTTGGGCAGTAATTCTAAGGTGGGGTGTCTATTTAGGAAGATGAAATCAAGTACGAGTTATGATCACATGTTAGACCTCTTATGAGTAAATATTGTTGGGCAGCTATTATGTTTGTGTATATTATTAAGCAGCAGTTGTGTTATTAAATAGTTATTCAATAAATAGGTAAACAGAAGGAAAAGTCATTGCGAGGGAGACCCAAGACTCTCAAATTTCTTGGAACCCCGTTGTAATTAAAATGCTTTTTCTTTTTTCTCCTTCTCTGGTGAGTTTACTATACTGTATTCGGTGTAATCATATTCTATAGTCAATAAAGTCAGATATTTCTATCACAAAGACTGTAATATTCTAACTAATATGCAAATTTTGAGAGTGTATAATATTAAGAAATGAAGCGCGGGATATTTTCCAACAAAAAATATTGAGAAAGAAACGCATGTTAGTTTGCAAACTTTTGTTTGAAGAATTCCGTCCCTATACTCTATTCAACACCAAACCTTAATCCTCATGTCCCTTTTGACCCTTATACAGTCCCGTATTCCTGTTATATGTCCAAGCAAGTTGTCCCTCACAGTGCTTAATTCACCTTAAGTATTTAATTTCAATATTAAAGTTCAAAGTTTTTTAACAGTGAGGATTATAGAAGAACAATGATCTTCTAGACAATAACTAGCTTTCTAGTTGAATCTCAATGATACAGACAATTTAGAAGCAAAAATCTTAATATAAATGTTACCACCCTTCAAAGATGTTAAGACGGTCTATATGAGAAATGCTAATAAGCAAAAAATCTATGTTATGGCGAAAAACATACCGCTGGGAGTTTGTTACGGAACAATACATCCAAACGTGCATCAAGTGTATTTTCAAACACAATCTTCCCATCATGAGAAGCCAATACCACACCTCCAGAGCTGAAGAATAACAAATAATACGATATCAAGAAACATCCTTAATCAACTATAGAAACAGTAAAACCTAGTTAGGCTTAAGATAAATATCACAACTAATAACGGAAAACAAGTTAGACCGTTGAGAACTAGATGCAAGCCCTTGACCAACAGATCTAGACACTTCCATAACAATTCCCCACCCAGAAATCCCGCATAATGGATAGTTTCAATCATGAACGATTCAGGATTTTATTTTAACTGCAACATTACCAGTGGAGATCATGAGGATTGTGATGGCTGGGGGCAGGTGGAAGATAGACATCCTTATCAACAAGGATCTCTGGTACATGAAGATTTGCCTTTTCAGCATACTCTTGAGCAGCAGACTCCAACACATCCTCTACCAAAGGCAGGTCCACTTCCCGACACCTCAATAGAACAGAAGGTTCTTTCAGCCTCAGCAAACTCTGTAAAATACAATCCTTATATTTAATTCCAAGTTTACATACACAAAGTAAGTAGTAGATAAAATAGCATAAGATTTGTTATGTTTATTAGAGGGGAGAGGGGAGTGTGTGAACTGTGGCCTATAGGGGTGGGGTGGGGGGCATGTCAGATGCAAAAAATCATATTCCAAGTAGACTTAAGAAGGCCTTGTAGACCAGTAAAAAAGGGAAGAGAAACAGGATGGTAGGGACAGAACCCATGACATTTAACACATCAGATGACGACTGTGGTAGGTTCTATGTTTGAAGCGCACCATTGATTCATCTGTGTCAGCAGATAACTGCAAAAGCTTATCTTCAAACATATATGAGGTATATGTACAGTAACACCGCAGATACAACAGAATTAGACCCGACAAAAATGCTAACACTAGCATTGGTTACTTACATACTTCAAAAAAGAGAGAGGTGTATTCTTTATAAAGGGATAGGTGTGTCAGTTGAGTGGGTTATAGATAGTTAGGAATAGTTAAAGATGCAAATAATAAAAAAGGATGAGAATGAGCCGATCTCGACATTTGAGAAAGGATTGTGGCATTTGATTATAGGGAGATGTAGACCCTCAATGTTCTGCAATCTATTTTGAAATTAGGGGGATTCTTCATTACATGTTCTTAAAAAATTATAGGTTCCTATTGAAAATATACTTGGAAAAATCAGGGGTACAACTGCAAGGTGCAATATAAAATTTAACCAACCTGAATAATGAGTTCTTTTAAGAGGTTTCCGTACACTTCGGGATCACCACTCACATTCAAGAGCTCCTTGGCTGCAGCCTCCTTCATTTTATTAACCACATCATCTTGAGCTTGAAGAACTTTTAACCGTGAAGCATTCAACTGCATAGAGTACTCACTGCAACAAACAAATGTGTAAACAATTTAATTATCTCAACTATCACCATTTTTCAAGTTAGAAAAACAAATACAAAACATTTGAATAAGAAAAAAACTAAACCTCAAAAAAACTAAACCTCCACAAAATTAAACTCTAAATCTCACACACTTATAAATAAGAGGAATTTCTCCAATCATCATACTTGGCAAAATATCAAATTCAATTAATTAGCAATATGCGACAAAAACCAATATTTACTCAACAAAAAAAAATCATACCAAAATTTCGGAAATTAAGAAAACAATCTGGTGCATGGTGCATTATATGAATAGTACTGTGCGGTCTATTGAGCTTTGACAAAGGTCTATGAGTATAGATCACAGTCATTATAATAAATATGTGTCACTATCACACATAAGGATCAAGAACTATATGAAAACCTTTTGGATTTATAAAATTGAGAATTATAGTGAGAATTCATGAGCATAAACCATTTGCATATGTAAATTTGTATACGTATATGACAAGTGATAAAATAGACAAATGAATTATATGAATTTAAACAAAAGCAAGTCCAAGGCATAGAGTAGTTACATTTTCTTCCGAACATCAACTTGTTTCTCTTTGCGTTCATACTCTTGACGGATCTTCTTCTTATCAGCCTCAACCAACTGCAACTTCTCGATGTTGAATTCCTACAACAGAACAGCGTAACTGAACTGAGTCACCAATTTCAAATCGATTCAATCAATTTCAATGCGATCCAATCAAGAATGTGCAAAATACGGATCAATAGGTAACAAATTAACGATCTAAAGTAAAACAGTGATGGAATGATGAAATAAAGAAATGGATCGGAGTAGTGAAGTGATGTGTACTTCTTCGGCGGAAACGGAGATCTCGTTGGCCTTCTCCTCGGCTTCTTGGCGGATAAACCTCACCATCTGCTGGATTTGCTTGGAGACATCTGCGTCGTTCATGATGACGGGGATTGTGGAATCGAATCGGAGGAGATCGAGAGGGAGAAGGGAAACTGTTTCGGAGGTTTTGCGAGAGCTTCGTCGATCGTGCTTTGCTTTGTTTGTGGATGAGAAATAAGATTGGGGCAGCCTAGTCTTTTTCACTATACACGTCGGCAATAGACTAAACACTTTGCCTTTTTTTAACTCTTACTCTTTCAGTGTTTGGATGATAGAGAGTGAAAGTAATATACTAGTGAAAGGAAAAAGAAAGAAAAAAAATAGAGTTAAATAAACTTTGTGGAACACTCAATTAAATTCAATTTCATGTCATTTTTATATTTATTTTATATAAATATAAATAAATATTTTTAATTAATTTTTATTAAAAATATTTATATATCTAACTATTTGTCTCCAAATTTTTAACTGTTTGATATCATGAAAAGTGTAAGAAAAATGAGAGAAAAGAAAAATATGTACAAATAAATATTTTTATATAAATATCAAGTTTATGTATATTATGTATTTATATCTATAATATATAAATAAGTTTATATTCACTACTACATATAAAAAATGAAGAAAAAAATTAGAATTTGTATTTTTAATGTCAAAGAATTTTACACAGCATATATCAATTAAACTCATAAAAAATTAATATAAATTTATGAATATATAATAATATATTTAAATGTACATTAAAAATATTTTTAAATGTAAAGTCTATTAATAATATTTAAATTTTATTTATTTATCATTGCATAAAATAAAACTGATTGTGTGACAAAAAAATTTTTGGGAACCGAAACTCTTAAAACATCATTAGAAAGCTTTTAAAAATTATTATTTTAAGATGTTAAAATAAAGATATTAATTAGGATGGAACAAACTAAAACAATAAATATATGATTTTGTTTAAATTAAATTTATAATTTTTTAAAAGGAAAATTATTTGCATAGAATTCAATTCATGATTGACCGTATTTATTTATATTTATATATTAATGTGAACAAATTCTTTATATTTATAAATTAGTAACTATTAGATAATAAATAAATAAAATTTCTATTATTTTAAAAATCAAGTTAGCCTTCAATTTTCAGCTTTTACAATTACATTTTCCTTCTTTTTAATTAACATTTCTAGAACTTTTGACTATTATAAAATAATAAAAATAACAAAATATAAAATTAGAAAAATATAATAATAATGATGATAATAATAAAATTTAAATTTTCAAAAATATTAAACATATGAAAATATTAATAAAATAAATAAAATATGAATATTTATAGCAATGACTAAAATCTCAGTATAATCTGTAAAAAATTAAAATTTCATCTTTTTATTTTCCATGTAAAAAAAACTAATATTTTTTCTATAAGCTATAAATATAATAATAAAGAAATATTATAAACTTTAATCAATCTTAAAATGAGATGTGTGGGGTAGTTTAACTAATGTATAATTTTTGAGTTAAATAAGTGGTTAAATCTCTAGCGTCAATATTTATTTATATTTATGTGTTAATGTAAATAAGTTATTAATATTTATAAATTATTAATTTAAAAAAAAAAAATCAATCTCAAAAATAGATTGAAATTTTCAAATTTTTGAAATGATCTCATTCTTCAATTTTGAAATTTTAAAATAGAATTGATTATATATGACTAGATAAATTACTCCAACTCTCAAAATAAAAATCATTCGACCACCTCAATTTTGAAAATTTATTCAAATGTTGTATAACCATTTTAATTTTAAAATATATTTTACAATGATATAGGTTAGACAAATCATAGTTCAAATATATTATGGATCATCTGTTGAGAAAGTGCACAATTTAAAGTATAAAACAATAGCAAAACGCAAAAATCACATTATATGTTGTGCTTACCTCGGCATTGCGAAGATAACACAATGCAAAATATACCTTTAAGGTCGTCTCAACAAACTAACCACATATTAGTCAATCATCTAAAAGCACGAATGTCTTCGCGTCATTTTGAATTATATGATGTGTTGTACCCCAAAATTTGCCCTCCCATTTCCTCAACATTTTCTCATCACAAAAACCTTGAAGATCAAGATCCAGTTAGGGTTTCCTCTGCTCAAGACTTCTCCTTGCACTGTGGACCCAAATTAGGGTTTGTGGTTGAACAAAGATGTTTTGACCTAAAATGCCTAAGATGACTTTCATGCTTCATGTTGGACTCCCAAGTTTATCCATACCAAGTTTCAAGTCTTGATTCCAAGTTTTGCCCAGTCAATTGGACAAATGACCTAGAAATCAGCTGTATTGGGGAAAAAGTCAATTGTGGCCAATTGACAGTCAAATCTCATGAAAATTGACCCACATCAACATTATGAACTCATATGGACCATTTGATCAAGTTTGGATCACAATTCCACAAGAAATTTAATCAGATCATCAAAAGGGCAAAATGGTCATTTTTAG
The DNA here is from genome assembly GCA_948472305.1 of Vicia faba. Lineage (NCBI taxonomy): Eukaryota > Viridiplantae > Streptophyta > Magnoliopsida > Fabales > Fabaceae > Vicia > Vicia faba. Next base: position 29,707 of record CATIWC010002493.1, on the reverse strand, counting down.
GGTTTTGACTGCACAAGGGTAATTTTTGACTGTTTGACCTAGCCAATGGCAAACCAAACTTATATATGGACTCAAGGACCCCATGGAATTATCTTGACATGCTCAACAAGTTCAAAAGATCCCAAATACACAAGATTGACAGTTGAATTTCCCAGTCAATTGATCAATTTTGACTGTATACTGAAAAGTCAAACTTTGACTTTTTGGTCAAAATCAAGAGTCAAGATTCATTTTTCATCAAAACATGCCAAATCATGAAACTTGTTCACCAAGAAACCAAGAAATGCAAATTAGGGTTTTGTGATCGGTGGATCTGGAACTGACTGTTTAAAGCTGGTTCGCGAAATGTCGCGGAAGCAAGAGTCGCCACCGTCTTTTATTTTCTCCAAATGGAAAGGACAAAAGCACAGAAAAATTCCTTTAAAGAGATTGCTCTCGGTTCGGGAGGTAGGTTATAGAAAGGGACGGTGTTAGCACCCTTTCTATCCATGGTTATCCATGGGCTCTTAGGTACTTGCTCAATGTGTTTTCAAAATTGTTTGCTTGCTTTTCAATGTGGGTTTCAAAAATATCCTTTGAAAAGTTTCAGTTCAACTCGTACGTCAGAGTGTTTGAAAAGTTTGTTTTGAAAGTTTTTTGAAAGTGTGTTGGTGTGAAAAGTATTTTTGTTTGTTTGAAATTAGAGCAAGTATCCTTGAGAACCTACCTACCCTAAGGAATTCGTCTGTGTAAATGTCCTTTAAAGTAATGCCATCCCACCATTGAGAGGTAGGTAGCACCACCGTTGGAGGTGTTCGGGTCAATTCGAGTTTAGGGACAGTGTGGTCACCAGAGCAACAGTAGGACATCTTAGAAGCTACCCTTATGCCATTGATCCTTTTTAATTCCGAGGCAACCGTTTCGAGGCAACTGGATCATGTCATGGACATAAGGACTTACTAAAACGTCCTATACTCGACGACCACCTTTCGAAAGGCAACAGTGAGGCGTACCCTAGGGGTGGTGTGTGTGAATTGTGTGTCATTTTCAGTTTATTGTTTGTCTTGTCATGCATTGGTGATCTAACGATTCGATTTTATTTTTTTTGGGCATTCATTCTTTCATGTTATTGTTTAACAGTTAAAAGTACGGGAATTTAAAGTGCGGAAAAGATAAAGGTCCTACGCTATTACAAAGGGCGAGGGTCTACAACGCCAAATTAATCCAGACCCATTTTAAAAGAAATTGTAGAAAAGAAATGTCTAATAGCTATTACATGGCTTTGGTACAAATACATTATATTCACAAAAGAAATAAATGAAACGCGCGAAAAAGAAAATGATCAAATGCGAGGGCGTTGAACCCTTTAAAGGAATTAAAATAATTAAGTTATCTAAAATTAAAATTAAATGAAAAATGATATTTTTGTGTTTTTTAGATTTAAAAGAAAAAAGAAAAATTAATTAAAATTAAAATCCTAGTTCTAATGTCTTTTAAGTTTATTATGAAAATATTGACTTTTAACCTAATTTAATTCTAAATTAATTTATGTGCATTTTTAAATTTATGAAAATAAATAAATAATATTATTATTCTGAAAAAAGGAAAATTAAAAAAAGAAAATAAAAAGTTATTAAACCTAAACTCTATTTTTTTGGATTTTAGTTATTAAAAGAATTAAAATCTAACCTAAAATGCAACCCTAGTTTAATTATGAAAAACACTAATACTATGGCAAAAAACAAGGAAAGTTAAAAGGAAAAAGTCATTAACCTAATTCTATGTTTTTTAAGTTATTAAGAAAAAAAGATTTAATTTTTAACCTAATTTAAATCTAAGTTAATTTATGTACATGAAAATAAATAAATAAAAAATTATTATTCTGAGAGAAAAAAAAGGAAAAGAAAAAAGAGAAAATAAAAATTATTAAACCTAAATTCTATTTTTTGGATTTTTATTGAAAAATATTTAAAGCTAAAAACCTAATTTAAATTAAATATTTACATGTTATGTTATTATTTATACAAAAAAATATTTAAAATAAAATAATTATTTTTTTGACTTTTCTGATTTTTGTGATGTTTTTGTATTTTTGTAAAAAAAATTATTATTGAATTCAAACAACAAAACAAAATAAAATAATAATTAAATGATATAAGAAAAATAAATTAAATAGGCAAACCATGGTGGGGTGTAGCCCCAGATTTGTGAGGTGCAAGCCTGAAAAGCCTGGCCCATTTGCTGACAATTTGTTGACTTTTCCAATCAGGTGTGGCATGTTGACTGGCGTCCACCATATGCCTTTGTTCTGAACCCTTTGATAAGTCTCCTAGGACACGTGTGCAATAGATGAGGAGTGTGCATGGTGAGCTTTAGTGTTAGCGCTGCATGGGAATTAGAAATGAAAAATAATATTGAATTTTGCAAGACCTGGGATTTGAACCCAGGTCATTGAGGTTACATGCGCGTGTCCCTGGCCACTGAGCCACTTTGAATTCATTTAATATAATATGGTTAACAAATAATAAATATTAAAACCAACGCCTAATAGTCAAACGCGCGCAAACTTGAATGGACGAACCACGCCTTGCCACGATGCCTTCTTCTTCACATGCCCTGTAAAACAAAACAAATGAGCAACGGTTTTGCAACCGTGGTGTTAGGCAGTCTTTCAAAAAATAGCGATTAGGTCCCTGTAGCTCATAAATTTGTCGCGAGCATATCTTCTTCTTCGTCTCAAAATGCTGAGTTCAACCATGGTGGTCATGGGCCCTAATTTTTCCTCTAGGCAAAATCCCTAATTTGAGAAAACTGTAACCCTAGGATTCGCGCATGGTGGATTCTTATATACAGTGCAAAAACCAAATTGAATATAAGGGTTAGCTTGGAAACATCATATGGAACAAGAATATACTATTGGAATGCAATGAAGATGCTTAAAATGGAGAATACGATTTCAAATATTTTGCTGTACAGTTTGAGTTAGGGATACCAGTTCAGGGAGTTTTGGAAGATGTTTTGAATTGGAACGTGTTCAGTGATTGTCCAGGATGCTTATGGAACAAAAATTAAGGCTTGAAAACTCCTTTTGTAGTGATTTCAGAATTGTCTTTTTTATGTCAAAAATTCAAATTGCCAAAGCTTGTTTGGGCGCATCTTATGATGTGTTAGGCCTAGGGTTTGACTCAGTGATGATCATGGAATGGAATTGGTTTACTCTTTGGCCTTAATTCATGCTTGTGAGAGAATTGGTCTTAGGGTTTTCACTCTTAACCATTTTTCCTCCTTTTTAGCCAAAACCTAGACCTAGTGTGCAAATGAACCCTAGCCTGATTTCTTGAGTTGGTTCATGATACATAGAAATTGTCCAAGTTCATTTTACACTATTCCATTGGTTTTTAAATTTTATTTGAATTTTCAAAGAATTAAAATGAATTAAATCATCAAAAATTAAATAAAATAAAAAAAATCAATATTTGGTCTTGAAATTAACCATGGGACACGTGTGTAGCATGACAAGGATGAACCAAGTGGAAAAAATGGGGCCCTTTTGTCAAAAATTGGATTTTCAAAGATAGTTGACTTTTGCCATTTCACAAAAATTTCCCAACTTCTACAAGGCACAACTTGCTCAATTTTTAAGCTTTTCACATGTTCTTGGACATTTTGGAAAGGTCTTTGAGTCCTTTAACCAATGCCTTTGGTCCCATGCCATTTTGATTTACCAATCTCAAGTTATGGTCTTTGACTTAAAGTCCCTTTTTGTTGACTTTTGAAAATGACCTATAATGTTGAAATTGATAACTTTTTGTGAGAGCATTTCTTGGACTTGAAGTATGAAGATGAGTTGTAGGAAATGTCTTTCTATTCAAAATGAGCTTTGGATGGAATTTTTCTGATAATCCATGTGAAAGTTATGCCCTGGTCAATTTCAGTTGACTTTTTCAGCTGTCCAAATATAGCAACTTTTGCATCTTTGATGATTTCTGAGCCAAATTTTGAGAATCATGATCAAGCATTGATCAAATGATGTTTGTGGCTTCAAAATGATATGTTGACCAAAAATTTGAACTTTTGACTGCCAAATGACCATTTTGCCCCTACAGTTGACTGTAGTGCAAATTAGGGTTTTGACTGTGCAATCTTGAGCTGAATGCCTTGAAACTTGATATGAGGATGCTTGACCATGTTTGTAAGCATATGAGACTTGATTGAGCCTTTGAAAACTTCCCTTTCTTGATCAGAACACAAGCCCTAGTTTTGACTGTATGGGAGACTGTTGCACTGCACAACCCCTTGGGGAATTTTGTAGCTTGGCTTGTCAATTTCTTGAAGAATATGGGAGGGCAAATTTTGGGGTATAACAGTTGCCCCTGTTCAATCTTCTTAGACCTGAGGATGCAGATTGGCTGACGTGCCTTTCGTAATCCGAGGGTAGAAGATGATTGGACACTAGAGTGCCCGGAAATTTGCGCTCACATGTTAGCAATGATGGTGGAATGGGCTTATAGATGCCATTTGGAGATTGCTGGATCGGATGATGGGCTTATAGATGCCATCTGGATGTTGATCGCGTAGGAGATTCCTTAGCGAGAACCTGCATACCTGCAAAACAGAAAAATGGGTACCTGACACGTTGCAGGAGCTGACTTTTAGATGCTTGGTATTGATGTGTCCTGACTAGTTACAGGAGCTGAGTCTGGAGCTTCAAACAGCAATGAAAGAACCAGGGATGATTACTTCCTTAGCATGAATGGTAAGAGAGCCTTGGGCGACTTTTAACTTCAACAACGCTCGTTGAGAAAAATCTGGGGTGTCTTCTACTGGGATAAGAATCAGAGAGATCTTAAGGTCGATCTGACTGAACCAGAGAGGCCTTTGACTGGGTAAGAATCAGGAAAATCTTAGGACGATTTAACTGAACCGGTCTAGGTCTTGAAATGTCTTCAAAGGGATAAGCATCAGGAAAATCTTGGGACGACTTAACTGAACCAGAGAAGGCCTTTGACTGAACCAGTCTAGGTCTTGAAATGTCTTCAAAGGGATAAGCATCAAGAAAATCTCGGGATGATTTAACTGAACCAGAGAAGGCCTTTGACTGAACCAGTCTAGGTCTTGAAATGTCTTCAAAGGGATAAGCATCAGGAAAATCTTGGGATGATTTAACTGAACCAGAGAAGGCCTTTGACTGAACCAGTCTAGGTCTTGAAATGTCTTCAAAGGGATAAGCATCAGGAAAATCTTGGGACGATTTAACTGAACCAGAGAAGGCCTTTGACTGAACCAGTCTAGGTCTTGAAATGTCTTCAAAGGGATAAGCATCAGGAAAATCTTGGGACGATTTAACTGAACCAGAGAAGGCCTTTGACTGAACCAGTCTAGGTCTTGAAATGTCTTCAAAGGGATAAGCATCAGGAAAATCTTGGGACGATTTAACTGAACCAGAGAAGGCCTTTGACTGAACCAGTCTAGGTCTTGAAATGTCTTCAAAGGGATAAGCATCAGGAAAATCTTGGGACGATTTAACTGAACCAGAGAAGGCCTTTGACTGAACCAGTCTAGGTCTTGAAATGTCTTCAAAGGGATAAGCATCAGGAAAATCTTGGGACGATTTAACTGAACCAGAGAAGGCCTTTGACTGAACCAGTCTAGGTCTTGAAATGTAGCTTGAGAACTTAACTGGATCTTCCCTGAAAAGTAAAAGTCAGTCATATGCAATGCATGATATGGATCAAGCAATGATGTTCTCAACATAGATGAGATTTGTATGATGCAGTGCGTTATGCATGCTATAATGATGTACGTGATGTTTTATGTATGTTTTCGTCTAGGAACGTAAACTCTTTGACGGGTGCCAGGAAGTCCTATCCCGGGCTGATGTTTGAAGAATAGATTTCCCTCCCGCTGGGGATGATAGTGGCAAGGATACCGGTAGGAGAAGATGACTCCGTTGCGGAATAAACTTGGCGAATGGAAGATTCTGCGGGGAGAAAAGATACTCTAACGATCATGCTGGAAAGCAATACTCTGTGGGAAGAGTGATGCCTTGCTGAATGTTGATAGTAACTCTGTTGGGGATACCGTTGTTGTATTGGAAGTGTGAATAGACTTCGCTGGGGATAGGAAAGAACTACGTTGACGACGACCTTCCCTTGGCTTTTGGCTGAGGATAACCCAGTTATATCCTGTTGAGGAAATAACTCTTTAAATCAAGCCAGACGACGCGTTCGTGTCCTGTGAAAGATAAGCTTCCAGAATTTACTGGGGATAAGCTTATTGCTTGGGGAGATGAATTCCATCTTTCCTGGGGAACTTGGATTGGACTCTTCTGGGGAGTTTTGGAATGTAATTTTATAAGTTGAAAGGGGGAACCTATGTAGGGTTGCATGCTGATGAGTTTGTGTAAAACTGTATCTGAAATGGAGAAGGAACCTGGGTAGGGTTACTTTGATGATGAGTTCGTGTAAAACTTCGTTTTTTTGGAAAGGGAGAACCTGTGTAGGTTTTCTGGGTGACGAGTCCATGTAAAACTGCATCTTGAAGAGAGGGAACCGATGTAGGGTTGCTTGGTGAGGTAAGTTCATGTAAAACTTCTTGATGAACCGGGGTGAGGTTATCTTGAGCTAAATCCATGTAAGACTTCTGGGGGGAACCAGGGTTAGGTTGCCGCAGGATAAGTTCGCGTAAAACTTCTTGACGAACCGAGGTAAGGTCATCTTGAGATAGGTCCATGTGAGACTCTTGGAGGAACCGGGGTTAGGTTACGGCAGGATAAGTTTGTGTAAAACTTCTTGATGAACCGGGGTAAGGTCATCTTGAAATAAGTCCGTGTAAGACTTCTGGAGGAACCGGGGTAAGGTTACCTGGACAAGTTTGTGTAAAAACTTCGGGAGGAACCGGGGTAAGGTTACTTGGATAAGTTTGTGTAAAAATTTCTGGAGGAACCGGGGTAAGGTTACTTGGATAGGTCCATGTAAGACTTCTGGAGGAACCGGGGTTAGGTTACCTGGATAAATCCATGTGAGATTTCTGGAGGAACCGGGGTTAGGTTACCTGGATAAATCCATGTGAGATTTCTGGAGGAACCGGGGTTAGGTTACCTGGATAAGTTTGTGTAAAAACTTCTGGATGAAAATTGAGAAAGAACCGGTGTAGGGTTGCATGATTTTGATTAAGTGGATGATTGTCCACGATCTGGAATTTGTAAAGGTAGATGGTAATCATCCTTATGTTGATCTTTACTTTGTACTTTGGTTGGCAGAGCAATTGGATCGCCTGGATAACTCATTATTGCCCCTGCTTCGGAGATGAGGGAAGAGGATACCTGTGTGGGTGATTGACAAATCTTCGGGTAGACAAATGATGAGATACCGGAACATAGTCGTATGCTTTGATCCCTAACTTTTGCCTGGACCGCCCTTTCGGGTTTTCAGTCCACCGGGATATCCCTTTTTGCCCAAGCCGCCTTTTCAGGTTTTCGACTTGCCGGGTGTACATGTTTTTGTTTTCATCCCTTATTTTGCCCGAACCCTTTTGGTTCGCCGGGAAGCCCTTATTTTTGCCTAGGCATGTCAACCTAGCGGGTCTTTGATGATGCGCAGTATTTTTCCGACTATGTCCACGCTCTCAGAATGTAGGGAGTTGCCCCTGTTGGAAGTATTTTGTCATGCCACCAGAAGGTATTTGATCAGGCAAGATTTGTTGCTGGAGTGCCCCAAGTGACTCAGGCAGAGATCTGCCCCAGGCTGGTTGGCCTTTTTGAGAGATTCTCCGAATCTTGACTTAACTGCCCCAGATGATGGACAATAGTCATGCCATGCCCCTTGATTGGAGGTACTTCTGTTCATTAGGCATTCGTCGTGCGAATTTCCTTGCTGTTCAAACAAAAAGTCATATGCAAACAAAGTTATGTTAAAAATGCAAAGCTTATGTCTGTCTTGAAGATTTTGAAAATGCATTCTTTTTCATAAAACAAGTAAATGTTTGTAAAAACATGATGTCAACTCCGTATTTACCGTAGGCCTTAAGGAGTCAGGATACCTTTCGTAACAGTATGATTTCGAACTAACCCATGCTTCAGCTAGGACTTTTAAGGGTTATAACGTGTCCTGGTTCATGGTTTAAGAAACAAAGGATAAAGGCTCAAATTATTTGTACCCACCCGCTCTTCGTGATGTTCTCCAAACCTAAACTCAGTTGATCGTGCGTTAGACCTTGTTTGAGTCTTTGCTCTGATTTTCCGGTGATGATTCGGATATTGAATGTTTATTTGAATAGGCAATCATCCCCTTTTTTGCTGAGGGTTTGTGGGACCTCTTTCTTTTTGATTTTGTTATCCCTATTTTTTTTGCCTGAACTGTTTCCTTTTTGGGATTACAGTCAGCGGGATGCCCCAGTTTGGTAAGTCTTCTTTATTGGTTTTGACTTAATGGGTTTTTATTTTTTGAGATATAATGACTGCCTATCTGTATGATTGTTTGGAATTATCACTATCTTTTGTTTTGTAAGGACCTCTTTGGTGCCATTCGTTATGTGCTTGGATCAACTGAGAGACTACCCTGCCCCAGGTTATGATAAAGGGTTTTGATTTTCGAAAAGAAAAACTCCTACTTCTTTGGCTCAAAGGGGTTGACGAGGGATTATCTTCCTTATTACTCCAGTGTTTAGGAATTGAAACAATGCCTGTACCTCATCAGCGGGGTCTGTTCAAAAGCATACTGTAAAGATTGCGGTATCGTTTTCGTCATCCTCCCTCAAGAGGCTTAGAATTAACGAGAGTTGACATCAGAAAAAATATGAAAACAGTTTGCATACAGTAAATGCGAACATATTGATTCAAAGTAGACATAAGCGATGCATTAATGAAATAACAATGTTTTAACAATGAGTAAATGTTTGAACAAAAGAAAATTGCGACTTGAACATTCGAATGAACAAAATTTTCTAGTCTCAGGGCTTGTCACTTCAAATGGTGAGCCTTGGAGGGATGGTAGAAAAATTCAGCCTGACCATCTTGTGTGAATTCCAGTGCTCCTTCATCAATCAGGTCCTGGATCTTGTTTTTCAAAGCCCAACATTCGTTTGCATTATGTCCTGGACAGGCAGAGTGATAGGCACACCTTTTATTGGGATCATAAGCAGGATGTGCTGTGTTGAGGTTCTGGGGATGAGCCCTTAATGTGATCAGGTTCAATCTCAACAGGCGTTGTAAAGCTTGAAACAGCGACATATTGAGCGGGGTGAACTGCCTCCTGGGCTTGTCTGTCTGAAGTTGGTGAAGTTGCTGCTGAATTGGTGATACTGGAGTCATATGAGGAGCTTTCTCCTTGCCTCTTTGTCTCAAAGGTGGTTGAACGATGATTGGCTTTTCACCCTTAGATGTTTGCCCCAGCAGTTTGTTGACGAGAACCCCGAGCTCATCTTGTCTTTGAGTTAAACCCTGAATGGCAGTCATCTGCCCCAGCATCTGGGCTTTCATTGCATCTATCTCAGCTTGCAGGCGTTCTAGCCGTTCGTCCTCAGTACTGTTCTTGACAAAAGTCTCCATGAGAAGTGTCCTTAGCTCCTCCTGTCCCTTAGATAGATTCAGGAGGATTTTCCCGAACCGGGTCTCTTGAGCAAGAAAGTCCTGATTGTCTTGTTGGGAAGCCATGGCTGAAATAAACAGCGGGAAAGGTGAGTGACCTGCAAAAGGGATACCTGTGATGCAATGATGTGTATGATATGCATGCAATGTTTTCAAGGATCTCGCGGGGTAAACAAGAAAATTTGTTAGCATTTGAATTTAGAGCTTGATTGAAGAACACCCATGTTATTGAGAACTCTTCTTCAAGAGTCAAGAGGCTCACCATATCAAGTGGGTCATAGCCCCTGACTTTAGTCATCATGTCTGACTTTGATTTCCAAACAACCTTGGTTAGGGAACCTTCTTCAGGAGTCAGAGCTCACCATATCAAGTGGGTCATAGCCCCTGACTTTAGTCATCATGTCTGGTTTTGATTTCCAAACAACCTTGGTTAGGGAACTTTCTTCAGGAGTCAGAGCTCACCATATCAAGTGGGTCATAGCCCCTGACAACATTGGCTAGAAGAAAATAAATCCTCTTTGCCCCTTGCTAGATGTTTGATTTATATGACCTGTATCACAAGCCCTTGAGATCCTTGAAATGGGTTAGGATGTATGCAATGGTATGATGTCATGATATGCATGGGGTAATGTGAGTAACCCTGTTATGAGTCCCAATTAAGGACTGCAAAAACCTGCAAGAAACTTAGGATACCCTGTTATGAGTCCTGATTAAGGACTACAAACACAACCTGCAAGAGACAAATGTCAGGTAATAAGCATGCAAGTAGTTCAAGTAGGAAGGCACACGAGTCACACAAGAGAAACCCTTAAAGTTTAGGCCAGCATGGAGTCTGGGTAGTACCCTCTTGAAGTTGGTGGGTTCAACCTGTCCTATCAAAGTAACCGGGTTCTAAGGTTCCCAATATCACGGGATTGCTTTCATTGTTCATCGTTTCGATTTAGCCACTGAACTGGCGACCGAAATATTCCAGGAAAGCAACCCTCAATTGAGTGTAGTATCGAGTATCAACCAACCTCGGACTGCACCAAAGTCAGTTATCTCACTACCCTAAAGAGGCCAAGATGGTTCAATTAAGGTTCCTAAGGTCTGTTGATGCTTCGTGACACCACATGGAGGCCCCGTACTCTCCTTGACTGACTCAAGGGTTACCGGTACACACCAAAGTGCCACATCAACGTAGCAGACTGTTTCAACCATGTCGGTATACCCCGCACAGTTCCCTCACAGCCTTGTTGCTACTTTCTAAGAAGGTATCCCCCAGATCCGGGTTAGGATCTATAGAACTCCCAAGACAGTCCCACAATAATAAAGCAAACAAGGAAAGCAATTGAAAACACAATGATCTTAGTCCTAAGGTACACCTCACTTTAAGTTATTCCCCAGCAGAGTCGCCAGTTCTGTGATCGGTGGATCTGGAACTGACTGTTTAAAGCTGGTTCGCGAAATGTCGCGGAAGCAAGAGTCGCCACCGTCTTTTATTTTCTCCAAATGGAAAGGACAAAAGCACAGAAAAATTCCTTTAAAGAGATTGCTCTCGGTTCGGGAGGTAGGTTATAGAAAGGGACGGTGTTAGCACCCTTTCTATCCATGGTTATCCATGGGCTCTTAGGTACTTGCTCAATGTGTTTTCAAAATTGTTTGCTTGCTTTTCAATGTGGGTTTCAAAAATATCCTTTGAAAAGTTTCAGTTCAACTCGTACGTCAGAGTGTTTGAAAAGTTTGTTTTGAAAGTTTTTTGAAAGTGTGTTGGTGTGAAAAGTATTTTTGTTTGTTTGAAATTAGAGCAAGTATCCTTGAGAACCTACCTACCCTAAGGAATTCGTCTGTGTAAATGTCCTTTAAAGTAATGCCATCCCACCATTGAGAGGTAGGTAGCACCACCGTTGGAGGTGTTCGGGTCAATTCGAGTTTAGGGACAGTGTGGTCACCAGAGCAACAGTAGGACATCTTAGAAGCTACCCTTATGCCATTGATCCTTTTTAATTCCGAGGCAACCGTTTCGAGGCAACTGGATCATGTCATGGACATAAGGACTTACTAAAACGTCCTATACTCGACGACCACCTTTCGAAAGGCAACAGTGAGGCGTACCCTAGGGGTGGTGTGTGTGAATTGTGTGTCATTTTCAGTTTATTGTTTGTCTTGTCATGCATTGGTGATCTAACGATTCGATTTTATTTTTTTTGGGCATTCATTCTTTCATGTTATTGTTTAACAGTTAAAAGTACGGGAATTTAAAGTGCGGAAAAGATAAAGGTCCTACGCTATTACAAAGGGCGAGGGTCTACAACGCCAAATTAATCCAGACCCGTTTTAAAAGAAATTGTAGAAAAGAAATGTCTAATAGCTATTACATGGCTTTGGTACAAATACATTATATTCACAAAAGAAATAAATGAAACGCGCGAAAAAGAAAATGATCAAATGCGAGGGCGTTGAACCCTTTAAAGGAATTAAAATAATTAAGTTATCTAAAATTAAAATTAAATGAAAAATGGTATTTTTGTGTTTTTTAGATTTAAAAGAAAAAAGAAAAATTAATTAAAATTAAAATCCTAGTTCTAATGTCTTTTAAGTTTATTATGAAAATATTGACTTTTAACCTAATTTAATTCTAAATTAATTTATGTGCATTTTTAAATTTATGAAAATAAATAAATAATATTATTATTCTGAAAAAAGGAAAATTAAAAAAAGAAAATAAAAAGTTATTAAACCTAAACTCTATTTTTTTGGATTTTAGTTATTAAAAGAATTAAAATCTAACCTAAAATGCAACCCTAGTTTAATTATGAAAAACACTAATACTATGGCAAAAAACAAGGAAAGTTAAAAGGAAAAAGTCATTAACCTAATTCTATGTTTTTTAAGTTATTAAGAAAAAAAGATTTAATTTTTAACCTAATTTAAATCTAAGTTAATTTATGTACATGAAAATAAATAAATAAAAAATTATTATTCTGAGAGAAAAAAAAGGAAAAGAAAAAAGAGAAAATAAAAATTATTAAACCTAAATTCTATTTTTTGGATTTTTATTGAAAAATATTTAAAGCTAAAAACCTAATTTAAATTAAATATTTACATGTTATGTTATTATTTATACAAAAAAATATTTAAAATAAAATAATTATTTTTTTGACTTCTCTGATTTTTGTGATGTTTTTGTATTTTTGTAAAAAAATTTATTATTGAATTCAAACAACAAAACAAAATAAAATAATAATTAAATGATATAAGAAAAATAAATTAAATAGGCAAACCATGGTGGGGTGTAGCCCCAGATTTGTGAGGTGCAAGCCTGAAAAGCCTGGCCCATTTGCTGACAATTTGTTGACTTTTCCAATCAGGTGTGGCATGTTGACTGGCGTCCACCATATGCCTTTGTTCTGAACCCTTTGATAAGTCTCCTAGGACACGTGTGCAATAGATGAGGAGTGTGCATGGTGAGCTTTAGTGTTAGCGCTGCATGGGAATTGGAAATGAAAAATAATATTGAATTTTGCAAGACCTGGGATTTGAACCCAGGTCATTGAGGTTACATGCGCGTGTCCCTGGCCACTGAGCCACTTTGAATTCATTTAATATAATATGGTTAACAAATAATAAATATTAAAACCAACGCCTAATAGTCAAACGCGCGCAAACTTGAATGGACGAACCACGCCTTGCCACGATGCCTTCTTCTTCACATGCCCTGTAAAACAAAACAAATGAGCAACGGTTTTGCAACCGTGGTGTTAGGCAGTCTTTCAAAAAATAGCGATTAGGTCCCTGTAGCTCATAAATTTGTCGCGAGCATATCTTCTTCTTCGTCTCAAAATGCTGAGTTCAACCATGGTGGTCATGGGCCCTAATTTTTCCTCTAGGCAAAATCCCTAATTTGAGAAAACTGTAACCCTAGGATTCGCGCATGGTGGATTCTTATATACAGTGCAAAAACCAAATTGAATATAAGGGTTAGCTTGGAAACATCATATGGAACAAGAATATACTATTGGAATGCAATGAAGATGCTTAAAATGGAGAATACGATTTCAAATATTTTGCTATACAGTTTGAGTTAGGGATACCAGTTCAGGGAGTTTTGGAAGATGTTTTGAATTGGAACGTGTTCAGTGATTGTCCAGGATGCTTATGGAACAAAAATTAAGGCTTGAAAACTCCTTTTGTAGTGATTTCAGAATTGTCTTTTTTATGTCAAAAATTCAAATTGCCAAAGCTTGTTTGGGCGCATCTTATGATGTGTTAGGCCTAGGGTTTGACTCAGTGATGATCATGGAATGGAATTGGTTTACTCTTTGGCCTTAATTCATGCTTGTGAGAGAATTGGTCTTAGGGTTTTCACTCTTAACCATTTTTCCTCCTTTTTAGCCAAAACCTAGACCTAGTGTGCAAATGAACCCTAGCCTGATTTCTTGAGTTGGTTCATGATACATAGAAATTGTCCAAGTTCATTTTACACTATTCCATTGGTTTTTAAATTTTATTTGAATTTTCAAAGAATTAAAATGAATTAAATCATCAAAAATTAAATAAAATAAAAAAAATCAATATTTGGTCTTGAAATTAACCATGGGACACGTGTGTAGCATGACAAGGATGAACCAAGTGGAAAAAATGGGGCCCTTTTGTCAAAAATTGGATTTTCAAAGATAGTTGACTTTTGCCATTTCACAAAAATTTCCCAACTTCTACAAGGCACAACTTGCTCAATTTTTAAGCTTTTCACATGTTCTTGGACATTTTGGAAAGGTCTTTGAGTACTTTAACCAATGCCTTTGGTCCCATGCCATTTTGATTTACCAATCTCAAGTTATGGTCTTTGACTTAAAGTCCCTTTTTGTTGACTTTTGAAAATGACCTATAATGTTGAAATTGATAACTTTTTGTGAGAGCATTTCTTGGACTTGAAGTATGAAGATGAGTTGTAGGAAATGTCTTTCTATTCAAAATGAGCTTTGGATGGAATTTTTCTGATAATCCATGTGAAAGTTATGCCCTGGTCAATTTCAGTTGACTTTTTCAGCTGTCCAAATATAGCAACTTTTGCATCTTTGATGATTTCTGAGCCAAATTTTGAGAATCATGATCAAGCATTGATCAAATGATGTTTGTGGCTTCAAAATGATATGTTGACCAAAAATTTGAACTTTTGACTGCCAAATGACCATTTTGCCCCTACAGTTGACTGTAGTGCAAATTAGGGTTTTGACTGTGCAATCTTGAGCTGAATGCCTTGAAACTTGATATGAGGATGCTTGACCATGTTTGTAAGCATATGAGACTTGATTGAGCCTTTGAAAACTTCCCTTTCTTGATCAGAACACAAGCCCTAGTTTTGACTGTATGGGAGACTGTTGCACTGCACAACCCCTTGGGGAATTTTGTAGCTTGGCTTGTCAATTTCTTGAAGAATATGGGAGGGAAAATTTTGGGGTATAACAGGTTTGAAATGGGAATTTTTCATAACTTAGAATTTTTCTAAGTTATGGAAAACCCTAATTTTTTCCAAACTTTGCCCCACTTTCTCACCAAGATTCATTTGGATTTAAACAAAAGTCAAAACATGAAAGTTGTAGCTTGTTGCATAGTCTAAAACTTTGATTCACAAAGTTTTCCCAAATGAGGCTTGTATCTCAAGTTACAAATTTTTGAATAAGGGCACTAAACCATTCTTAACTTAGTGAAAATTTGACCTTTTTGACAAGGTTTTCTACCTAACTTCAAGACCATTTTCCATACACTTCCACTTGGAATTTCAATTTGAATTTCAAAGATGGATTGTAGTACACATTCCAAGCTTTCCAAAATGTCCAAGAACTTCTCAAACAACCTCATAACTTGAGAGAATCGAATTTCACAATATGGCAAAAATCCACTTTTGAATGGTTCGTGAACATGTTCATAACTTAGGCCATTTTCAAATCAGCATAGTTTGTGCTACATTACAGGTCCTAAAACCCTTTGACACTCATAAATTTAATGCAAAACCATTGTGCCAAGTTGTTATTTTAAGCATTTGGACATTACATGGAGAATTAACCCTAAACTAGAAAAAGCACTATTTCCATTTTTGAAAAGTAGAACTTTATGTCAAGTTTGCAATCCAAGTGGTACAGTCCAAATCTTCTTGGCACAAGTTTGTGAGAAAATTGCACTGATCAAGGCCAAGGTATGCAGCATAGTGTGAGGGCCTGTACAGGCTAGAATCATCAAGTGGCCATTGCTTGCTTCAAGTTCAAGTAAGATAGCATAACTTGTACCAACTTCCATATCAGCTTACAAACACAAAAACAAACTTATCAAACACATTCCACACATTGATCCAAAGCTGAAGCACGAGCCTTTCACCTCCAATCCCTCCCAAAACTCAGAATCACCTTGAAACTGCTCAAACAGAGCAACCTCTACAGATTGAGTTCCAACTCTCAATCCTTTCAAGCATTCTTGCTCAAACCAGTTCATACACCTTCCTTACCATCTATGCAAGCTAACCAAAAGCAAAAACACGACCTGTAATCCCTCTAACTGGTTCCACCATTTTCACATTTCTGATTTGCAGGTGAAGTGCTCTAGCTCGATTCAAAAGCTTTCAAGGCAAAGTAAATATTGGAACAGCATCACCACACCTCAAGGAAGCTACACCAACCATTATCTTGCCCTGAAAGCTTCTCCTTTGCCAGATAGAACTTCAACTGAACAGGTAAGTTTTTGAATTCATATCTCTCTTATTAGGCATCATTAGCTCTAAGTTTGTGAATAAACAATGTTCTACTCATGCCACTGAACATGTACATGTTTTTACTTTTCATTTCTTTTGCTTGAGCTGTGAGAATTTAAGGTTTGAAAATGGCAGAAAACTTAGGTCAGGATTTGGGATTGTTAAAATTCTCTCTCATTTCTGAGAGTTAGGATGAGTTTTTTATATATTTGGAATCGTGATTCAATGCTTGACATGTTTTGTGTTGAAAGTTTGTGCAAAAGCTCAAAGAATCAGGATGTTTGAATCCCTGTTACAAGCGCGCGTTTTTGGCTGGAGGTTGAAGAAGGTGTCTCATGGGCTGGGCCAGCTTTTGTTCTACTTTTCACACCATACAATTGCTTATGCACCCCCTGAGCCCATTTGGTTTATTTTTAATGATTTCTGACTTTTTCTTTTTTTGATTGATTCATTTATTTTTTCTCATGTTATTAAAAATATAAAAATCTTTTTTCTCACCATTTTTTAATTTATTAGGTATTTATGTGATTTTCTTTTGATTAATACATAAATAAATGAATATATACATTTCATTAAAAATATTGAGAAATATGTAAAAATACTTTTATTTTCATTTTTATTTTATTTTACCTTCTGAAAATACTTTATATAAAAAATACTTTTTTACAAATATTAAATATTATTATTATTTATATATATATAATACATATCTAAAATAATACATATATACATATATTTATTAATATATTTAGAGTAAATACAAAATATATACACTTTTGTTTTTTTATTATTATTAATATTTAATATAAAAATACATTTTTTGAAAAATACCTCATTTTATTTTATTTTTGTATATATAAATAAATATTTGTACATAATAAATGAATAATGTATTTTATTTAATAGAATTAGGGTTTTACCCTAAATATGAAAATACTCCAAAAATAATACCTTTTTATTTTCTTTTTTATTTTACATAAATAATACTTTTTTTCATACATAAAAATTCTTTTTTGCATTTTTGCATATTTGTTTTTATTTTTATTTAATCTATGCAAATTAATCACCTTGTAAGTAATTCAACATTGATGTAATAGTTTTAGGTTTAAATTCCTTGTCAAAATCCCCATTCGAACATTTGTACCCCCCTTCCCATATATGGTTTTGTAATAGCTTAGTAAATTTATTTTCGCACTTTATTGCTTTCTAATTATACCATGTTAGAATTAGGGTTTGTATGCGAAAAACGACAAAATAGTTATGACCTAATCTCAAGACAAACAAGCATGAAAATGAACACACAAATCACACTTGCACCCCCTAGGGTATTCCATTTGTTGCCTTTCAAAATTGGGCCATATTGCATGTTAGGTCTCTTTGGGCAAAACAAACAAATCAAATGATCATAGTCCCTCGATAACACTTTCAAAATGTTGCCTAAAACAAATGATCAAGTCTCTTAAAGAAAATGCCCAAAGATACTTGGCACCATTGCAATTATGGCCTAAACGATGACCCGCGCCTGTCCCTTTCACATCCTAACATGAGATTGTCCACCAAATACAATGGTGGAACAAACTTATTAAAAGGGTTAAAACATAGCAATAAACTTTGAGAAAATTTAGGAGTAGATAACCTCTTAGTTACTTAAATCAAACTTGCAAAACAAAACACTTGCCTATTTTCTAAACCACACATCACTACACTTTCAAAACAACTTTCAAAAACAAATGAAAACCTTTTCAAAAGACATACACCTTTGTATACATCCCCACATGGATCATTACAAAGGTTGCCACCACAAATGGCTTCTTTTCAAAACATTTTTCAAACCCACACACACAAGCACCATTTCAAACAATTGAAAACAAAAGGCAAGTGATCTAAGCAAGTAACTAAGAGCCCATGGATAACCATGGATAGAAAGGGTGCTAATACCTTCCCTTTCTATAATCTACTCCCCGAACCCAAGAAAACATCTCAAAAGGTTTTTGCTGTGCTTTTTAACCTTTCCTTAGGATAAAATAAAAAGTCGGTGGCGACTCTTGCTCAACCGAAACATTTGCGAAAACAAACGCAAAACCTCAAGTCAGTTCTCCCACCGTATCACATGATGCACTATCAAACTAGAGATGTGTCACCACCTGTCACAAAGTTTAATATAGCAATAAACTTGTATTTATCCACTGATAATTTCATAGATCACCTCTGTTGAAATAACGCATAAAGCATATTATATTCACACTATAGATACGAGCATACCCCAAATATGATCACATAATTGATTCACATGTTTGTTATATGCATATCTTTACTTTTGACATTATAGTGTTTTTACAAGTACACTATGAAACAATTAGGAAAATGAACAATGAAGTCGTCATCGAATGTTATTTATCCCACCGAAGGAAAAAAGCATTGAATAAATCCGAGAGAAAACAAGGTCTTGCAACCAAGAGAAGGGTACGAGAGTCGATTACATAAGGGGAACCTATTAGCACCCCTCACGTCTGTGGTACTCCACTTTTGTTGTTCTAATCAAATAGTGTGTCTACATTTAATGCTTACAAACTAAGGAAATGTATGAGAATGAATTGTTAACAAACAAAAAGAAAGTTTTAATTTAGTGTGCTCGCCCAGGTCGTAAAACCTAGTTCCTACATATCCCAAAGGAATCAGAGCACCGTAGTTCTTCTCAAAAATGTTAGTTTATTGTATGTTTTTTAGTGAACGATGTTAAGTTTTGTATTCTACTTCAGTTCGACCTTTGGAGACTCACACATGGTCGTAGAAAGGAACTAACATGTTCTTACCTGAAAAGGTTTTTAAAAAGGAAAAGGCCTGAAGGCAAAAGAAGTTTGAATTGGTTGAGTGTTTTTGTTCGAAGAATACCTCAAATGGTCCTCCAAGGCCGAAGGTATCCGAGTACTTCCCTCTTACTTTTTGAAAGGTTTCTGAGATACATGTAATACTAAATTCTATGACATTAGAGACTTTTAGATGGTCGATTCAGGCGTCTTGTACCCAAAGTACTCCGCATGTGCTTAAGACTCGTGACGTATATTCATGCATCGTATTTATTAGTCTTTTTGAATTTGACAAAGAAAAGAGTTTTTATCTTACAAGAATGCAATGCAAAACAGATTACTAACAAGTGCAAGGGGATCTCAATCCTACTTGTTGTCATGTAATGGTGGGCCTAAGGTTAGGATATAGGGAATCCTACCTAATTGTTATCATGCTTAGTTTACAAACTTAAAGTCTACTCAATTCATCTTAACTAAGAGTGAATCAAGACCCTAAGAGAGTATGTTATCACAAGGCAAACAATGTAACGGCGTCAAAGCAAAGGTAACAACCAAATGATAAACATTAAATGTAAAGGTATCCATCCCCAAAATGAATCACAGATGCCTAGCAAGGCAATCACAAGTACATAAAGTATATCTCATGCATCAAGCCAACACACTCAACTAAGTGATCACACAACTCAATCCTTAGACCTATCAAGGTTTGAGATCAAAGATTACTTATATAAGTAAAAGTACACCATAAAGGTTATCTCATGTAAAAGGGACATGTATCAATAAGATGGGAAACAATCATGTTAGGCATTTATATCAAATACTAACATCAAGAAGTAGTAACTTCACATCATGGTATCAACCAAAGCCCTCAAATAACATATAATGAACTCATGGCAGTAAGTACCTCATTTATATCATAGAGACACGTTACAGATCTTAAGCGTTAAGGTTACAACTTAATCATGCTCATGATCACCAATCAATCTTATCAAAGGTAAAACATGCAATCAAATTATTACATCATTAACAAGAAATATGTACAAAGGATTCAAGAGTTAACAAAGTCAACCTAAACATGTTATTCAAATAAGTATCCATATTTAAAGTTATCTACCTAATCATCAAAGGCAAAAGAGTTTACAAACACCAAGTTCAAATACCAAGGGGTAGAATACAGTCTTGCTTCAAGTTTCAACTTCTAAAGCAAACACTTAAAAACATTCATAACATGGTATATACACATGCAAGAAGAAGATACATCAAGGCTAAAGGTGTAAACATAACCTAAAGGTTAAGCATAAGGGTCATGCATCATGGTTTTCAAATCTACACTAAGCATTTTTAACAAGTACAAGAAGAAACATGCTTTCAAACATTACAATGTGATCAAAACGTATCATGCAAGTGAATTTAAAGCTAAACAAGGTAAATAACCTTACAACTCAGTAGCATACTCGCAAGTAATCATGTTAAACAAATCTCACAAGAAATGTAATCATCAAGGCCAACTAGGTACCCAAATTAGGTCAAAATTATCCAACTATCAACCTATGAACCAAACATTATGATTCACCTAGAATATGACTTAATTATGACCTAAACATTAAGGAAAGGGCCACCAAAACATGTTAACATCTTAGAAAAGAATTTATTTCAACACTTATTAAAGCATGAAAAATTATACAAGAGAGACATGCTCCTAACTAGGCTAGCAAGTTAACAAACTATGCATCATTTGGGCATAACAAAAAGAATTTTCAAATCAAGACTTAAGAAATATAAAAGTCAAGAAATTCAACCACAAAGTATGTTATAGTTCTATTATCATGTCAAGAAAAATCCTTTAAAGGATTGCACACATGCATGCCTACATCAATTTGCTAACACAAACATGTATCACATTTAGGCAAGAATCAAGGCATCGTGAAATCACTTAACAAAAGAATCCATATATCATCAAAATGACATCAATCATCACTCAAATCCTAATCCCTTAGGCCTCTAATCATGGAAAAAAGATTGGTTTAATATGGTCTTATAAAAGCCCTCAAACAAAAGTCACAAATCAATGACATTTAACAAAACAATGCTTCACAAGTTTTTATTCAACCATTTATTAAAATAAATGGGAAAAATTAATAAAAAATATCACAAAATACTATGGACTCCCAAGTATCAAAAATATATTTTTGGGGATTGTTAATGTGAAGAAAAATGCAATTTATCACTTAAAATGTAACATGCATCAAACAATTATTGCTAAAAAGCTAGGGGTGTAAATCCAAAAATGCTTATAACTGGAATCATGCTATTCGCTACTAGGTCCACTAAACTGGGGGTGTAAAAAGTGTTGGCTCTAAGCCCAAATCAAAAGGCTTTAGGGTGTATGAGTGAATCAGAGGTATGAAAAGCAGTCATTCTTAAGCCCAATACCAAACAGTGCGCTTGAGCTCATTCCCCCTAGACACTATATTATTCATTTTATTAGTTTTTATCATTTAATCACTCAATTATGCATTATGTAACAAAACTCATGTGATTCAAAAATCAATTGGTTACTCCAACTTAAATGAGCTAAAGGACAAAACCTAACCATGGCCAATCATGTTCCACCATTATTCCATTTATTTAATCAGTTAAAAATAAAAAATGGAAATTAAAATATGACGTGGAAAAGAATTAAAACACATAGCCAATGGCACGTTGCCACACCCAGGGTTTTATGGTAAACACATTCAACTCTCAGACGTCGGAGCTAGGGCTCCAGACGTCTTCTATTGCGGCTTCCTCGCCGGAGTTCGCCCATCCTTAATGAAAATTTACCAAATCGATACCAATCGATTCGTTATCACATGTAGGTTCCAAATTTGACATTTGTTTCCATTAATATATACTCAAACATCGAGAAATCAAGCCATGAAATTGGATCTGAAAATCACTCAATCGATGCATACATAGTTATTCACACAATTTTGAGCCTGGCTCCACTATGCCAAAAATGATTTTTAACAGCGCACATTAGACAACACTTTTATACAAAAGCGCTGCTATAAGTGAATTAAAAAAACATGGAAACTGCATAAAATAATCAGTAAAAGTGCTGCTAAAAAAATGACCTTAGACAGCGCTTTTAAAAAGCGCTGGTAAAACTATTGCTTTAGAAAGCGATTTTGTCAAAAGCGCTGGTAAAGGGGCACTTTAGACAGCGCTTTAGAAAAGCGTTGTCTAAGGTCATGTAAAATTTAAATAAAAAATATGAAAAGCGCTGCTAAAGGAAGCACTTTATCAAAAGTGCTGGTAAAGGGCCACTTTAGACAGCACTTTTAAAAAGCGCTGTCTAAAGTCATTTAAAATTTTAAAAAAATCTGAAAAGCGCTTCTAAAGGCCCATATTAGTCAGCGCTGTCTAAAGCCTTATAAATGAAATTAAAAAAATAGAATCAATACCCTTTCCCTCTCATTCTCACGCAAACAGAAACAGAAACCCTTTCCTCTCACGCGAACACGAACAAAACCCATTTTTGTACGTCCTCCACTGTCACTTTCGTTCGTCCTCCACCGTCTCTCTCGGTCGTCCTCCATCGTCTCTCTCGCTGTCCTCCATCCACACTGGACGGTTCTCAAGGTATGTAGGTTCTTTCTTGAAAATGTCCAAACTGAGTTATTCTCTTATTGATATTGTACTATGTTAACATCTAAGACATTATCCTCCTACTGATGTCCAAACTGAGTTATAGATATGCATTTTGATTTTTCGGTTCTTGGTAGGGCTTGATATATAACAGTAACACTTTTAGCATTTAGCATTCATGCATTTTCTTTTGGTTCTTTGTTTTGGAATAAAAAAGATGATGATGGGTTTTTTTGTTATTTTAATTGGTTTCTAAATTGTTTATCATGTTTATATTCTCTTTGTTTATCATGTTTCTAAATTATTTTCTTTTGCATTTTCTTTTGGTTCTTTGTTTTGGAATATAAAAGATTCATAAGTGATTTGTTTCTCATACAATTTTTTACAAAAAAACTTGTCTAAGAACAAATTCTTAAGGTTTGTGGATTTATGCTATTATAGCCCTATATATACAACTTTTTTTTGATGATCCCTTTGTATTGGTGTAGTTAGTCGAAGAACATCAAAGCCGCATCATCCGTCGTCGACACCAATAACCCTTTTTCTTTCTTTGGTAAGTCAAGTTCAAATTCTATCTGTATCGATCAATTAAAAACACAATTATATTATATAGATATATTTATTTTTAGTCCATGTTATTAACTCTAGAATTAAATTTCTAGAAATAATTTGTTTAATTCAAACAAAAAGGGAATAATCCGTTTATAGTATTTTTGTTTACTTGAATTATTAGAAAAAAATGGATAAAAAATGGATGCGAGTGTGAAAACAATGTAGGATATCTCCAAGTAACGTAGGCATGGGGTTACGAGAGAGAAAAACCTTAATGGCATTCACATCTATGAGTTGGTCCGGATTGGGGAATAGAACCAAACCATAGATTAGAAGGGCCGATACATCTTCAAAAGCTTAAAAATCCATATCCTCCTAAAACAATCGAGCCTTCTCCAACAGAAACTTGACTAGGAAACCCTTAACTCCATTCCTTGTTTCCCAATTTCCACAATGTCAGATCTCTTCAAATGCAAGGCTTTGGCAATAACTTCAGGCTTTAGAATTTCCTATAAACCGGTGAATGGTATTTGATCAAGCACAGGCACTCCCAACAGTTGAGAGAATTCTTCCAATGTAGGCACCAATTGGTAGTCGAGAAAGGTAAAGTAATGATGCATAGAATCAAAGAATTGGAAGAGCACACATATCATTTCTTCTTGGAAGTTTGAGGTAGCCAAGTTGAGAAGTCGACCATATTTCTTGGTAAAGAGAGAATCTCCAGGCACCCTTGATGCTAACTCTTGAAGTTGAGGAGGCACTTTCACGAAGCTGACTCGGATGGTATTTCTACAAGTGGAAGCCATGTTCTACAAAACAGAACAAAGATAAATTCCTAAATACTTGAAATGGTTAGTGAGAATGCTTATGATGTTATGATGTTTATGATGTCATGAATAATAATCACAAACAAAGCACACAAGGTCCTTAGGTTTAGGCTTGCATGGGTTTCATAGGTAAGTACCCTCTTGAAGTTTAGTTAGTTCAACCTATCCTAGAAAGTAATCGGGTTCTAAGGAATCTCAATATCATTGATCTTTCTTCATCGGGCATTGTTTTAGCACAATCAATCTTTTCTTGTGGACAAAATATCCCGAAAGTCCGATCTCAATGAGTGTAGTATTGAGTATCAACCAATCTCCAGCTTTGCACCAAAGTCATCTATCTCACTACTTCTTAATGGCCAAGTTGTTCCATTAAAGGTTCTACGGTCAGTTAGTGCTTCATGACACCACACAACGGCCCCATATTCTCCTCGATTCAACACAAGAGATACCGGTACCAACAAATGTGTCACACTAACGTAGCTATTGTCTCAACCATATCGGTTTATACCATACAGTCTCCACAATCTATTGCTACTTACCTAATGATGTTCCCAGATCCGGGTAGAGGATCTACACAAAACCCAAACACCCTTTTAAGAGTAAAGCAAGCAAGTCAAACAATGAAAGCGTTTAAATGTGACCTAGTCTCTAAGGTAACCCCACTTTTAAAAAAAATCCCCAGCAGAGTCGCCAGTTTTGTAATACAGTGGGAGAACTGACTTGGGTGTTTTGCGTTTAATTATAATTATTGCGGATAGCAAGAGTCGCCACCGACTTTTCTTTTATCCAATAAAGAAAAGGGTGAAAAGAACAGGAAAGACCTTTTGAGAATTTTCTTGAGTTCGGGGGGCAAGTTATGAAAAGGGAAGGTATTATCACCATTTTCATCCGTAGTTATCTGCGAGCTCTTAGTTTCTAGCTCACTTTGAAATGCTTTATGAAATGTGTTTGTGTTTGTTTGAAAGTATTTTAAAAACGCCTTTGTTTCAGCAAAATTTGTAATGATTCTCGTTTCGGCGAGAATGTATTCAAAGTGTTGGTTTTAAAAATAGTTCAAAGAGATGTTTGTAAAGATGTTTTGAAAGTGTGAGTGTGGAAATAGTTTTAGTTTGTGAGCAAGAAACTTACGAGCGTTCTACCTACTCAAAAAAGTCTTAGTTCTTTTCCTCCTACTTTAGATAGTGTTATATTACTATTAGTTAGTAAGCAACCATATCATTGGATGTGAAGGGGTAGACGTGGGTCATCGTACAGTCATAGAAGGCAACATTGTAGGATACCTTAGCAATTTTTCGTAAGGGTCTAAGATCGTTTATTTAAGGCAACATCGAAGGGTCATTGAGGGACTACGATCTTGTATTTGAGGGTCATTGCTAAAGTATACCACGTTTGAGGGACATGACTGATTTATTCTAGGAAACAAGTGTGGGTACCTTAGGGGTGCGCGCGTGTTTTTGTTTTCATGCATTTTTTCTTGAATTTAGGATTGTCTACTTGTTTATTTTAAGTCTTACCATACAAACCCTAATTACTAGCAATAATATTGAAAGCGGTAAATTGCGGACATTTAAAGTCCTACGCTATTACATCATTTAGGGGATGGGGATATAATTTACAAATGGGGGGTGAAAGCAATTAAAATCTAATTACTATTACAACCATATTGAATAATGAATAGCAATAAAAATATATAAAAATATAAAGATAATGTAAAAAGAAAGGAAAATTGTTTTAAAAACCTTTATGCATCGACACATGCACTTATGCATTGATACATATCACTTCTTGTTTTTGGAAATAAAAACCAACTGAGTATGAATCGACATATTCACATTTTGTATCGACTCATACGAAATTAAAGGTTCTAGATTCTGTGTGGACAACATTTTGTATCGATACATAATGGTTGGCATCGACTCATTTCTTGGTTGCATAGACATATTCGTGTTTTGCATCGACTCATACACATTTTGTCTCCCTGTAATATGTCTTGATACATAATGCATTATATCGACTTATCCCATGTTTTATGACTAACATGAGTCAACTCATATGAGATATGTATCGACTCATACTGCAGTTTTACTTCTAACATTTTTCTGTTGTATATATAAGTCAGTTTTGCACTTTATCCCTAACCTCGCGGCAACTTCTTCATCACCATTTTTGAATTTTGTAACTTCCTCATTTCTCAACCAAATCAGAAAATGTAAACATGAAACTTGCTTTATTTTTCAACACAAATTCATCCATATAAATTTCATAAACTATAAATCAAAGATGAGTGAGAATTTTGTTTGGTACCAAATCTGACCTAATTTTTTCAGAAATTTTAAACTCAAAATTCTTACTACTCAAGCAATATAAATGAATTCTAAGGACATGGTTAGCTTCAGGGCTATGATGTCTACATTTTATCTTCACAAATCAGAATCAAATGATGCTTGTATGAAGAGTTGAAAGTTAAGAAAACTTACCTTACAAGTGGAGATCATGTTTTGAGTTTGAGCACCTTTCAAGATATTGTGATGATCAGAATAGCTTTAGTGAACCTCCAGGAAGATAATGCAATTCTTAGTTTAAATGGAGAGTGGTTGTATTGTCCTGGAGAAGTAAAGTTGTAGAGGTGAAAAATGAGGTTTGGACAATGGTGATGGAGGTGTTACAGTTGTGAAACAGGGATGGGGATAACTTCTATATGTGTATTATAAGCTTAGTGATTGATAAAAATGGAAAACGCACGAGGGAAATGAGATATGGATGTTCAAGGTCATAATTGTGGTAAAAATGGAGTTTTTTATGCAATTTATGGTTTGAGTGAGTTTGAGGGAGTTTCAATGCTTATCTTTTTGTCCTAGGCTTGTAAACAATGCTTTAATTTATAGGAAAAGGTTTTGAGAGGTTGAGGTGATCAGAAGTACAAGTTCACATGTTATGGCTCTTTGGCTTGTTTTTGAAGCAAGCTTGATACACATTGTCCCAATGCATAGTACATGGATATCTATAGTGGTTACAAGCTTTAAACTTGTTTATATTACTTTGTACGTTGAGTGTGTGCTGAAAAAACAAGTTAGAAGCTCAAGACAAGTTGACTTTGTGATTAAAGTAACTTTTCAAGAATGGAGTGGTAGCTTTGTGCCATAAATGGAAATGCAACTTGGATTATGACTCAAATTCT
The DNA here is from genome assembly GCA_948472305.1 of Vicia faba. Classification (NCBI taxonomy): domain Eukaryota; kingdom Viridiplantae; phylum Streptophyta; class Magnoliopsida; order Fabales; family Fabaceae; genus Vicia; species Vicia faba. The sequence continues at coordinate 2,424 of CATIWC010002493.1, read as the reverse complement.
TGGACAATGGCTCTATCAGTTGTGTAATTAATTAATTATGGAGAGAAACACAAGTTAGAAGCCTACAAAGAAAGATTATGCAGCATGTCTATGAGATTTGGTCAAGTGTTCATCATAAAAATGACCTAAAAATCAAGAATGAAACCTCAACTTCTTTTGTTCGATTATCTTAGCTCAAGTATGATATCTTTAAGTTCTTAGACATTTTAGAAAGCTTGAAACATCCTCTACAACTTTCATATTAACCATTTTGAGAAAATCATCTTGGGTCATGGTGAAAATTGGCCCAGAAGTTAGGTAAAAAATCTGCCTAAACTAGGTGGAAATTTCTCTAAGTGTTTAAGAAAAAGTGCATGACTTCATGAATTTATAACTCAAAATCCAATAAATTCTAGGACTTGATCATTAAAGAAAAGTTGTAGATATCATCAAGATCTACAACTTTCATGTTGAAAGTTTTCTTTGAATCATCTTGCATCTTGGTGAAAATTGGCATGAATTTGGCTTATTTTTGAAGCAAGCTTGATACACATTGTCCCAATGCATAGTACATGGCTATCTAGAGTGGTTACAAGCTTTAAACATGTTTATATGACTACTTATGTTGAGTGTGTGATGAAAAAACAAGTTAGAAGCTCAAGACAAGTTGACTTTGTGATTAAAGTAACTTTTCAAGAATGGAGTGGTAACTTTGTGCCATAAATGGAAATGTAACTTGGGATAATGGCTCAAATGCTTGAAAAATGGCTCTATCAGTTGTGTAATTAATTAATTATGGAGTTAAACACAAGTTAGACGCCTGCAAAGCAAGATTATGCAACATGTATATGAGATTTGGTCAAGTGTTCATCACAAAAATGACCTAAAAATCAAGAATGAAATCTCAACTTCTTATGTTCGATTATCTTAGATCAAGTATGATCTATTTAAGTTCTTGGACATTTTGGAAAGCTTGAAACATCCTCTACAACTTTCATATTAACCATTTTGACAAAATCATCTTGGATCTTGGTGAAAATTGGCCAAGAAGTTAGGTAAAAAATCTGCCTAAACTAGGTGGAAATTTCTCTGAGTGTTTAAGAAAAAGTGCATGGACTTCATGAATTTATAACTCAAAATCCAAGAACTTATAGGACTTCATCAGTAAAGAAAATGTGTAGATATCATCAAGATCTACAACTTTCATGTTTAAAGTTTTCTTTGAATCATCTTGCATCTTGGTGAAAAATTGGCATGAAGTAGTGAAATTATCATGTACAAAAATACTTAGAAAAATTTCTAAGTCTTGAAAAGTTTGACTTTTCAAATTGACTTTTGACTTTCTTGATTTCTTGATGATTAAGCTTCGTATTTTTGAATATCTTGATGAATTGTGATCTTTGAAATCAAATCTTGATCAAAAAGTCAAAGTTTGACTTTTTGTGTATTAGTTGACTTTTCATCAATTGATCGAATTTCAACTATCAATCTATTGATCTTGAGGAATATTTTAAACCATAAAATTAGGTCAATCATGTTGTATTTTAATCCTTGAGATTATTCTTCAAGCCATTAGATCATGTATTAGGTCAAAAGTCACTGATCAGTCAAAACCCTAATTTTGACCATTTTGCCCTTTTAGTAAATTGAGTGCTTTTCTCGAGGGGATTGTGATCAATAATTGATAAAATAATGAATAGGACTTTAAAATGTTGATTTTGTCTAAAAATCATGAAGTTTGACTTGTAGGTTGACCACAATTGACTTTTTTTTACCCAATATAGTTGATTTTTAGTCATCTGGTCAATTGACTGAGCAATATTGTGATTCAAGACTTGAAACTTGACATGAGTATTCTTGGAGGTATATAATGATCCATGAAGGTAATTTGAGACATTAGAAGTCTAATTATCCTTGGGAAAATCAAAACTCTAATTTGAGGCATCAGTGTTTAGGAGATGGTTTGACCTAGTCACCCACTTGTGTAATTTCGAGCCATTGAAGATCTTGTGAGAAATGTCTTGAGAAAAGAGAGGGAAAATTTTGGGGTACAAAAATAATCAACATCAATAACAATGTATTTGAAACTCAGTCTATTCGCAAGCTCTAAACCTTTATACACACCCACAACTCTGCTATATAGATATTGCACTCCAATTGACTTTGAGAAACCTCCAAGCCATCCACCCCCCCTTCACTTTCTATGATAATTCCTCCACACTGTGAATTTCCATTTTTGTCTCTGGCCTCCATCAATATTCAACTTCACCCCATCCCGTCGAAGGTGCTTCCCATTTAATTAACCTCAAACCTCTATGGGGCTTTGCACTAATGCTAGACGTATTTCATAATATCATAATCTCACACCAATTTATTAATATCAGTCATCATACAAGGAGGTTTGTTGAAGCTTTCATCATGATTCTGTGCCAATTCCAGAGGTTG
>CATIWC010002492.1:100000-122500 GCA_948472305.1 Vicia faba | reverse complement strand
ATATAAGATAACTATGAAATTTGATAAATACATTCTCCTACAATTGCGAAATTATGTGGGGCAAATATTTGTTGTTTTTTCATTTGTTAGCTTTGCACACTATTTAGGCAGAACACCGCTCCCATATTATTATATTGAGGAAATGATGCGATACGATGACAGGGACCTGGAGGAAGTCAAAGCTGCAATAGATTGGGAAAAGGAAGAAACTAACGAAGAAGAAGAAGATATTACTGTTTATCTTTCTGATAAAAAAGAGAATACTTTCAACAAAAAACTCGCCCCGTTGGAAAAATCTCTTGTAACTACTCTTTTCGATTATCGAAAATGGAATAGGCCTTTGCGATATATAAAAAATGATCACTTTGAAAGGGTTGTAAGAGATGAAAATTCACAATTTTTTTTTCAGGTATGTCAAAGTGATGGAAAAAAACGAATATCTTTCACGTATCCACCTCATTTATCTACTTTTCTGAAAATCATGGAAAAAAAAATGGATCTCTTCAGAAGAGATAAAACCTCCTATAATGATAATGAATTGTCTAATTATTGGAGCTCTGTTAATAAAGAAAAAGGAAATAAACTAATCAATGAATTTTTTCAAAGGGCAAAAATGATAGATAATAAATCTATTAAATTTAGTCCTGTGGATGTATTTGAAAATCGAATTAGATTGTCTGATGATAATAGGAAAACAAAATACTTAACTAAAATATATGATCCTTTCTTGAATGGACGCGTTCGTGGAGAAATCCAAAAAGGCTTTTCACCCTTCATTCCAAATGAAACTGACACAACAAACTACATTTTGATAAATAAGATTCATGGTCTCCTTCTTTCTATTAATAGTAATGATCCAGAATTTGAACAGAAAATAGATCAATTTGATAGAAAATTATTATTAAATGAAATTGGTTTTTTTTTTAACTTAATCAGTAAATTTTCGGAAAAATCAGTATCAAGTTTGAATTTTGACGGACTTTATTTATTTCCAGAACATGAACAAGTAAAAATATATTCCGAAGAAAAAAAAACAAAAAGAAAATTATTATTGGACGCAATTCGAACTGATCCTACTAATAATACAATTTTTAATAGAAAACTATGTAGTGAAATAAACGAAATAAGTAAAGAAGTTCCTCGATGGTCATACGACTTAGTCGACGAATTGGCGGTATTGATGGACGCGAGTCCAAAGGAGTCTCAGATTCGTTCCCCAAAAGCTGACCGTATAGTTCTTTTTAATAGTAAAACAGATTCTAATGACAATCAGAATAGTGCTGAACCGGACAGAAATACTGAATTTGCTGTAGTTCATTATTCACGCGAACCAGATTATTGCCGAGACCTAATCAGAGGATCTATGCGCCCTCAAAGGCGTAAAACAGTAACTTATAAACTCTTTCAAGGAACTGCACACTCCCCTCTTTTTTTGGAGATAATGGGCGACTACGCGTTCTTGTTTGGTGATCTTGTCTATGATATCTCCCAATATTTGAAAGAATATTTCAGGAAACCGGGTACTGATAATTCGGAATTTTTGGCGTTTGAGAAAACGATAGAACAGAAAGAGATAGAGGAAAACAAAGACGAGTCTGAAATAAGACTTAGACAAATCGAAGAAGCCTGGGAGAGCATTCTCTATGGTCTAATAATCAGAAGTTTTGTATTACTATTCCAATCAATATTTAGAAAATATATTCTATTACCTTCATTGATAATCACAAAAAATATCATTCGTATACTATTATTTCAAAATCCTGAATGGTCAGAAGATTTGAGGGATTGGAGAAAAGAAGTCCATATTTACTGCACCTATCAGGGCGTTCCAGTATCTCACACCGCGTTGCCAACAAACTGGTTCTGGGAGGGTATTCAGATAAGGATCTTATTCCCTTTTGTTCTGAAACCGTGGCACAATAAGGTACGATCTACTGAAAAAAAAAAAAAATCTACTGAAAAAAAAAAAGATCCACTGAAAGAAAAAAACTTATGGTTTTTAACAGGTTATGGAACACAAGTCGAATCGTACCTTGATGATCATGTCCCAAACCCTTTTTTATTTTTGGGTCCCATTTTAAAAAAAATAAAAAAACAATTGAAAAAAGATTTGAAAAATCGTTTTTTTCTAGTTCTAAAAGTTTTTAATGAAAGAAAAAAGGGGTCTCGAATCGTGTTAGAAGAAATCGAAAATAGGTTCAAAAAAAGAGATGAATTGAGTGAAAGCAAAAAAAATTCAACAATCAGTAAGAGTAATCCAATGATTGAGGAATCGCCCGTTCTAATTCAATCTATGAATTGGACAAATTTCACAGAAAAAAGGATAAAAGATCTTAATGTTAAAACAAAGACAATCTTAAAACAACTAGAAAAAATGACAGAAGAAAAAAAAGAGGGGGTTATAACTTTAGAGATTAATTTGAATTCTACCAAAACTACTTATGATGCTAAAAGATTAGAATTACTAAAAAATAGTTTGAAAATATTAAAAAGAAGAACCGTTCGATTAATCCGTAAATCCTATTTTTTTTTTCAAATTTTAATGGGAAGGATATACATAGAGATCGTTTTCTCTATCACTCGTATTATTATGATGTCTGGACAACGTTTTCTTAATATTATTGAATTAACAGACAAAATTGTAAATGTATTTATTTCCATTTACACTAAAAAAAAAAATGAACAAAGAGTTCATAAAACAAATGAAAGTATAATTCCATTTATGTCGATTATAGACAAATCTTGGAATATTACAGATATGAATTCACAGAATTCTTGTGATGTATCTTCTTTGTCACAAGCCTATGTATTTTTTAAATTATCACAAGTTAGTAATGGATATAAATATAAGTTAAGATCTATTTTTGAATCTCATGGAAGATCTTTGTTTCTTAAGAATGAAATAAAAGATTATTTTTTTAGAATACAAGGAGGAAGATTAAATTCCAAATTAAGACATAAGAACCGTCCCGATTCTATAATGAATCAATGGATAAATTGGTTAAAGGTTCATTATCAATATGCTTTACCTCAGAGCGGATGGTCAAAATTAGTACCACAAAAGTGGAGGAAGAGAATCCATGAACATCGCGTGGCTCAAAAGAAAAATTTAGTTGAATATGATTCATCTGAAAAAAACCAATTCATTTTTTACAAAAAACAAAAAAAACAACAAGTAGATTTATTAGAAAAAAAAAAAAAAATAAAAAAACAATATGGATATGATCTTTTCTCCTATCAATATATAAATTATGCAGATAACAAAAAATCCTATATTTATGGATATAAATCACCATTGCAAGCAAACAAAAACCAAACGATTAATTACAACATACCTAAAAATAAAAAAGAATTATTTGATATAATGGGCGATAGCTTTATCCAAAATTATATAGCAGAAGATGGTATTATAGATATGGATATGGAAACAATGGAAAAAAATCTGAATAGAAAGTATCTAAATTGGATGGGAAAAAGAAAAAAGAATTCCAAAACGAATCAGAAATTATTGACTCCGAGATTTGGGTTCTTTTCAAAATTAAGTGCATATAAGAAGAATCCTTGGATCTTACCAATGAATTTCTTTTTTGTGCAGTTTTATGGAAACAAAAACATTACTGATGTAGCCAAGTTAAAGTTAGAAAAGAAAGAATACGGGAAGCAAGCAGATCTCAAATCATATCTCTCAAACTATTATAGGGACACTCGGTATAGTATAACTAGATACAGGAAGGATCTAAATGGCGAACAAAATTTCTTACTAGATAAATATTTTGGTTTTTATTTGCACTGTAAGACTCCCGTCCAAGAAACACTAATGGATAATATCAACTTATATTGTCTCCTGGTTAGATTGAAAAATCTAAAACAATTTTTCATAATGTCTATAAAAAAGGCAGACCTCGATTTTGAAATTACGGCGCGTCTGCAGATGAAGGACACTTGTTATACAGAATGTAGGGACACAGAGGAATTGAGGGACAACCTAATGTTTTTTATTGAACCTATTCGTATTTCTAGAAAAAACTATGAACAATTTTTTATATATCAAACCATAAGCATATCATTGAGGCACAAACGTAAAATTTTGAAAAGAAACTATGATTTACTTGTTCCTGAAAATCTTTTGTCCACTAGACGCCGTAGAGAATTGAGAATTCTAATTTGTTTGAACCCACAGAATAGAAATACTGTGCATAGAAACACAATAAATGACACTGAGAAAAAACGAAATAATTCTTCTGAAGTTTTGACTCAAAATGAAGATATTGATAGCGATACAAAAAAACTAATGACTTTAAAATTCTTTCTTTGGCCAAATTATCGATTCGAAGATTTAGCTTGTATGAACCGCTATTGGTTTGATACACATAATGGAAGCCGTTTCAGTATATTAAGAATACATATGTATCCTCGATTGAAAATCTAGATTTTTGTTCTATTTATCATTATCATAATATTTCAGATATCTATCTGATATCTGATATGTGAACATATATATATATATATAAATAAATATTTATTTATATATATATATATATGTTCACATATAATTGATAATTGCAATAAATAAAATAAACGCGCACACGCATTGTGGGATTGATACGACTTCAATGATGTCTCCATTAGATAGAAATAAATCAATAGAAAAATGAATAAATCAAAATTGTCTTTTTTTTTTTTATTTTTTAAATACAAGACAATAGAATTTTTTATTTTTTGAATACATAAATATAGTATTTATTCTCTATTTGAATTACATTCCTTAATAAGGAATTTGAAAAAAAAAAATTCAGAATTGTGAAAATTGTTAAATAAATTAAGGTAAAATTTGATATAAAAAATTCAAAATGAGTGTCATTACTATTACTGATCAATAAAAATATCTACCAAAAAGGAGGGGGAAAGAAAAGCTTTCATTTTATGATAAAAAATTCATTTATACCTGTTATTTCACAAAAAAAAAAAGAAGAAGAAAACCCGGGATCGGTTGAATTTCAAGTATTCAACTTCACTAATAAAATACAAAGACTTACTTCACATTTTAAATTACACCCAAAAGACGATTTATCTCAAGGAGGTTTACGTATAATTCTGGGAAAACGGAAACGACTATTGTCGTATTTGTCAAAGAAAAACAAAATACGTTATCAAAATTTAATAAATCGGTTGGGTATTCGGGATTCACAAATTAGGTAATTTAAAGAATCATTTTCAATTATTCGATTTATTAGATACTGAATTTTGATGAACTTTTTTTTTTGAACGATTCATGGAAGAATGAATCGAGGAAAAACCTATGAATATCCCAGCTACAAGAAAAGACCTCATGATAGTAAATATGGGGCCTCAACACCCATCGATGCATGGTGTTCTTCGACTTATTGTTACTCTGGATGGTGAAGATGTTATTGATTGTGAACCAATATTGGGTTATTTACACAGAGGTATGGAAAAAATAGCGGAAAACCGAACAATTATACAATATCTGCCTTATGTAACACGTTGGGATTATTTAGCGACTATGTTCACAGAAGCAATAACTGTAAACGGGCCGGAACAATTGGGAAATATTCAAGTACCTAAAAGAGCCAGCTATATACGAGTAATTATGTTGGAGTTAAGTCGTATAGCTTCTCATCTACTATGGTTGGGACCTTTTATGGCAGATATTGGTGCACAAACCCCTTTTTTCTATATTTTTAGAGAAAGAGAATTAATATATGATCTATTCGAAGCTGCGACAGGTATGAGAATGATGCATAATTTTTTTCGTATTGGGGGGGTAGCCGCTGATCTACCTTATGGTTGGATAGATAAATGTTTTGATTTCTGCAATTATTTTTTAACAAGGGTTATTGAATATCAAAAACTTATTACGCGAAATCCAATTTTTTTAGAACGGGTTGAAGGAGTAGGTTTTGTTGGTAGAGAGGAAGTTATAAATTGGGGGTTATCAGGACCGATGCTTCGGGCTTCCGGAATACAATGGGATCTACGTGAAGTTGATAATTATGAGTGTTACGAGGAATTGGATTGGGAAGTTCAATGGCAAAAAGAAGGAGATTCATTAGCTCGTTATTTAGTTCGAATTGGTGAAATGGTGGAATCCATAAAAATAATTCAACAGGCTTTGGAAGGAATTCCAGGGGGGCCTTATGAAAATTTTGAAATCCGCTGCTTTGATAGAGAAAAGGAGCCAGAATGGAATGATTTTGAATATCGATTCATTGGTAAAAAATCGTCTCCTACTTTTGAATTGCCGAAACAAGAACTTTATGTGAGAGTTGAGGCCCCCAAGGGAGAATTAGGAATTTTTCTAATAGGAGATCAGAATGGTTTTCCTTGGAGATGGAAAATTCGTCCACCTGGTTTTATCAATTTGCAAATTCTTCCTCAATTAGTTAAAAGAATGAAATTGGCTGATATTATGACAATACTAGGTAGCATAGATATCATTATGGGAGAAGTTGATCGTTGAAATGAGAATTGATACAACGGAAGTCCAAGATATAAACTCCTTTTCCGGATTGGAATCTTTCAAAGAGGTCTATGGAATTCTATGGATACTTGTACCAATTTTGATTCTTATCTTGGGAATCACAATAAGTGTACTAGCAATTGTATGGTTAGAAAGAGAAATATCAGCAGGGGTACAACAGCGTATTGGACCTGAATACGCTGGTCCTTTTGGAATTCTTCAAGCTCTAGCAGACGGAACAAAACTACTATTCAAAGAGAATCTTATTCCATCTAGGGGAGATATTCGTTTATTCAGTATTGGACCATCCATATCAATAATATCAATTCTAATAAGTTATTCAGTAATTCCCTTTGGCTATAACTTTGTTTTATCTGATTTCAAGATAGGTGTTTTTTTATGGATTGCTATTTCGAGTATTGCTCCCATTGGACTTCTTATGTCAGGATATGGCTCAAATAATAAATATTCCTTTTTGGGTGGTCTACGAGCTGCTGCTCAATCGATTAGTTATGAAATACCATTAACTCTATGTGTCTTATCAATATCTCTACGTGCGATTCGTTGAAACCAAAAAAGTTATTCGATGCTATTGCTATGCTCCTCTCTTTATAGTACTATATAGGAAAGGAGGCGAATCAATTGAATAGAAACCTTCATTATCTTTATTTTTCTCCGATTGAAGAACTAAATTAGATAGTTATATGAGTGAAATAAAACAGCTTATATTGAATAGAATTTCAGAATACTTTCTTACTTCTAGTTAATAGATAGTATGATGATTTTTAATGGCAGTAAAAATATTGAGTCTCATTTTCTATGTATAAGAATGAAATAAAATTATAAACAGAAGAGGCCATTTAACCCAAGATTGGATAATTTGTCATCCTGTTTTGAAGCGGGCTCTAAAGACCAACCTTATTGAGTTTTAGTTACCATTTTTATGAATTCTCATAGATATATTAAAATAAATAAGGGGGATTAATAAAAAAGAGTGGATGGTTAGAAACACCAAGATACACAAAGGATTAGTAACACAGATTTTGTAAATTATCCAAAAGACAATTTACGCAGAATATAAAAAGAATACTAATTGGGGCTTTAAGTTGGTAGAAAAAATAAAGCAGTACTCCCCACAACTCCGATCCAGAGTATGCTTCCATCCACTCATTAAATAAATGACTATCAGGAACGAAAAAATCCTTTAAAATTTTTTAAGTCCCTTTTTCATAGCACAAAAAAGAAGAATAGGAACGAAAAAAAAAACATAAGAAATCAAAAACGAAAGAGAAATCTATTTTTCGTTTTTGATTTCTTATATCCATATCCATATTCATGGAGATCAAATCATAATTAAGAAACGAATGTTTAATTCTTTTTCGTAATTCAAAATCATGAGGGCTATTGAGAATTATAAAAGAGTATTTTATTGAAGAATTCAGTTATTACTCAACAAATTTTTATTTTTGAGGGATGAGATCAATTCAGAAGTGCCTTACATTGGATCTTTTATTAAACTATATTTCTCTTTCTTATTTCGTTATTTCTAGAACAGACAGAATTGAATTGGTCTAATTCAGAACCGTTCGATCTATTTTCATCTTCTATATCTTAGGGATATAGCAAGAGAGAAATAATTGACCCGGTCCTTAGATTTACTTAAGGCTTTCCAGGAGCCGTATGAGGTGAAAATTTCATGTACGGTTCTGTAATAGAGATGGGAACAGTAATGTTATCACCGACTAGGATTATCTAACAGTTTAAGTACAGTTGATATAGTTGATGCGCAAGCAAAATATGTGGTTTTTGGGGTTGGAATTTGTGGCGTCAACCTATGGGTTTCATCGTTTTTCTAATTTCTTCGCTAGCAGAATGTGAAAGATTACCTTTTGATTTACCAGAAGCAGAAGAAGAATTAGTAGCTGGTTATCAAACAGAATACTCAGGTATTAGATTTGGTTTATTTTACGTTGCTTCCTATTTAAACCTTTTAATTTCTTCATTATTTGTAACAGTTCTTTACTTGGGCGGTTCAAATATCTCTATTCCGTACATATTTGTTTCTGAATTTTTTGAAATAAATAAAACATACGGAGTTTTTGGAACTACAATTGATCTCTTTATTACATTAGCTAAAAGCTATTTTTTCTTATTTGTTTCTATCATAACAAGATGGTCTTTGCCTAGGCTAAGAATGGATCAATTATTAAATCTTGGATGGAAATTTCTTTTACCTATTTCTCTCGGTAATCTATTATTAACAACTTCGTCTCAATTGTTTTCGCTGTAAAAGATGGATCTTCTATATTCATTACTTGTCTCAAATAAGAGAAAGAAATAAAACAAAACTATTCATAGATATTTACGATATGTTCCTTATGGTAACTGGGTTCATGAATTATGGTCAACAAACAGTCCGAGCTGCAAGGTACATTGGTCAAAGTTTCATGATTATCTTATCTCACGCAAATCGTTTACCTGTAACTATTCAATATCCTTATGAAAAATTAATCACATCAGAACGTTTCCGCGGTCGAATCCATTTTGAATTTGATAAATGCATTGCTTGTGAAGTATGTGTTCGTGTATGTCCTATAGATTTACCCGTTGTTGATTGGAAAATGGAAACGGATATTAGAAAGAAACGATTGCTAAATTACAGTATTGATTTCGGAATCTGTATTTTTTGTGGTAACTGTATTGAGTATTGTCCAACAAATTGTTTATCAATGACTGAAGAATATGAACTTTCAACTTATGATCGTCATGAATTGAATTATAATCAAATTGCTTTGGGCCGTTTACCAATGTCAATAATTGATGATTATACAATTCGAACAATTCAAATCAAATAAAAAAAGACAATTTTTTATAATTTAATAAAATACAATTCTAAAAAAAAAAAGAATATTCTATATATATATAGATTTCTATATATATATAGAATATATATAGAATATATAGAATAATCGAAATAAAATATTTTCAAAAATTGTATAAAAAATGAATCATATAATCGATATTGGATTAGAAATATTCTCTAATTATTAGAGAAATATATTCTTAAATAGAATAGAGAAATATATTATCGAAATTTGAAATATTCTTTAATTTAAAGACTAGTTCAAATGGTTATATATGTTCTATCTACCTTTATACTTTAGTTTTAATATCGTTTCAAACTACTCTTTCGTATAAAGAGTAGTTTAAGTGGAATGACATTGATTATATAACCGTAACTATATCAATTTAAACTACTTAGGTTTTTTCAATGCAAAGAAAAATTTAAGTATATAACAATTTTTTCCTGGTCATATCAATAAGGTCATGAAATTTCGATTTCTTTGTCTTTTTTTTTTTTACATATAATGGATTTGCCTGAAACGCTGCACGATTTTCTTTTAGTCTTTCTGGGATCGGGTCTTATATTAGGAAGTTTAGGAGTAGTATTACTTACCAACCCCATTTTTTCTGCTTTTTCGTTGGCTTGTTTGTATCTCTTTCTTATATATTTTAGCAAACTCGCATTTTGTAGCTGCATCACAGCTACTTATTTACGTGGGAGCTATTAACATTTTAATCATATTTGCTGTGATGTTCATGAATAGTTCCGAATATTACCAAGATTTTCATCTTTGGACCATAGGGGATGGAATTACTTTGATAGTTTGTACAAGTATTTTTGTTTCACTAATAACTATTATTTCAGATACATCATGGTACGGAATTATTTGGACTACAAGACCAAATCAGATTATTGAACAAGATTTGATAAGTACTAGTCAACAAATTGGAATTCATTTATCAACAGATTTTTTTCTTCCATTTGAACTAATTTCAATAATTCTTTTAGTTTCTTTGATAGGTGCAATTGTCGTAGCTCGCCAGTAAGAAATCTTTAGAGAACTACTAATATAAATCAAGACTATATATATATATGTATTTTTTTTTTTTCAATGTGAAGTGAAAGAGTTTTTAGGTAGAAATTCTTTTTTTTTATTGCCAATATATTCTTTTGTTGCAGACTTGTTATATTCTTTAGTCAATTGAATCTGTTGAATTGTTGTTCATATTGAAATGAATCAAAATTGATAAGGAGTTGGTCAATGATGCTCGAACATGTACTTGTTTTGAGTGCCTATTTATTTTCTATTGGTATCTATGGATTGATCACGAGCCGAAATATGGTTAGAGCCCTTATGTGTCTTGAACTTATATTGAATGCAGTGAATATAAATCTAGTCACTTTTTCTGATTTTTTTGATAATCGCCAATTAAAAGGAAATATTTTTTCAATTTTTGTTATAGCTATTGCAGCCGCTGAAGCGGCTATCGGACTGGCTATTGTTTCCTCAATTGCTCGTAACAGAAAATCAACCCGTATCAAATAAATAGCATGAATCATATCATAATTAATAAAAAAGAAACAAAGTAGAATTTCAAATAGTGTAATATTAATCAATTCATTTTAGTATTTATTCGACACAACTTATGATCATATCATGTTTGCATTCCCTAAATCATAAGAAATCAAAGTATCCTGGTCCTCTTCTATTTCCTCTTCTAAATTTATCTAGACGCCTTTTTTATTAACAGTTAACAATATTATCACAAATCATTGATTCATCTGGTATATAAATATACGATTCATTTACGAGTTTACTAGATCGATAATTTTCATTTTTGAACATCAAAAATTACTATAGATATAATGTCACATTCAGTAAAGATTTATGATACATGTATAGGATGTACTCAATGTGTCCGAGCCTGTCCCACAGATGTATTAGAAATGATACCTTGGGATGGATGTAAAGCTAAGCAAATAGCTTCTGCCCCAAGAACAGAGGACTGTGTTGGTTGTAAGAGGTGTGAGTCCGCTTGTCCGACAGATTTCTTAAGTATTCGAGTTTATTTATGGCATGAAACAACTCGAAGTATGGGTCTAGCTTATTGATACGTTTCAAAAAACACCACACGAATACGTTTTTTACTGGCAAAAACTCGTGCTCAAAATCAAATAGAAAAAAATTTTCTATTTGATTTTGAGCACGGGCTTTTCTGGCCCAAGTGTATCTTATTTTTATCACGAATGATTTTCCTTGGTTAACAATAGTTGTTGTTTTCCCAATAGCCGCAGGTTCCTTCATTTTCTTATTTCCTCAAGGGGAAATAAGGTAATTAGGTGGTATAGCATTTGTATATGCTTAATCGATCTCCTTCTAACAACCTATGCATTTTGTTATCATTTCCAATTGGATGATCCACTAATTCAACTGACGGAGAATTCTAAATGGATCAATTTTTTTGATTTTTACTGGAGATTAGGAATAGATGGACTCTCTATAGGACCTATTTTACTGACGGGATTTATAACTACTTTAGCCACTTTAGCGGCTCAGCCGGTTACTCGAGAATACCAATTATTCTATTTCCTGATGTTAGCAATGTATAGCGGTCAAATCGGACCATTTTCTTCTCGAGACATTTTACTTTTTTTCATCATGTGGGAATTGGAATTAATTCCCGTTTATCTACTTTTATCCATGTGGGGGGGAAAGAAACGTTTGTATTCAGCTACAAAGTTTATTTTGTACACTGGAGGAGCTTCTATTTTTTTATTAATGGGAATTCTGGGTATCGGTTTATATGGCTCTAATGAACCAACATTAAATTTTGAAACATTAATTAATCAATCGTATCCCGTGGCACTAGAAATAATATTATATACGGCATTTCTTATTGCTTTTGCTGTCAAATCGCCGATTATACCCTTACATACATGGTTACCAGATACCCACGGAGAGGCACATTACAGCACTTGTATGCTTTTAGCCGGAATCTTATTAAAAATGGGAGCGTATGGGTTGGTTCGAATTAATATGGAATTTTTTTCCCACGCTCATTCCATATTTTGCCCCTGGTTAATGATATTAGGTTCTATTCAAATAATCTATGCCGCTTCAACATCTTTTGGTCAACGTAATTTAAAAAAAAGAATAGCTTATAATAGCTTATTCTTCGGTATCTCATATGGGTTTTATAATTATAGGAATAAATTCTATAAGTGATACTGGTCTCAACGGGGCCATTTTACAAATAATATCTCATGGATTTATTGGCGCTGCCCTTTTTTTCTTGGCAGGAACTAGTTATGATAGACTGCGTCTTCTTTATCTTGACGAAATGGGCGGAATGGCTATCCCAATGCCAAAAATATTCACTATTTTCACTATCTTATCAATGGCTTCTCTTGCATTGCCTGGCATGAGCGGTTTTGTTGCAGAATTGATAGTTTTTTTTGGAATAATTACTAGTCAAAAATATCTTTTCATGATGAAAATACTAATTACTTTTGTAACAGCAATTGGAATTATATTAACTCCTATTTATTTATTATCTATCTTACGGCAGATGTTCTATGGATACAAATTTTTTAATACACCAAACTCTTCTTTTTTTGATTCAGGGCCCAGAGAATTATTTATTTCGATTTCAATTCTTATACCCATAATAGGTATTGGTATTTATCCAGATTTCATTTTCTCATTTTCGGTTGACAAGGTTGAAGCTATTCTATCTAATTTTTGATGGATGATTTTTGTGAATAAATGAATCAAAAAGATAAAAAAAAGATTTTTCCGTTAGATTCACTTCAAAATTTGAAATGATAATCGAATATGTTTGTTGTTTGTGAGAACCCCTTGAATCATTACATTACTTGATTGAAAGGGTTCTCAACGATTTATGGAACGTATATATTTATATGCTTTCCATATTTTTCTTTCTCAGGTTCTTTACTCATTTTTAGTCAATTAGATGTAAATGAACCATAACTATGTAGTCCTATTCCTAATAGATTGATCCCCAAATAACATATCCAAATTATAAGAAATCCTATAGAGGCCACTATTGAAGAATTTACACCTTCTAATTTTTTATTTTTTCTAGTATGTAAATAAATCGCGAATATGGTCCAAGTAATAAAGGCCCAAGTTTCCTTTGGATCCCAATTCCAATAGGAACCCCATGCCTCGTTAGCCCATACTGCTCCTGAAAGAATACCTATCGTTAAAAAGAGAAAACCCAGACTAATAATACGATAACCCCAACGATCCAATTGTTGAATAAATTGAGACCTGTAATAATTTATAGAAGAAGAAAAAGAAGTTTTTCGTAAAACATTGTTTCTTTCATTCCTATTCATGTATTTGATTTCAACAAAATCAACTGATTTTTTTAAAGAATCCAAATTCTTGGTAAAAGCAAGAATTTGGATGACTTCTTGAAACGTAATGACTAAAATAGCCACTGATAATAATGATCCACATAAAAGAGCTGCATAGCCCAGTATCATCATACTTACGTGCATCATTAGCCAATGGGATTGTAGAGCGGGTACTAATATTACGGATTGATGCATTTTGGTTAAAAGACCCGAAGTCGCAAAGCCTTGGGTAAAAATAACACTTGGTGCAATTATTGTACTTAAAAGGTTTTTCTCCTTTTTAAAAAAAGGAACCATATGAAAAATTGAAAAACCCCATGAAAGAAAGATTAGGGATTCATATAAATCACTAAATGGTAAATGTCCCGAAAAAAACCAACGAGTAATTAACAATCCCGTTACACAGAAAAAACTTATTATCATGGCTTTTTTGGACAAATCATATAATCCTACGATTTCATTGCCTAATAAGGTTATCAAATGAATTGAAATAACAATTGATATCACGGAAAACGATATATGAGTTAATATATGCTCTAAAGTTGTAAATATCATATATATAATGAAAATAAAAATATCTATAATGAAAATAAAAAAGGTATGAATTGATGCTGATGTGCATCTTACATAGTTAATGATGCAGAACTTTTTCAGTTCATCCTATTGGCTCGTCCTAAATAAGTATAGCTCCATCCAATTTTGGAATCTCAATTAATCCCTATATTATTGTCTTTTTTATTTCTCAATTTTCTTATTTATACCATCCTAATCTAGAATAAGATTAGGAATGAAACCTCTATTATTCTGTCTAATCTATAAGAAAAAGAAAATGTACATACAGATATTTCTTTAATATCTGGGGTTGTCGAAGTTCAGATTACTTTCTGATTTTTATCATTTAGTGAGCATCTTGTATTTCATAAAAATTGGGGGCGATATAATCTTTACGCAAAGGCCATCCTATCCAACTTTCGGGCATTAAAATACGTTTCAGACGCGGATGATTATCATAATAGATTCCTAACATATCATAAGATTCCCTTTCTTGAAAATCTGCACTTTTCCAAACCCAGAAAATAGAAGGAATTCTCGGATTTTGCCTTGGGGTAAATACTTTTATGCATACCTCTTCGGGTTGATCTAGACTATACTCTATTCTCGTAAGATGATAGACACTCGCTAATAGTCCTCCTGGTGCTACATCATAGGCACATTGGGAACGTAGATAATTGTAACCATATACATATAAAATAACAGCAATCGAATGCCAATCCTCGGGCTTTATTTGTAAAGTCTCTATTCCTTGATAATCAAAACCTAAAGATCTATGAACTATTCCGTGTTTGACTAGCCAAGCAGACAAATTACCTTGCATTTTTTTACTTCTCCCGAGTTTTTTATAAGATTGGTATAAGTATTTACCATTTATTTACATTACAATGAAATTTTTGAAGATTGACTTGCTTGCTATTTCTTATTGTATTTTGTACAAAAGGATCCTGTTTAATTCACTTTTTCGTTCGTCGGAGGATACTGAACTTTTTTATATTTCAAAAATGTGTCAGAGGTTATCTCTGAAATAGATGATGGTTGATAGAATAATCCTTGATTATAATTGCCGGTATGAGTACCGCGTCCAACATAAAATTTGTGGTTGGTAGTAAAACACCTATTCTCTCGTTGATAACTAAATTGATCTTCATAGATTTCTCGAGATATTTTCTTACGAAGTTTTGTTATAGCATCTATAACGGCTTCCGGTTTAGGTGGACAGCCCGGCAAATATACATCCACAGGAATTAGCTTATCCACGCCCCGAACAGTACTATAAGAATCGGTACTGAACATACCTCCTGTAATTGTACAGGCTCCCATAGCAATAACATATTTTGGTTCGGGCATTTGCTCATATAATCGAACTAAAGAAGGAGCCATTTTCATAGTTACGGTGCCCGCTGTTAAAATGAGGTCTGCCTGCCTAGGACTAGAGCGTGGTACCAGTCCATAACGATCAAAGTCAAATCGCGATCCTATTAATGAAGCAAATTCAATGAAGCAACAACTAGTACCATAGAGAAGCGGCCATAAACTAGATAGTCTTGACCAATTTGAAAGATCATTTAATGTAGTAGAAATAACTGAATTTTTGGTTTTTTGATCAAGTAAGGGAAACTCAATGGAATTCATAACTGTCTCAATGTTTTGTTTAATTGTCTAAATATTCAAGAATTAAGACCATTCTAATGCTCCCTTTCGCCATGCATAAACTAAACCAACAATTAGGATAAGCACGAAGATGAAAGCTTCTATAAATACGGATACCCCCAATACATCAAAACTCATTGCCCACGGGTAAAGAAAGACTGTTTCAACATCAAAAACAACAAAAACTAGAGCAAACATATAATAACGGATTTGAAATTGTAACCAAGCATCGCCCATCGGTTCTATTCCGGATTCATAACTAGAAAGTTTTTCTGGCCCTTTCCTAATTGGAGCTAAAATTCCAGAAATTAGAAATGCCAAAATAGGAATAAAGATCGATATTATTAGAAATGTCCAAAAAATATCATATTCATAAAGCAAAAACATAAATGTCCTCCTAGGAATGGGGAAAATATACTGGATTCATATTAATTCTGAGTCGATTTGAATTGAAATTTTCAAATTCTTAGATTCATTAATAGAATCTAAATAGAAATGCTTTGTATTTTCTTAAGTTTACATTTTTTCTAATAAAATTGAGATTATTATCTGAGTATACTAATACTCATATTATTCTATCCACTATTAATCTATTCGAATAGAAATTACTTTATTCATTCTTTCTATTACAAAAAGTATTGAAAGTATATTTATACTAGTAGTATTACTAGTATGGAGTATTCAATATAGTACTAATCTAGTACATATAGTATTAGTACATATATATTTGTAATGACAGATATTAGATAAGAAATCTAAATCTGAGTAGTATCGGTAGTAATATTAGGGCTATACGGACTCGAACCGTAGACCTTCTCGGTAAAACACATCAAACTATTATTTATTATTATCAAAATGATTTGAATTGTTTGAAAGACCCAACGTGCATTTTTTTTGCATTGGGCTTTTTCATTAACTGATAGAAATATCAATTAGTCTACCATCTTTTTTCTTTACACAAAGAAAAAGGAAATGACTCCCTGTGCTCTGATTTCTTATTTAGATCAAAATCTAAGAGCACTACCAAAGTTTTTCAAAGAAGAAGGTTATCCTGACGTAGGTCTGCTTCTGGCCTGGATCAACTTAAGTTAAATGGACTCTCTATCAACCTACTTCAATAAAAATATCAAATAGGAAATGAAACTTCATACACCTTAAAGTTCATAAGATAGGAAGAAAAGAGATTTTTTTTGAGGTCCCTAGACTCATTGCCTAGCATTGAATAGATTAAGTATTCACCGTATCAATATCTCAAATCCATTATGGATTCCATTTGACGTCTAAATCCTTTGTCAGGCTATTGTTCTCTTATTTTGTTCCGGGAGTAAGACATCGATTTATCAATTAAGATCAACTCTTTTAATTACATGATGGACTCCTATGAAAAAACATTGGCGCATGTGTAAACGAGGTGCTCTACCTAACTGAGCTATAGCCCTTGTGCTTTGGATACATATTTGATCATATTCGATAAATAAATTCTTGTCAAGATAAATATGACATGATCCAATCTCTTTGATTTATATTGCGTTTGTATTGTTTATAAGTAATATAACATTTATAATCCATTGATCTGATAGACAGCTACTTTTTTTATTTAGGATGATAAATGACCTACTTAACTCAGTGGTTAGAGTATTGCTTTCATACGGCAGGAGTCATTGGTTCAAATCCAATAGTAGGTAAGGTATTGGTAGAACTTATTAGATACCATTAATTCCGGTATCTAATAAGTTTTTCTACTCACCATTGTTTTATTGTAATTTTCTATCTTTTTTCTATTTTTTGGCTGCACCAACTTGTTATGAGATCATATTGATAGCCTCTACTCGTGTCCTAGCTCGCCGGAGAGCTAGATTTGCTTCAATTGTTTGTCTCTTGCCTTCAGCCTTATTCAAGTTAGCTTCTGCTATTTGAAGAGTTTGTTGTGCTTCTTGTGGATTAATGTCACTACCCCTTTCTGCATCATTTACTAAAATAGTGATCTCATTATTGCCTATTCTAGCAAAACCGCCCATCAGAGCCATCGTTAACCATCGGTCGTTAAGGCGTATTCTCAAAATACCTATATCTAAAGATGTGGCAATAGGCGCATGATTTTTTAATACCCCAATTTGTCCACTATTAGTAGATAAAATAATTTCTTTCACTTCTGAATCCCAAACAATTCGATTGGGGGTCAGTACACAAAGATTTAAAGTCATTTCTTGAATTTGTTCTCCATTTCTAAGTTAAGTTCGTAGCCTTCGCAGTAGCTTCATCGATATTACCCACCAAATAAAAGGCTTGTTCAGGAAGACTATCTAATTCTCCAGAAAGAATCAATTTAAATCCTCGAATTGTTTCTGCTAGACCAACATATTTCCCTGGGGAACCGGTAAATACTTCTGCTACGAAAAAAGGTTGTGATAAGAAACGTTCAATTTTTCGTGCTCTTGCTACGGTTAAGCGATCCTCTTCGGATAATTCGTCCAACCCAAGAATAGCTATAATGTCCTGAAGTTCTTTGTAACGTTGTAACGTTTGTTTCACTCTTTGCGCAGTTTCATAATGTTCTTCACCGACGATGCGAGGTTGGAGCATGGTTGACGTTGAATCTAAAGGATCTACTGCTGGATAGATACCTTTGGCAGCTAATCCTCTTGATAGTACAGTAGTTGCATCCAAATGTGCAAATGTCGTGGCAGGAGCAGGATCAGTCAAATCGTCTGCAGGTACATAAACTGCTTGAATAGAAGTTATAGACCCTTCTTTGGTAGAAGTAATTCTTTCTTGTAAAGTACCCATTTCAGTACCCAGGGTGGGTTGATAACCCACAGCGGAAGGCATTCGGCCCAATAAGGCGGATACTTCGGATCCGGCTTGGACAAAACGGAAGATATTGTCGATAAATAGAAGGACGTCCTGCTCATTGACATCTCGGAAATATTCTGCCATAGTTAGGGCAGTTAAACCAACTCTCATACGAGCTCCGGGCGGTTCATTCATTTGACCGTAGACTAGAGCTACTTTTGATTCCGCAATATTTTTTTCATTAATTACTCCGGATTCTTTCATTTCCATATAAAGATCATTTCCCTCACGAGTACGCTCACCTACTCCGCCAAATACGGATACACCTCCATGAGCTTTGGCAATGTTATTGATCAATTCCATAATGAGAACTGTTTTACCTACCCCAGCTCCACCGAAAAGTCCTATTTTTCCGCCACGGCGATAAGGAGCTAAAAGATCGACTACTTTAATTCCTGTTTCAAAAATGGATAATTGTGTATCTAACTGTATAAAGGCAGGCGCAGATCTATGAATAGGAGATGTTGTGCGAGTATCTACAGGACCCAAATTATCAATAGGCTCTCCAAGCACGTTGAAAATTCGACCTAGGGTTGCTCCACCGACTGGAACACTTAGAGCAACTCCCGTGTCAATCACTTCCATTCCTCTATTTAGACCATCTGTAGCACTCATAGCTACAGCTCTAATTCTATTATTTCCTAATAATTGCTGTACTTCACACGTTACGTTAATTTGTTGGCCAACCGTATCTCGACCTTGAACTATCAGAGCGTTGTAAATATAAGGCATCTTCCCTGGTGGAAAAACTACATCGAGTACCGGACCGATTATTTGCGTGATACGCCCCAGATTTTTTTTTTCAAGTGCAGAAACCTCAGTATCAGAAGGAGGAGGAGTTATTGTCATATTAAAAAATATCCATTTTTTTGAAAAAAAAAAATTGAAATTAAGAAAAAACTGTTTGATAACAAAGCAAGTTGATCGGTTAATATTCTTAATTTTCTTAATATTTAATAATATATAAAAGAATAAATGTAAGTTAATAATCGATTTTCTTGGTACCATCCAACCAATTCAATTGTTTTTAAATTTCAATGAGTGAATTTTCAAGGTCAACCCAGTCATTATGAAAATTTTAATTGGATGAAATCTTTTGAAAGTCTTTCATTTGTTTATCATTCTAGATTATAGACAATACTATCTATATTATCTATGTAATTCGAACCTGAACTTTGTTTGTTTATGATTCCGTTTTTCTATCTCATTGGTCCTTCTTTTTTCTTTCCTCAGCATAGGATTTATACTATGCAGATTCTTTTTACCAATTTTTCTTTTTATTGGGCAAATTCTGCCGATTTTGACATCTAGGATTTACATATACAACATATATCACTGTCAAGGTCAAGAGTATATTTTTTATTATTTAGATTAGAAAATGAGATTCCAAAATTCAAAAAAAAAAAAATAAGAGACTCAAAAAAAAACGGTTGGGTTGCGCCATACATATGAAACAGTATAGAATAATGATGTATTTGCCAAATCAAATATCATGGTAAAATTGAACAATGACCCATTCGGATTAATTGATAATATTAGTTGATGGATCATTTGTAAAAAGGTTTTCTTAACTCCTAAGTTATGTCGAGTAGACCTTGTTCTTGCTATAATTCTTAATTCATGCGTTGTAGGGGGGGGATTTATGTCACCACAAACAGAAACTAAAGCAAAGGTTGGGTTCCAAGCTGGTGTTAAAGATTATAAATTGACTTATTATACTCCTGAATATCAAACCAAAGATACTGATATCTTGGCAGCATTCCGAGTAACTCCTCAACCAGGAGTTCCGGCTGAAGAAGCAGGTGCAGCGGTAGCTGCAGAATCTTCCACTGGTACATGGACAACTGTGTGGACCGATGGACTTACCAGCCTTGATCGTTATAAAGGACGCTGCTACGAGATAGAGCCTGTTCCTGGAGAAGATAATCAATTTATTGCTTATGTAGCTTATCCCTTAGACCTTTTTGAAGAAGGTTCTGTTACTAACATGTTTACCTCCATTGTAGGTAATGTATTTGGGTTCAAGGCTTTACGCGCTCTACGTCTGGAAGATTTGCGAATCCCTAATGCTTATGTTAAAACTTTCCAAGGTCCTCCTCACGGAATCCAAGTTGAGAGAGATAAATTGAACAAGTATGGACGTCCCCTATTGGGATGTACTATTAAACCAAAATTGGGTTTATCCGCTAAGAATTATGGTAGAGCAGTTTATGAATGTCTCCGCGGGGGACTTGATTTTACCAAAGATGATGAAAATGTGAACTCCCAACCATTTATGCGTTGGAGAGACCGTTTCTTATTTTGTGCCGAAGCAATTTATAAATCACAGGCCGAAACAGGTGAAATCAAAGGACATTATTTGAATGCTACTGCGGGTACATGTGAAGAAATGCTAAAAAGAGCTGTATTTGCTAGAGAATTGGGCGTTCCTATCGTAATGCATGACTACTTAACAGGTGGATTCACTGCAAATACTACCCTGTCTCACTATTGCCGCGATAATGGTCTACTTCTTCATATCCACCGTGCTATGCATGCAGTTATCGATAGACAAAAAAATCATGGTATGCACTTTCGTGTATTAGCTAAAGCCTTACGTATGTCTGGTGGAGATCATATTCACGCTGGTACTGTAGTAGGTAAACTTGAAGGAGAGAGGGAGATTACGTTAGGTTTTGTTGATTTACTACGTGATGATTATATTGAAAAAGATAGAAGTCGCGGTATTTATTTCACTCAGGATTGGGTTTCTTTACCAGGTGTTATCCCTGTTGCTTCAGGGGGTATTCACGTTTGGCATATGCCTGCTCTGACCGAGATATTTGGAGATGATTCTGTACTCCAATTCGGTGGAGGAACTTTAGGACACCCTTGGGGAAATGCACCTGGTGCCGTAGCGAATCGAGTAGCTCTGGAAGCATGTGTACAAGCTCGGAATGAGGGACGTGATCTTGCTCGCGAGGGTAATGCAATTATCCGTGAAGCTTGCAAATGGAGTCCTGAATTAGCTGCTGCTTGTGAAGTCTGGAAGGAAATCAAATTTGAATTCCCAGCAATGGATACTTTGTAATCCAGTAATAATCATTCGTTCTATTAATTTCCATTAAACTCGGCCCAATCTTTTACTAAAAGGATTGAGCCGAATACAATACACAATACAAAAATACTTGTTGTATCTAGAATGAATCCTATAGATCTTTCGGATTGATCTATT
Source organism: Vicia faba (assembly GCA_948472305.1). Taxonomy (NCBI): domain Eukaryota; kingdom Viridiplantae; phylum Streptophyta; class Magnoliopsida; order Fabales; family Fabaceae; genus Vicia; species Vicia faba. The sequence goes on along the minus strand of CATIWC010002492.1, from coordinate 100,519 downwards.
TTTTTTCTAGTTCATTCTTCTTTTTTGATTTGGAATAGAATGAATTAAAATAGAAATATTTTCTATTTAAAAATGAGAATAGAAATATTTTTTTATTTGTTTTCTCGATTGTATTCTTTTTTTCAACACTAATATTGACAACAGTGTATCAAACAAATATAATCTGATCGTGAATCAATGGATGGATTGACTCATGTCACATAGGTTTTTTACTTCATCAAATGGTGGATTCATTGTATTTTGATTTTGTTTGATACAAACAAGAAGTTTTTTTTCTTGAAATAGAAATATGAAAAAAATAATACTAATTTAAAACTATATTAATAGACAAATAACTACAGTACTGTACTAAACAAGTCGTCTATCATTTTTGATTCTCATTTTTTCTTTTTTTCATTGTATTGTAATATAATGTAATATGTAACATTTGATTCTATTATTTATAGAATTCCATCTTTTTTTTATTGCGATTGGATATACAGATCCTTGTTTGTAATTTTATTAGGGTTGCTAACTCAA
>CATIWC010002492.1:22500-95000 GCA_948472305.1 Vicia faba | reverse complement strand
CAATTTAGATAATATATCCAAATCTATTCCTTCTTGGCTGAAAGAAATTCCAATGGACCCAACGAAGAAAGTAAATAGTACTAATACTAGCATAGAAAAGAGCATAGTATTGTCTGATTCATGAGGATAAAAAAAAGGAAGATTTTTAGTACCAAAATGGGTACTATCAAGAAAAAGCCGTCTTATGCTTTTGACATTTCGATTTATTCGATGTGAATATGTCCTCTCCCGAAAAAAAGAAGTCCTTTCATTATTATTCATTGTTAAGAAACCTAATAAATGAATTTTCTTTTTTAATTTTTTTTTTTCTTCTTTGCCCCATAAAGATATTGAATAGAAGGAACTATTTTTCTTTCCATTGAAATTTTGAAAATGAACGTTTAAATATCCTTCAAAAACAAGTAAATAAATTCGAAACATATAAAATGCAGTTAATCCTGCGGTGGAACAAGCTATTATTGCGAAAATTGGTGAATACAACCAACTATCATTAAGAATCTCATCCTTGGACCAAAAACAAGCAAAAGGTGGGATACCACAAAGAGAAAGTGTACCTATTAAAAAAGACATTTTTGTAATTGGCGCATGTTTTGTTAAACCGCCCATAAGAACCATATTTTGACTTTTATCTGGAGAATATCCAACAATAGCTTCCATTGAATGAATAATGGATCCAGATCCTAAAAACAACAATGCTTTTGAATAAGCATGAGTAATCAAATGAAATAAAGCGGCTCGATAAGAGCCCATACCTAAAGCTAACATCATATAACCCAATTGAGACATTGTAGAATAGGCTAAATTTTTCTTAATATCTTTTTGAGCAATAGCTAAAGTAGCTCCTAATACTACTGTTATTATACCTATCAAAGCTATTCCACTCATTATCGAGGGTATAACTATGAAAAGAGGAAGAAGTCGAGCTACAAGAAAAATTCCTGCTGCTACCATAGTAGCAGCATGTATAAGAGCAGAAATAGGAGTAGGACCTTCCATAGCATCTGGTAACCATACATGAAGAGGGAATTGGGCAGATTTTGCAACTGAACCACAAAATAACAAGAGGGCACACAAAGTAACAAAAAGAATATTTACCTCATTCTTATAAATTAAGTTCTTGAATATTTGAAATAAATCCCTAAATTCCAAACTACCGGTTATCCAATAAAAACCTAAAATTCCTAATAATAAACCAAAGTCCCCTACACGATTCGTTACAAACGCTTTTTGACAAGCATTTGCCGCAATAGGACGTGTGAACCAAAAACCTATTAATAGATAAGAACACATTCCAACCAATTCCCAAAAAATATAAACTTGTATCAAATTTGAACTAGTAACTAATCCTAACATTGAAGTATTAAAAAAACTCATATAAGTAAAAAATCTCAAATACCCTTGATCATGAGACATGTAACTATCACTATAAATTAGAACCAGAATACCAACAGTAGTGATTAATATTGACATAATAGAAGTAAGTGAATCGATCAAGTAGCCAAATTCTAAAGAAAGATCATTATTTATAGTCCAAGACCATACATATTGATAGATAGAACTATTCTCGATTTGCTGAATAGATAAATCGATCGAAAAAATCATAACTATGGTTAACAAGAAAATACTAGGAAAAGCCCACATACGGCGAAGATTTTTTGTTGCCGTGGGAAAAAGTAGAAGTCCTACCCCTATTAAAATAGGAACTGGAAGAGGGATGAAAGGTATGATCCATGAAGATTGATGTGTATATTCCATACAAAAAGAAAGAATAAAAAATATTTAGATTCTTGATGAATTTTGTTTCTTATTCGTTTGTTTTATATCTTTTGTAAAGGGGCTCGGTTAATAAAAAAGTGGATATAGAAATAGAATTGGATATTCTTAATTGTTCTGAATCTTTGCACAATGGTCCCCATATTGGAAAGTACAAAGTCAAAACTGGCCAATAACAAAATTCCTAGTGAAAAAAATAAATAATAATTATTATTTTCAGTATTTCAGTAATATATTCATTAATTAATATTACTATTAATTCCTATGTTAGGTTAGTTATTTTTTAATTTATATATATATTAAGAAAAATGACTATTAATAATTGTAAAATAAAAATTTTTATCTCTTATCTATAGAGCGAGGATGAGGATAAATCAGTACACCAAAACTAACAACATTTGTTTATTTTGATATACATTAGAAAAATAATATAATATAAAATAATACTTTTTTTTTATTCAGAAACATTAGTTCCTTTTTGAACTAATTGATTCTTTTACATTACAATAAAAAGAGATCCATATATATCTATTATCTATGAAAAATTTGGAAAAGGTTTATAATATTCAATGTTTTTACTTTACCTTTCGATGGAAAAAAAGAGAAAGAGTTAATTTAGATAGATAAGACATACGGCTAATTACAGAATAATTCGTTTTCATTTACAGAACAAATGTCTTTCACATCAAACTATAGCAACGAAAAAACTATACTAATTGTATGCCAGTTCCAAAAAAACGCACTTCTATATCAAAAAAAAAAATTCGTAAGAATTTTTGGAAAAAAAAAGGATATAAGGCAGCATTGAAAGCCTTTTCATTAGCTGACTCTATTTTGACAGGTACCTCAAAAAGTTATCGTATTGTAATAAATACAAAACCTCGCCCTTTTTTGCCACGTAATCAAAAAAAAAGTTGTGTTATTGTAAGAAATACAAATGTTGGACGAGAATAATCTGAATTAGCTCGATTCAAAGAGTATTCTTTAATAGTCATTTTATACTAATACTATTATAGAATATGAAACATATATAAACATATATTTAGAATATATTCTATATTATAGAATATAGAATATATTCTAGATATATATATAATCTCATTTTTTTGAATGATTCATAAGCAACTACAAAAAAAATTTCTTTTTCATTACTGGATTGAAGTCAGAACTAGATAGTTCTAGTTTCAACAGTGCTTTTTTTTATTTGAAAAAGTATAAACTACAAAAAACCCATTCCCCGTCGTTGTTAAATTTGAAAACGAACACTGCATGGGAAAAAAAAAAAGAAATGAATATAGAAATCAAAACTTCTTTTACTTAAATTGAAAATGATTGCATATATCATATATTTCTATATTCATTTCTATTATATATTAGAAAAAATTAAATTACTTTTTATTATCAATTTAGTTTTATTATCAATTGAGAATAAATGTTTAGTAAATAGTAAAGAAATGTACTCAATAAATATTGGACTTCACTTTATTCAATCTCGACGATTGACTATTGACTTTGACTAAATAATTGGTTATTATGATTTCGAGTCAGCCGCTATGGTGGAATTGGTAGACACGCTGCTCTTAGGAAGCAGTGCTAGAGCATCTCGGTTCGAGTCCGAGTAGCGGCATGGACTCCTACCCGATATTTTAAAAATTTTACAAGATTAATAAGTCCTATAATGAAGTCAATTTCCTATTTCTATTCCGAGTAGTAGATATCTGGCTACGAAAAATAAAAAAGTACGATCAAAGAAAATACAAAGAAATGGACCATATTTTTTGATAATGTATCTCAGATAAATTTTGACTATTCTTACCTATGAACTCCGCTAGATTCAACTTTTTGGTCGTTCAACCAACTAATTGAACCATTTGAATATTGTTGAAATATGAACATTTGTTATTGCATCGCAGAAAAAATCGAAACAAACTAGAATCATTCATTTTCATACTTCCTAGAATATACATCGATTCCTTTTTCATCTAGAAAGAGCATATCTCTGTACGCCTAGATAAATTATGTATAATTATTAAGACCACTAATCAATATGTATCTATTCCTCCCAATATTTGATTTTTGAAAAGAAATATGGGAATAGATACTCATACATAATGAGTCGCCGGGAACCAGATTTGAACTGGTGACACAAGGATTTTCAGTCCTTTGCTCTACCGGCTGAGCTATCCCGACCATTAAAATCTTGACGCACCATCCTAATTTGAGGGAAATTACTTGAGTCTATGTCAACTCAATAAAAAAAAGGGAAAGGGCCATAAAAATGAGCAAATTCAATCGGCTTTTGGGGATAGAGGGACTTGAACCCTCACGATTTTTAAAGTCGACGGATTTTCCGATTACTAAAACTTTCATTGATGTCGGTATTGACATGTAGAATGGGACTCTATCTTTATTCTCGTCTGATTAATCAGTTATTCAAAAGATCCATCATATTTTGGTGGAGTGACTGATTTGATCAATGAATATTCACCATTTTTTCTTCCAGTTGGAATTGATTTGATTCTAATGTTTCGTTTCAATTGTGATCGAATCAAAACTAAAAAAAATAGTTACAATTTACAAATAGAAGTTAGAAATCTTCATTAATCAATTGAATGTTGTCAACTCCATTTGTTAGAATAGCTTCCATTGAGTCTCTGCACCTATCCTTTTTTTCTGAACTTTTAGTTTTTTGTTTTCGGAAAGAAGGATTTGGCTCAGGATTGCCCATTTAAAATTCCAGGGTTTCTCTGAATTTGAAAGTTTTCACTTAATATGTTTCCATACCAAGGCTCAATACAATTAAGTCCGTAGCGTCTACCAATTTCGCCATATCCCCCGTTTGACTTGCTTTTCGTTCATCTAGAAGCTATATTTATTTAGTCGAGAAAGAATTCTCTTCTCGCTGTATTATATAGTACATGTTGTATTATATAGTAGATGCTGTATTATATTATGTTATGTTTTCACTTAACATTACTATGTTTCCATACCAAAGCTCAATACAATTAAGTCCGTAGCGTCTACCAATTTTGAATCGACCCTTTGACTAGCTTTTCGTTCATCTAGAAGCTATATTTATTTAGTCGAGAAAGAATTCTATTCTCGCTGTATTATATAGTAGATACTGTATTATATCGTACCGTATTCTATTTGAGATGTTGTATTGAGATGTTGTATTCTATGTTGCAATTGGATTAGAATTGGAGTATAATAATATTGAACCATGACATAAGATAGATATCATATTCAGAGAATATGATTCCCTTTAAGGATGCCTTGGTGGTGAAATGGTAGACACGCGAGACTCAAAATCTCGTGCTAAACAGCGTGGAGGTTCGAGTCCTCTTCAAGGCATAATATTGAGATCTCTTATTGAAATTGAATTGGAATAAGTTCGCCAGCAGATCACGAAGTTTTGGTGATCTTATCTATCTAATGAATGGAGAGTACATTTTGAAATCGTCCCACCTGCAATCCCCCTACCCTAAACCAACGGATAAAGTACATTATATATTTGATTTTGGAGATTGGTGACTTACCCATTCAATGACTTTGGCACTCGACATTCAAAAAAATGGGTACTGTACGCTCGGGTCGGGTGAATTCCAAAATAGCCGCCTATGTCAACCTTCTTTCTCCTTTCAGGACAGGACCTATCCGAAAAGAAAGAAAATTCTGTACTTATTGGTCGTGAATATCTGAATAGGACAAATTACCCTGTGGATCTCTTTATTTGCTTCAAAACAAGTAGGCTCGGTCAACGGCAATATGGATTATCAATATTAGGGGATCTTTCAATTGAGAAGATCCCCTAATATCGACTTGAGACGACGAGAAAGAAAGTATCTATTTTATTTCATTTCATTATTCAGTTAAACCAATCGTTCGTTATTGGAACAGATAGTCACAACCATCTCGTCTGGGAAAAGCCATTTTTTTCTCAACAATGTCTTTGTGAGTTGAGCCAATAGGGTTCCGTTAGATAGGAACAGATTTGATAAATATTGATAACTCTCGTATAGAGTATTAGAACGAAAAAATTCATTTGATACTGAACTATTGGTTCTAAACCATCTCTGGCGATCAATCAACAATTTGAAATTCTGTTCTTGCATATTCTTCCTAAACCAGGGTTTATTTAGATATTTCCAATCAATTTTTTGGGTTTGGGAAGTCAAAAGTATCCTTGACATCTCTTCATCTGGAGAAAATTCTTGATGTGAAAATACAGATCCAAAAGGATCCTCTTGGAATAGCAAAAACAGTGGATCTGCGGGGTCCCAAATGAATTGGCTTATTCGAAAAAAGCCCTGTTCGTTGGAAAATCTCGCTCGTGTCTGGTCCTGCATGATTCCATCCTGCAAGAACTGCGAATCATTATCATTCTCTTGAAGCTTACCCTCTTCATCATAATCATCAAGGATCGGTTTGTCCTGAAATGACCCTTCCCAATAGGGAAATCTCAATTCATTGGACCCTTCGTCAAAGAGAAAGCCCCAAGGGCGCCACAGTCTCGGAGCCCAAAGTATGTGATTGAATAAATCCTCCTCTAGCGGTTGCGGGTCGAAGACTCCTTCCCCTTCTTCGAACCCCGATTCATATTTTTCATAGAGAAATCTCTGATCAACGATAGAAGAAGACCCATTTTGAATCATATTTAAGGGATTTCTTGGTTCGGACCGAAGAAGCAATGTCACGCCATCATTATCAAACCGACTTCCTGTCTGTGAGGGTTCCAGCAGAGCACCTTCTATTTCTAATAGCCCATGAACTAGATCAGAATCATTCTCAAGGAGTCTATAAGAAGTGATCCCATCATTTGTTTCATTAGGTCCGGGTAGAGACCAAAGATCTTGAGCGACCGATCCGGCAGAACAACTCAAAAGATAAAGAAGTATGGTTAATTTCTTCATGCTTGTTCCAAGTTGGAAGTACCATTTGTACAAATAAGAATCCCCCTCTGCACATGATTTCTTCTTCATATAGATAGATATAGGATCGATAGAGCAATTACTTAGAAGTAGATTTTGTGAAACAGCCCTCCCTATCTGATAAAAAAGGATCCCATGATCCTGAATCGATCTTATCTGAGATCTAAAATCCCAAGTTTGTCTATGAAGAGCAGATCTAATTATATTAGTGTCTATAATAGATTTCTTTTGTATAATACTAATCGATAGCGCCTCATTAGTAAGTGCTACAAGATCTCGTACATTAGAACCCAGAGTTATAGACCCCAATCCATTAGTATCGAATATTTGCTTTTCCAAGTGAAATCCCCTAGTATATGAAAGAGTAAAAAAGTGCTTTCTTTGTTGTGGAATAAGAAGCCTTCGTATCTTAATGCATGTATTTAATTTATTCGGAGCTATTAAAGCAGGGTCTACTTTTTTTGGAATATGAGTAGAAGCAATAACTAGAATATTTCTAGTAGAACCTTTTTCCGAATCGCTGGAAAGAGAGTTCACTAATATACCCAGCGATAAGTCATTCGACTCATTCCTATCCAGATCATGAATGTTTGGAATCCAAATTATGCAAGGAGACATTGCTTTTGCTAATTCGAATTGAAGCGTGAGATAAAACCGGTCTATTTCCATCAGATCGCTAGATACCGGATCCTCCATACTTAGAAACTTCAACTGGCTATCAAGCTTACGGTCGAGATCGTCACTATCATCCCTTTCATAATTCTCGGAATTATAGCAACTACCCTCGTTATTAGGTAAAAGACTGTAAATGGTACCCTCTCTTTCATCAAACATGTCGTCCTCACTATCATCACTATCAAAACCCTTAGGAAAGTTCTCCAGGAACTTGTTTACAAATACTGTAATGAAAGGAACATAGGTGGTTGTCGCTAGATATTTGAGCAAATAGGATCGTCCAGTTCCTATCGAACCTATCACTAAAATACCCCTAGCAGGGGATAGGGCTAAGCGTAGCGAAAAGGGTTTCCCATGAGATGATAAATCCAAACAACTAGCCCCACACGGGATTTCTGAATAAGTGATTGTCTGATAATGAGCGAGGAATACCCGTCTTTCTGCTAAGCAGGATGTATTGAACTCATAATTCATCAGATCCTTTTTATGAATGTCAATTAAATATCGTAAGTAAATTGTTCCTGGTTGCTCAATCATTTGATAACCAGAGTTATTCTTTGATAACTGATCACTATTAGTCAGACTCAATAAAATTTGATCCAGCCTTTTTTCTGTCGTTAAGGTAGAGAACTGAACCAAGAATTCTCTTTCTTTATCAGCAATGAAATCACTAGTCGAGATCCAGGATTCTATTTTATCATCAATCCAATTACTATTCATGTTTTTTCTTTTCCTTATCAATGAATAGATTGCTTTACTTGTATGACTTAAATGTCTCGTATTTCTCAAAAACGCGATTCGATTGATGGGATTTGGTATAATACTTATGAGATCCATGAGATTAAAACCGTTCTTCTTCGAACGTATGGATTTGACCCCATCAGCGAAACCACCACCCCTTGGGATGTCCCCGCCAGAAGGCCAACCTCGCCTTTCTTCTAAAAAATTTCCTAATTGTTCTCGAGCAACTCCAAAGATATCCTTTAACCAGAAAGAATTTTGTTCTGATAGAGGATACCTATCCAGAAGTTTTCGCAATTCAATGATGTAGGATGGAATCATCAAAGATTTGACCTGTTCGAACTCTGTCTGTAACTCATTAGAGAAGCGAGAAACAAAGAAAAGATGTGTATAAACAAGATATCCAGTAACAAGAAGAAGTAAAAGGATTGAAACCAGGAACTCCTCAATATTTCGTGATCTCAGATGTGTCGATATGAATGGTGACTCATTATTTGTGTGAAAAAGATCTTTGTACATGTCTACAAGAAAATTATGGAAAGACTTACTCGAAATCTCACTTATACGATTCCGTTGTGAAAGACACAGTTTTTTCCGAAGAATTCCCCACAGTTTTTTCCGAAGACTTCCCTTGGATCCATGCATAATATTCTGCCAAATAGATACAAATTTTTTAAATTGAGGACTCCTCCTTAGTATCGCAAATAGGTCTGAAAGAGTATCTAAAAATATGAAATTGATATATTTGTGCCCTGTCCAGGTAAGGAACAACGGTATTATATACGGGCGTAATCGCTTCAATTTGGAGAGAATTGAAGAAATACTCTTTCTTTTTCTTTTTCTTTGAAAGTTTCTATACATCTGCCCTTTTCCAAGGAATTTTTTTAGAGGTTTTTTCCTCTTTGCGGATGGTATAAATTTTTCAGAATATAGAGTGTCAAGCAAACCCAAACCCATGTTTGAATCGAAATCAAGATACTGATGCAAGTTCTTCCTTTTTGAATCAGATAAATTAATAGGGGAAAGAGGTTGACAAGAAGTTCTTTCCAAATTCACTATTTCTTCCTCTGTTAGAGGTGTTCCAGAAATGTCCGCGATCGAGTAAATAGATCTAGGAACACGAGTTGAAAAATGGAAAGATTTGTACAAGTCATATCCGTCATCACCACTTTGCGGAAAATTCTTCGGTCTCAATATCTTAGAGACCTCTAACTCGCTTGGTGAAATAGTATCTCTGTCCAAAAAAGCATGTGTTTTTTTACCGCCGCACAAAGAAAATCTTTTCTTTCGAATGAACAAGACATTGAGGAATTGTTCATACATAAAATCATAATTATAGGACCTTTCCCCATAAAAAGAGAATCTTTTGTTACAATCGAAAGAGAAGTTATATTGATTATTCAAGAATCGAAGTCGATTTACTTTATAAAAAGAGGAAATCAATGAACTTCTATGAAAACATTTCACAGGATTCAGCCAATTGTCTTGGTTTGGTATCTTATTGAACAAAAATGGTAATATTGTTCCTTCATTGATCAAGAATTTTGATTTTTGAGAAGTATAATAGTCATCCAATAATGGGGATTTCCTTTTTTTCAAATGAACCGTTTGCAGACCTATTGATTCTAACAACTGATTCTCGAGTGCATCATTCATACGTTTCAATTCATACATATGGCTCTGGGACCTATGAACGGGCATACTCCCGAAACTCACAAAGAAAAAAGGAAGTGAGTTAGACAAAAAGGGAAGAAGCTTGGACAAAAAGAAACAAAGTGACTTAGAAAAATCTTTTTTGTCGATAACCTCAGCCCAATCAATCGAATATGCATTCATATGTAATCGATCGAACACTACTTTAAAACGACTATTCTGCTCAGAAATGAAATGGTCCAAATGTTCCTGGAAATTTGTGCTCCCCTTGGACCATTTGTATTTATATGCATTTGGATCCTTATTCACGGATCTCTCGGTTCGATAAATAAAAATAAGACGATCAAAGCATTTCTTCTGACTCTTTTTCAAATTTGAGAAACGTTGATTGATCGTGTGTTTCCTTATAGGTCTATGATTCAGAATATCATTTTGATACCTTTGAAGTACATATTCGAAGTTGCGATTGAATCGATTACCTTGAAAATAATTCCCACAAGAGGTCTGGACCCATTTTTTTATGATCTTTGGATAAAAAGATTCATTCGCTTCGTCAAAAAGCCGCGGCAGAACCAATAAAGATTTTTTTTTTGATTCCGGTTCAGAAAACCCAATAGAAAAAGAGAATCCATTACGATAGACCAGATCCGGCTTAGTTAGTGATAGATTAAATAGATTTGCCATTTCTTGAAATCTCTCTTCTGATTGAAAATTGCGATGTAACAAGTACCCCCCCCTATTCTGGTCATGGAATAGATGAAATAAACCAAAAACTAGATTTTTGGTCAAGAATGAATTATTATTTTGAACTGTCAAAAGTTTCTCCTTTGCAATCCTATCACATCCTCCATCGGATGAAATAGGATGAATTGAGACATTATTTTGTAAATACATGATTATCTTGACTATATTGGCTAGTTCTTTCTTTTCCAATTTCCTCCAAAGAACAAAAGAAACATCTTCTTCTTTCTTTAATAATTGAAGATCTTGAGCGGACTTCTCAGTAGGATTCAAATCCAGATGAAGTTGGGACCATCTGTCCGAGAAAAAAGAGCGATCAGAGATCTTTTTTTCTTTTGGACCAGACAGGAGCGGAACAATCAACCTATTGATATTGAACGAATCTTTTGAGTCTTCCAATCTATCATTGCCGGATCCAATGGAATTTATTTGTATAGGAAGAAGCCCTGTCAAATAAATATTTTTTTTTTCGATCATCCTTCGATTGTTAATACGATATAGAAGGATCGCTACTACAAAAAGTACTACATTCTTGATCGTGAAATATCGATTTCTTGTTAAACCCTGTGACTGACGTGAAACTAGGATACTCCAAATTCTGGAGTCTAAGACTTTTATCAAACTCTCTTGATGCAAAAAAATGTGAATGACAGATATCGCTGAATTGAATTGCGTCCAGGAATCTAAGAAATAGGCACAATTCTTGCTCTCTCTAAAAATTTCTCGCAATTCGAAAATCCAAAAGTGGAATTGATTGTTCTTCATAGGATCCTCCTTAAAAAATTAAAAATAATTTATCTCTTTATGTATGTATTTCTATTAAGTTATTTATTTATGTATGTATTTCTATTAAGTTATTTCTTTATGTATGTATTTCTATTAAGTTATTTATTTTGTATGTATTTCTATTAAGTTATTTCTTTATGTATGTATTTCTATTAAGTTATTTCTTTATGTATGTATTTCTATTAAGTTATTTCTTTATGTATGTATTTCTATTGATTTATCCAAAAGATTTCACTTCAATTGAAATTTGGTTATTCATCAAGTCGGAGGGTTGTTCCCTCGAAGCATCCATGGCTGAATGGTTAAAGCGCCCAACTCATAATTGGCGAAGTCGTAGGTTCAATTCCTACTGGATGCATGCCAATAGAAATATCTCCCCTAAAAACTATATTTTTAATCATGAATTATTATTTTGAACTGTCAAAAGTTTCTCCTTTGCAATCCTATCACATCCTCCATCGGATGAATATAGGATGAATTGAGACATTATTTTGTAAATACATGATTATCTTGACTATATTGGCTATTTCTTTCTTTTCCAATTTCCTCCAAAGAAAAAAAGAAACATCTTCTTCTTTCTTTAATAATTGAATTTGAAAATAATAGAAACTTCAAGAATTGATCATTTCTAAATAAAGAAAGAATTTCTTTATTTATTCTATTTAAATAATTTCTGATCTGTAGTAGACCTCTTAGCTTAGTAGTATTTGAATCGAGACTTGGATCTGTATCAATGGAATCTCATCATCCATACATAACAAATTGGTGTGGTATATTCAAATTTTAATAAATGAACAGTAAAAAAACTAGTATTTTTAGTGAGACTAGAACTCATCGGGAAGAAAGAATAAAATAGATTTATGAATGGAATAAAATCTGCAGTATTTACAGACACTAAATTTTCGTTATTTCGAAAAAATCAATATACTTTTCATGTCAAATCAGGATTAACTAGGACAGAAAGAAAACATTGGGTCGAACTCTTCTTTGGTGTCAAGGTAAGAACTATGAATCAACTCGCAATCCCAATAAAGGGTAGAAGAATACGACCTATTATGGGACATACAAGGCATTACAAACGTATGATCATTACGCTTCAACCGGGTTATTCTATTCCACCTCTTAGAAAGAAAATAACTTAAATAAAAATACACTTCATAACATGGCGATACATTTATCCAAAACTTCTAGCCCGAACACACGCAATGGAGCCGTAAACAGTCAAGTGAAATCCAATTCACGAAATCGTTTGATTTCTGGACAGCATCATTGTGGTAAAGGGCGTAATGCCAGAGGAATCATTACCGCAGGGCATAGAGGGGGAGGTCATAAGCGTCTATACCGTAAAATTGATTTTCGACGCAATGAAAAAGACATATATGGTAGAATTGTAACTATCGAATACGACCCTAATCGAAATGCACACATTTGTCTCATACACTATGGGGATGGTGAGAAAAGATATATTTTACACCCCAGAGGGGCTATAATTGGAGATACCATTATTTATGGTACAAAAGTTCCTATAAAAATGGGAAATGCCCTACCTTTGAGTTTGAGTGCGGTTTGAACTATAGAATTTACGTAATTGGAAGTAAACCAATTAGGTTTAAGGCGAAACCTAGAAATCGATCACTGATCCTATTTGAGTACCTCTACAGGATAGACTTCAACAGAAAACTGAAGAGTAACAGCAGCAAGTGATTGAGTTCAGTAGTTCCTAATATAAAATTATTGACCCTAGAGATATAGTAATATGGAGAAGACAAAATTGTTTCAAGCACCGACAGAACACGAAGTGCTCCTCGTTTCAAAAAACAAAGGGGGGAAGACACAGATTATTCACATTTCATTTGATGGTCAAAGGCAAATTGAAAGCTAAGCAGTGGTAATTCTAAGGATTCCCCCGGGAAAAATAGAAATGTCTCCTACGTTACCCGTACTATGTCTAAGTAGCAACGTAATTCATAGAGTCATTCGGTCTGAATGCTACATGAAGAACATAAGCCAGATGAAGGAACAGAAAGACCTAGGATGTAGAAGATCATAACATGAGTCATTCAGAATATTTGGATTCGTATATTATATATCCACTCATGTGGTATGGTACTTCGTTATGTCATATATAATATACGAAATAAACGATATATAAGATGTATCTGTATAGATATTCTAATCTACATCCAGAAAGCCGTATGCTTTGGAAGAAGCTTGTACAGTTTGGGAAGGGGTTTTGATTGATCAAAAAGACGAATCTACTTCAACCGATATGCCCTTAGGCACGGCCATACATAACATAGAAATAACACTTGGAAAGGGTGGGACAATTAGCTAGAGCAGCGGGTGCTGTAGCGAAACTGATTGCAAAAGAGGGTAAATCAGCAACATTAAAATTACCTTCTGGAGAGGTCCGTTTGATATCAAAAAACTGCTCAGCAACAGTCGGACAAGTGGGGAATGTTGGGGTAAACCAGAAAAGTTTGGGGCAGAGCCGGAGCTAAACGTTGGCGAGGCAAGCGTCCTGTAGTAAGAGGGGTAGTTATGAACCCTGTAGACCATCCACATGGGGGTGGTGAAGGGAGGGGCCCCAATTGGTAGAAAAAAACCCTCAACTCCTTGGGGGTATCCTGCACTTGGAAGAAGAACTAGAAAAAGGAAGAAATATAGTGATAATTTGATTCTTCGTCGCCGTAGTCAATAGTGGATAGTAGAGAAAATAGAATTTGTTTCTTCGTCTTTACAAAAGAAAAGAGCGATTGACTATGACATTCTATGAATTTCTTTTTTGAGAGATTCTATATTTTAAAAAGAGATTCTATATTTTAAAATTGGAAATAAAATAAAAAATATAAGAGAAAAAATTCATTTTTTTAGAAATTTTAAGAGGAATAATTAACTATGACACGTTCACTAAAAAAAAATCCTTTTGTAGCGAATCATTTATTAAGAAAAATAAATAAGCTTAACACAAAAGGAGAAAAAGAAATAATAATAACTTGGTCCAGAAGATCTACCATTCTACCTACAATGAATTGGGCATACCATTGCTATCCATAATGGAAAAGAGCATTTACCTATTTATATAACAGATCGTATGGTAGGCCATAAATTGGGAGAATTTTCACCTACTCGAAACTTCCGAGGCTTTGCGAAAAATGATAATAGATCTCGTCGTTAACATTCATTTTAACATAAATTTAGTAATAGTCATTAATAAATATTAATTAATAAATTACTCAAAAAGAATTGTATTATTCTGCAATCAAAAAAACAGATTTTATTTTTTCGTGAAAATAGAACCAATACAGAGAAATATAACCCTTTGTTCAAAAAATATTTTTGTCTATTCACAACACAAAGCGTGAATGGTAATTAATAATATTCAAAAATTGAAAGGGTTATTATAATAGAACTAATGCTTTGCAGAAAAAAAAAAGATATATCAAGATATTAAAAAAAATATATATCAGACGTATTATTTTATATAGAGTAGTGAGGGATTATGGGACAAAAAATACATCCGCTTGGTTTCAGACTTGGTACAACTCAAAGTCATGATTCTATTTGGTTTGCACAACCAAGAATTTATTCCGAGAATGTAAAAGAAGATAAAATAATACGAGATTGTATCAAGAATTATATACAAAAAATACAAAAAACAACAACCGCTGTCGATGGCGAGGGAATTGGACGAATAAAGATTAAAAAAACACGCGATCTGATTCACGTGATAATCAATATGGGACTTCCAAACCCAAACTTAGTAATAGAGGATAACCCTGAAAGAATGGAAGAATTACATACTAATGTGCAAAAAAAAATAAATTGTGTGAACCGACAAATCAACATTGAAATTACAAGAATTCCAAATGTTTATAGAGACCCGAATATTCTTGCAGAATTTCTAGCCAGACAATTAAAGAATAGAATTCCGTTTCGTAAAGCAATGCAAAAAACTATAAAAAAATTCGCTGAAGAGGCAGGTGCAGGTACAAAAGGAGTTCAAATACAAATTGCGGGACGCATCGACGGAAACGAAATTGCACGTGTCGAATGGATCAGAGAAGGTAGGATTCCTCTACAAACCATTCGAGCTAAAATTGATTATTGTTCCTATCCAGTTCGAACTATTTATGGGGTCTTAGGAATCAAAGTTTGGATATTTATAAACAACGACTAATAACCTTTTCCTTATATACGTTCCATCTTTTGAGAAAACAAAAAATGACGAATTCTTACTACGTTCTTATTCTCAAAGAAGAAATGAAAAATTTTAAAAGATTAAATAAAAAAAAATTAATTAATCATTTTATAATGAAGGAGTTGCTATGCTTAGTGTGTGACTCGTTGGTTTTTTTTTAGAGTGGTTAATTTTCTACAAAAATTCGTCGAATTAATTACTAAAGAATAAATAACCTACTCATCGCTTCCCATTATCTGGATATAAAGAACCGCCGAAAATCTAAAATCAAAATAAGGATCTATGTGATGATATAATTATAGCAACTGAAATAAAAAAAAAAAAATAAGATTATTAGTTGTAAAGCAATAAGAATATACAGATAAATGAAGGGGTGAAAGAAAGATAGAAAAAGGATATCAATGATATAGAATTCTCCTATGTAAAGGTCTATGGGTCATCTCATAAAAAGTAGTGTAATAAAGCATCAATCTTCAAAATTCATCCATATATGGATGAATATATTCCTAGAATAAACGAATCAAGAGCCACGAATCAAGAAAACTGAGAAGGTTGATTCAACAAAAAAGAAGAAAATAAGAAAATAAAAAAAATGGAATCTTCTTAATTAAAGAGGCTCCATTGTAGAATTTAGACCTAACCATAAATTGAAAAGCGATGGGAACGACGGAACCTGTGAATACAAAAGATTATATTAAAATTTGAAATCTTACTGATTCATTAGATGGGATGGCGGAAGGAACTAAGAATTCATTCTTTTTTGAGGAGTTGTGGACTAACCCTACATTACATCTTCAATTTAATCAATTTATAATGAGAGAGTAAATATTCGCCCGCGAAAATGTGGATTTTTTTGGAATTGATAAATTTTTGCCAATCCAATATGATAATAATAAAAAAAGAAAAATACTGATTCGTTAGAACCTTATATCCAAAAATATTAGCTAGTTAGATACGGATAGCAAAAATGGTCTATAAGAATACATATTTCGTTATATATCAAAGCAAGATTAAAAAATTTCTAATAGATCAATAGATTCTATTAAATGTAAAAAAATCCCGCGATTATATTCTGTTGTATCTTATTGTAGTAATTATTATTATTTTCTCGATTCAATATTTTTCAATCGATTTATTCGCGAGGAGCCGTATGAGGTGAAAATTTCATGTACGGTTCTGTAATAGAGATGGAATTGAGAAATAACCATCAACTATAACCCAAAAAGAACGAGATTCCGCAAACATCATAGAGGAAGAATGAAAGGAAAAGCCTCTCGTGGTAGTCAAATTTGCTTCGGAAAATATGCTCTTCAGGCACTTGAGCCCGCTTGGATCACATCTAGACAACTAGAAGCGGGTCGACGGGCAATGTCACGAAATGTTCGCCGGGGTGGACAAATATGGGTACGCATATTTCCAGACAAACCTGTTACAGTAAGACCTACCGAAACGCGTATGGGTTCGGGAAAAGGATCGCCCGAATATTGGGTAGCTGTTGTTAAACCCGGCAAAATACTTTATGAAATGGGAGGTGTTCCAGAAAATATCGCTAGAAAGGCGATTTCAATAGCGGCATCCAAAATGCCTATACGAACTCAATTTATTCTTTCCGAATAATCATTAGAACGAAAGAGATCTTTAGTATGAAAAAAGGCAATTCTCCGTTTTTTTTTTGAACACAAAATATTTTTTTTACTTCAACTTTTTGACTGAAACTGAAAGATAAGAAAAAAGGATATGATTCAACCTCAAACCTATTTAAATGTAGCCGATAATAGTGGAGCGCGCGAATTGATGTGTATTCGAATCATAGGAGCTAGTAATCGAAGGTATGCTTATATTGGTGACATTGTTGTTGCTGTAATCAAAAAAGCAGTGCCAAATTCATCTTTAAAAAGATCTCAAGTCATCAGAGCTGTAATTGTACGTACTTGTAAAGAACTAAAACGTCGTAATGGTATAATAATAAAGTATGATGATAATGCGGCGGTTCTCATTGATAAAGAAGGAAATCCAAAAGGAACTCGAATTTTTTCCGCAATAGCCCGAGAATTGAGACAGTTAAATTTCACTAAAATAGTTTCATTAGCACCTGAGGTATTATAATAAGAGATCATGATATAGATATATTATTTATGACTTGAATGAATAGGAAATAGATTAGAATACGAATGAAATATATATTCTATATTCAAGTCAATATATTCAAAATAAAAATTCGAATTCTATTTGTATAAAAAAATAGAATTCGAATTCAATATAAGATTATTTATATAGTTTCGAATAGGTCATTCGTTCATTTTATTTCTATCTTTTTTTAGTTTTAGAATATTCTATATTCGGATATTTAGATTATCCTAATTACAATCAAATTTTCTATACATATAGAGTATTATTCTATTCTCATATTCAATATGAGAGATTTGATTGAATCAAAAAATAAAAAATCAAAAAACGGGAGCACGTTGATTATATCGAAAGTAAGGAGCAAAAATCTATCGTGGGTAAAGATACTATCGCTGATATACTAACCTTGATACGCAATGCTGACATGAATAGAAAAAGAACTGTTAAAATACCACTTACTAATATCACCGAAAACATTGTAAAAATTCTTTTACGAGAGGGTTTTGTTGAAAACGTCAGAAAACATCGAGAAAGCAACAAATACTTTTTAGTTTTAACTCTACGGTATAGAAGAAATAGGAAAGGATCCTATAAAACTTTTTTAAATTTAAAAAGGATCAGTACACCTTGTCTACGAATATATTCTAAGTATCAAAAAATTCCGAAAGTTTTAGGAGGGATGGGGATTGTAATTCTTTCTACTTCTAGGGGTATAATGACAGATCGAGAGGCTCGATTAGAAAAAATCGGGGGAGAAGTTTTATGTTATATATGGTAATGCTAATTTTGCCGATATCTGAATTATATGAAAAAAACTTAGAGCCAACAGTATTGTGAATGGAGGGAGTAGAGAAAAAACAGATTTCTAATATTATTCATGATACATTAGTGAATATGGGAAGAGGTTTTAACTAGAATAGAAATGAAAATTAATAAAGATTAAATTAATCAACAACTTCTGAGGGTATGTTGCAGGTTGAGGTTGCTTTAGAGAAATAGAATTCAAATCAGATTCTAGGTTATGTTTCCACTGGATACGACCAAAAAAGGAAGTATAGCTGACTCCATTCGATTAGACTATTTTATAACTTCAACATATTTTTTAGGAGGAACAATTTGAAGTTCAAAATGTAAGGAAACCCTATTTTCTTGCAATCTATAAAATTGGTATTCAATTTAATTTAAGGAGTGAAAAATATGAAAGTGGCGGCCTCTGTTCGTAAAATTTGTGAAAAATGTCGATTGATCCGTAGGCGAGGTCGACTTATAGTAATTTGTTCCAATCCAAAACATAAACAAAGACAAGGATAATATTAAAAGAAAAAAGGTCTTTCTATTCATAAGATTTTTTATTTGAATTGTAATAGAATTCAAATAAAAAATCTTATGAATATTCCATTTTATTAAATACTCTATCTAAAAATATAGATTCTATATTCGAATAGAGTCTATAGTTATAAGTATTCTCATAAATATAATTGCTTATTCCTTGATATTTGAAAATGGTATTCTATATTAATTGAATTATAGAATACAATAGAATAACTAGTTAGAAAATAGTCAAGAATCGTTTTTTGACAGGAAATGGATATATCCATATATTTCGGACTTATATTTTTTTAAATAATAAAACATGGCAAAATCTATACCAAAAATTGGTTCACGTAAAACTGGACGTATTGGTTCGCGTAAGCATCCTCGTAAAATACCAAAGGGGGTTATTTATATTCAAGCTAGTTTCAACAATACCATTGTGACTGTTACAGATGTAAGAGGTCGGGTGATTTCTTGGTCCTCCGCCGGTTCATGTGGATTCAAGGGTACACGAAGGGGGACACCATTTGCCGCTCTAACCGCAGCGGGAAATGCTATTCAAACAGTAGTCGATCAAGGCATGCAACGAGCAGACGTCATGATAAAAGGTCCCGGTCTAGGAAGAGAGGCGGCATTAAGAGCTATTTCTGGAAGTCGGATACGAGTAAGGGTTATACGGGATGTAACCCCTATGTCACATAATGGATGTAGGGCTCCTAAAAAAAGACGTGTGTAAAACTAACAATAAACATTAAAGAAAAAGATTTCAAGAGAAATAAACAATTAAATCAAGAGTTTCATAAAAATATATTACTATGATTCGAGAAAAACTAAAAGTATCTACTCAGACACTACAGTGGAAGTGTGTTGAATCAAGGGTAGACAGTAAGCGTCTTTATTATGGACGCTTTATTATGTCTCCACTTATGAAAGGTCAAGCAGATACAATAGGCATTGCAATGCGAAGAATTTTGCTCGGAGAAATAGAGGGAACATGTATCACACGTGCAAAATCTGAGAAAATACCACATGAATATTCTACCATAATAGGTATTCAAGAATCAATACATGAAATTTTAATGAATTTAAAAGAAGTTGTATTGAGAAGTAATCTGTATGGAACTCGGGACGCGTCTATTTGTTTCAAAGGTCCTGGATATGTAACTGCTCAAGACATCATTTTACCACCTTCGGTGGAAGTCATTGATAATACACAACATATAGCTAACCTAACAGAACCTATTAATTTGTGTATTGAATTAGAAATTGATAGAAAGCGGGGATATCGTATAAAAACACTAAACAACATTCAAGATGGAAGTTATACTATAGATGCTGTATTCATGCCTGTTAGAAATGCAAATCATAGTATTCATTCTTATGTGAATGGAAATGAAAAACAAGAGATACTAGTTCTCGAAATATGGACAAATGGAAGTTTAACTCCTAAGGAAGCACTTTATGAAGCCTCCCGGAATTTGATTGATTTATTTATTCCTTTTTTACATGCAGAAGAAGAAAACTTAAATTTTGAAAACAATCAACACAAAATTACTTTGCCCCTTTTTACTTTTCATGATAGATTGGTTAAGGATAAACTAAGAGGAAAAATAAAAAAGAAATGAAATTGAAATCTACTTTTATTGACCAATTAGAATTGCCTCCCCGGATCTATAATTGTCTTAAAAAGTCCAATATACATACATTATTTGAACTTTTGAATAAGACTCAAGAAGACCTTCTGAAAATTGAACATTTTCGCGTAGAAGATTTACAAAATATATTATTCAACTTTTTACAAATCGAAAAGCATTTTTTATAAATTGAAAATCTATTGGATTTTTTTGAATCTTTCATTTTTATAAAAAGAAAGGTTCAAATATGAAATTTGAATCTTTAGCACAAATCAATATATTCAGAATAGGTCTAAAATGAAATAGATGTATCTAGGGATTAGTCATTTCAAAGTGAATTTTCCCTAGATACACAACACAATACACCTGTCATGATATTTTACAATAGAATCAATTTAAAAAAGACCTAACGTTAGGGATTTTTCAATAGGTAATGTTGCTCCAATACCCAACCAAAGAGCCACGACAGTACCAATCAAAAAGACGGTTGTTGCTACTGGACGCCGAAATGGGTTTTGGAACTTATTCACATTCTCCAAAAAAGGTACTGTTAATAATCCCGCCGGTACTGAAACCATTAAAAGAACGCCCAATAATTTATTGGGTACGGTACGAAGTATTTGAAATACGGGAAAAAAATACCATTCGGGCAATATTTCCAAAGGAGTTGCAAACGGATCTGCGGGTTCCCCAATCATTGATGGTTCGAGAACCGCTAAGCCTACGTTACAGGCAATAGTACCCAGAATAACTACTGGAAAAATATATAAAAGATCATTAGGCCATGCGGGTTCGCCATAATAATTATGACCCATCCCTTTGGCCAATTTTGCTCTTAATACAGGATCATTCAAGTCAGGTTTTTTTGTTATTGGGATAGGTGAATTCTTATAGATCCATCCTCCGAAAGAACCGGACATGATAATTTTTCATCATCCGGCTCGAGCACGAATCAAACCAACTGAATGCAGACATAGAAATTTTGTAGATGTGAGTCACTCATATATCATGATTCTATGTAATAAAACGGTTGAATTCTTTTTTTTCCGAAATTACAACTATCCATTGCAAAAAATTAAGTTCTTATTTTTAAGTAAATGCTTTTCACCCAAGTAAGTTTTAAAATAAAAATCAAAAGTTCTTTCTGGGTGATCTCAAACCTTTCGCCTGTTATACCTCGAAAAATGAATTTTGGAATTTTTGACATAGAAAGGATTTACTTGTTACTAATAGAATACAACCCCCCTTTTTCTTTAGATCTACTTGTTTAACTCCGATAGTATCATAAATTGAGTCAATGCATAGGAAATGAATGCATTTCCATACTATGTAAGTTTAATGAAATACATACGACATAATCTAGATTATATCATATTCCTTTTTTTACTGGATATTACGGAGCCTGTTCATGCAGGATATGATCGAGTCTGATCATAGAAAAGATTATCTTCAAGCGAACCGGACTATCCTCTGTAGAGGACTGACGCGGTGGTTGGAACAAAGACACATTTCATTGTGAATTCAAATGTGGCAGATAAGATCAAGTCATATATCTGCATGGCCCAATCAATAGTTCAAGTCACACACTCCCATAATCCATTCTTTTTTCGGAGAGTTCCCTTCAACTATTTGTGTATGTCAAATAAAGAATCCAGTTTATTTTGTTAAGTTGAAGGGAAATATCCAAATACATGTCTTATTAAAGAAAAATAATGCATATTTGTAGCAATGAAATACTATTACTCCTCCCCAAAATGATTGATTACAAATCTCTATGATTCATATTCTCTATAAAGGACCAGAAATTCCTTGCTTACGTATCATTGGAAAGTGCATTAACATGAATACGGCAGTAAGAAGAGGTAATACAAAAGTATGTAAACTATAAAAACGAGTCAAGGTAGATTGTCCCACACTAGCACTGCCGCGCAATAACTCTACCACCGAGGATCCTATTACAGGAATAGCGTCGGGTACACCCGTTACAATTTTGACTGCCCAATAACCGATTTGGTCCCAAGGTAAGGAATAACCTGTTACACCAAAGGATGCAGTCAATACACCCAAAACTACACCTGTAACCCAAGTCAATTCGCGAGGTTTTTTAAAACCACCAGTGAGATACACGCGAAATACGTGCAAGATCATCATTAAGACCATCATACTTGCTGACCATCGATGAACTGATCGGATTAACCAACCAAAGTTAGCCTCAGTCATTATATATTGAACAGAAGCAAAAGCCTCCGTAACGGTTGGACGATAATAAAAAGTCATAGCGAAACCCGTCGCTACTTGGACTAAAAAACAAGTAAGTGTAATTCCTCCTAAACAATAAAATATATTGACATGAGGAGGTACATATTTACTAGTTATATCATCGGCAATCGCCTGAATCTCAAGACGTTCTTCGAACCAATCATAGACTTTATTGAGATAGGTAAACCAAGGGACCCCCCTGAGAACCGTATATGAGAATTTCATCTCGTACGGCTCAAACAAAAATACTCAAATACTGGTTATTTGGAAAACGGATACGTGTAATAGAAAGTCTTAAACTTTTTCACTTAATCCTATTATTCCAGTCTTTTTTGAAGATAAAAAAAAATAGAAATCCAAAAGCTATTCTTAGTGTTTATAATGTCAAAATTTCAAGTCGGCTCACTCGTCTTTTCTCTTGATCCTTACCGGCCTCTTGAATATTCTATTATTTACTTCATTTTTTTTGTATTGTGTATGTAATAAGATTTTACTGCTGTTTTTTTTTATGATTAATAAGAATTTTCTTGTTAAGACCCTATAGAATCAATTTAAAAACCTGAGATTCATACCAGAACCACGATGATTTCCCCAAAAAACCTTTAATCGAAGTCCATAAATTCCCTGAGTAAGAACTGCTGGATCATCATTTATTCAATTAATAGATAGAATGAAAAAAAAAAAGACAAAGAAATGATAAGCGGTGGCAGTTTTAAAGAATAAAATTCCATTTCTTTTTCTAAATGAATTCTTATAATTCTTTCATTTTTTTTCGTCCGGTTGCGAGGTCTAAATATCAATATAAATATGAAGTATGAATCATAGTTCTAACACTTTAGAATCTATTTATTTTCTATATTCCGTGCTCCAGATACTAGAATAAATATCTGACGGGGGAAAGCCATCTATCAAGATAAGATGACGTATCCATTTTCTGTTCTGTACTATCAATAGGATCCATTATAACAAGTCACACACTCATATTCCGGAAATACAGAAACAAAGAAGTTTCGCGGTCGAACTACCAAATCAAAATGGAATGGGCTAAAAATTAACGATTTAAATGCTAAACTTGACTTTTCGATTGAAAAGCTAGTTAGTTGGTTCTTGTGAATCTAATTCTCTAATTCATAGAAATTTGGTCCAGTAAAAGGGACGAATTATAAATCTCTAAAATAATAGAGAGAAATACCGCAAATAGGGCCATTGCAATCCCCATCAAAGGGGTAGTTCCCCACCCCGGAGCTACTTTACCATATTCTGAATTCAATGGTTTCAATAAATCTCCTACAACAGTTCGTCTTGGACCAGATCTAGAACTACCCTCAACGGTTTGTGTAGCCATAAATCCTATATATCTTTTTTTTATTGAGATCTGTTGACTTTGTATACCATTCCGCTGTAGATAAAGGATCGTACCCTATAGATCCATTGTAGTCTTGATATTCTATAATCATGGAAACAGCAACCCTAATTGCCATCTCTATATCCGGTTTAATTGTAAGTTTTACTGGGTATGCCTTATATACTGCTTTTGGGCAACCCTCTCAACAACTAAGAGATCCATTCGAAGAACATGGGGACTAGTTGAAGTAATGAGCCCCCAATATCGTAATATTGGAGGCTCGTTACTTCAATTGAGATAATTAAAAATCATTTTGTGTTTTTAGTTGGAACTTGAGGGGGTTCTCTAAAAAAAATAGCGAAAAAAATGATTCCTAAAGTCGAGACTAAGAGGAATGTATAAACCAATGCTTCCATAGATTTGATCGTGGTTTACAATTATAGCTTTCATACCTGTTTTGGGGGAATTATCTCCTGGATAAAGAAAAAGAAAGAACCAGAGTAAAACAAAATGGAATGATTGAAATCAATATTTCTCTAGTTCCCTATATCAAATTCAAATAACAACAAAAAAAGTCGAATCGAAAAGGAACAAACCTATTTCTATCAGACTCCCTGTTTTTTTGTAGTTGGATCTCCAAGTTTTTGGAATGCTCCAAATTCTACTTGCGCATCCAAATCTGGATCAATACCAGCAAAAACATCTCTGAACAAGGTTCTAGCACCATGCCAAATGTGCCCGAAAAAGAAGAGCAGAGCAAACGAAGCATGTCCAAAAGTAAACCAACCCCTTGGACTGCTACGAAAAACACCATCTGATTTTAAAGTAGCACGATCTAATTCAAAAATTTCACCCAATTGAGCACGTCGAGCATATTTTTTCACAGTAGCAGGATCACTATAACTGACTCCATTGAGTTCACCACCATAGAATTCAACAATTACACCGACTTGTTCGACACTATACTTTGATTCTGCCCTTCGAAAAGGAACATCCGCTCTAACAATTCCGTCTCCGTCTACCAAAACAACCGGAAATGTTTCAAAAAAAGTAGGCATACGACGTACAAAAAGTTCACGCCCCTCTTTGTCTCTAAAGATAGGATGCCCTAACCAACCAACCGCTATTCCATCTCCATTGTCCATTGAGCCCGCTCTAAACAAACCCCCTTTTGCCGGATTATTACCGATGTAATCATAAAAAGCTAATTTTTCAGGAATTTTAGACCAAGCTTCTGATAAACTTTGATTTTTGACTAGCCCAGCACCAACTCTTCGATATATTTCTTGCTGGAAGTATCCCTGATCCCATTGATAACGAGTAGGACCAAATAATTCAATCGGGGTAGTTGCTGAACCATACCACATAGTTCCAGCAACAACAAAAGCTGCAAAAAATACAGCAGCGATACTACTGGAAAGGACGGTTTCAATATTTCCCATACGCAATCCTTTGTATAAACGTTGAGGTGGACGCACACTAAGATGGAAAAGACCCGCTAATATGCCCAATGTCCCTGCTGCAATATGATGAGAGGCTATTCCCCCCGGAACAAAAGGATCAAAACCGTCCACACCCCATGCGGGATTTACAGATTGTACCCTTCCTGTTAGTCCATAAGGATCGGATATCCATATTCCAGGACCAAATAATCCTGTTACATGAAAGGCGCCAAAACCAAAACACGCCACCCCTGCAAGAAATAAATGAATTCCAAATATTTTTGGTAAATCCAAAGAAGGTTTTCCAGTACGTTCATCACAAAAGATTTCTAGATCCCAATAGACCCAATGCCAAATAGCCGCCAAAAAGCACAAGCCCGAAAACACAATATGTGCCGCGGCCACACCTTCGTAACTCCAAATACCCGGATTCGTTATAGTGCCTCCTGTGATATTCCAACCACCCCACGAATTGGTTATTCCTAAACGAGTCATGAAGGGTATAACGAACATACCCTGTCTCCACATTGGGTCAAGAACCGGGTCAGAGGGATCAAAAACTGCTAATTCATATAAAGCCATCGAACCGGCCCAACCAGCAACCAGAGCTGTATGCATTATATGGACAGAAAGTAAACGGCCGGGATCATTTAATACAACGGTATGAACACGATACCAAGGCAAACCCATGAAAATACCCCTTATATCAACAAAAAATAGACACTATGTAACTTTATTGCACTGTAAAAAACTATGCTATGGCCCTTCCCCTTATTAGTAAATTATATCGCATGAAATAATTTATATTTGTTCTAGTTTTTTAGAAACAAAGGAACATTCTATTCGTTGGAACAAAAAGAAGCAGATCTATTCTATATCCGATAAGTAACAATACGCAATGGCAATGGTGGTGGGGTTTAGTTTTTTTTTTTTATATGCGTGTTTATATCAGTGAATGCAGACACTGGATACTAATACAAGAACAACAAATCCCTTTTTTCGTCAAAAGAAAGATTCGTTGTTCGTGTATTAGACACAAAAAAAAAGTCTACGGGTCTTTCTTGGTTTAATTACAAAGATAGAGCTTTCTATATATATAGAAGACTTTCTTATACTAGAACTAGAAGCTGAGGGTTCTTTACATTCATTATTAGCTTCGGACTATAAACTGAGGATCAATGAAAATGTGAATAGGATTAATTGGTTTCTAATAATATAATTCATGAAGCAAAGAAGAATATTTCTAGAATTCAATTCGATAGGAAATATAGAAATATACTTTTTTTGGTTGTCGGAGATCCTTTTTGTTAGAATCCCCTCTTTCATTTTAAAGAATTCAATTCATTAGTCGTCCAGTAACACGTAACAAGAATAGCAGTAGAGACATATCCAAGAACGACCTATTCATCAAAACTTTCCTTTAGTCTTCTTTTTTGATGTTATTTGGCGAAATAAAAATGATTTTGAACAAAATCAACTCATTCTGTCTCCGGATGTTCTCACACCAAAGCAAAATCCGGTCGACAATTTCCATTCCAGTTTATGCCGGTAGGTGTTCCCAAAGTAGCCTTTGATGTTCCCGGCGAGGATGAAGCTTCTTGGATTGACTTATACTATCGACTTTTTCACGAAAGACTACTTTTTTTAGGTAAAGAGGTTAGCAGTGAAATATCAAATCAACTCGTCGGTATAATGGTATATCTAAGTTTAGAGAACAAGAACAAAGATTTGTATATGTTTATAAATTCTCCAGGCGGAGGGATTCTATCTGGAATGGCAATTTTTGATGTTATGCAATTTGTAGAAGCAGAAGTACAGACAGTATGCGTAGGATTAGCCGCTTCAATGGGATCTCTTATTTTGTTAGGAGGAGAAATTACCAAACGTCTAGCATTCCCTCATGCTTGGCGCCACTGATTCTTATTTGTAGAAAAAAAAAAGAAGACTATGTCTACGCCAGTATTAAGTCAAAAAAGCATGGCACTTTGAGTTCGATATGCAAAAATAATTTTTTTTTTTTCAAAACCATTAGATTATATATCGAAAGAGTAGTGTGAAAAAGGGGTATTTACTATTTTATCTGATCTATCGGAGCCTCTTTTAGTGTTACAATTTTTTGGACTTATTTGAAAAAAAGAAACTTTGGGATTGCTGAATCAAAAACTAGAAGAAATAAGATAGCAACGGAATCATCATAGTCTTTAAAAAAGATTCTCAAAAAAAAAGAAGGGTGGTTATTAGATTCTTTACTGATCTGGGTCTGATAAACCCGGTATATTTTTTTTTGTATTTTTTCAATGAAGGGTCAAAAAAATGAAAAATTGAAAGTAGAGCCGTATGCTATATAAAAAATAAAGAAAAAAAGAGGCTTGCCTGTACGGCGAAAAAGAAATTGAAGTTCTTTTTTCTATCTCTTCATTCTTTTTTTTTACGGTAAGATTAAGAGAAATAAACCTTAATTATAGTATACTCTCAGGGTAATGCTGCATCAACCTGCTAGTTCTTTTTATGAGGGAAACACGGGCGAATCTATGATGGAAGTGACGGAAATAATGAAAATGCAAACAACTATGATAAATATTTATTGCCAAAGAACAGGCAAACCTTCCTGGCAGATATATAAAGACATGGAAAGGGATTTTTTTATGTCAGCAGAAGAAGCCCAAGCCTACGGAATAATTGATACAGTAGCGGATTCTTTGTAAATCCAAAATTTGCATAAAATCTTTATTCCCTTTTTGATCCTAATAAATGAGAATATTTTCTTTCTACTATTTCTGATGCTTCTTTCCTAACGTACCGACTAAATGCAGAATTATAATTTGATGTTGTCTTTTATCTTTTTAATCACCCGATTTTATAGAGTCCTTATCAATTTGAAAATTATCAGGTTAGGATTGATCCAAACCAGCTCATTATGTATATGACTCCCCATGCCAACTATAAACCAACTTATTAGAAACACAAGACAGCCAATCCGGACTGTAACAAAATCTCCCGCTCTTCGGGGATGCCCTCAACGCCGAGGAACATGTATTAAGGTGTATGTGCGACTCGTTTAGATCATATACTGAAATTAAAAAATATATTCAATTAATAAGAATTGTATATATATAATTCTATTGTGTATAAAATTTATGCTTTCTCAATTGGTGCAAACCAAATTACCTTAATTTTGAATTTAAGATGAAATATACTTTTCCCATTGGTAACAAAAAGTGATCCATTAAGCGGGAAAAATCCTCTTTGAAATAAAGACAAATTATGCCCTAATTTTAGCAATAACGGACTAAGAGGGTCAACTACCCAGCTAATCTTCATACTTAAATACCGTTACTGTATAGCTAGATTTTATTGTGAAAGACCTATTACTATATATTCAATGGGTAGAGCTAAGAAGTGTGAACTGTACAAGTTCACAATAACATTGATTGAATCAAGATTCAATGAAGGAAGGGGCTCCGGTGTATAGAGAGGACCTCACCGTTTAACAAGTAATCATAGAAACGATGGAACCCACGATTTCTTTGTTTATTTCTATTTTATTTACTATGTTTTTTTGAATACCTAGTATCAATAGAAGTTATTATTAAGAGTTAAAATACTTATACTTAGAAAAAACGAAAAAAAAAAATAGTGGTTGGGAAGGTTATAGTAGCAAAAGCCATTGGAATTTATATTTTCCACATTGGAAGAATCCATGTTGTTCGTAATAGACTAGAAAGGATAAAAGAATAACTGAAAGAAAAAAATTAAATAGTTATTAATCAAAGTCTCATTTATCCAATGAACAGAATTAAACGAGGATCTATCGCGAGAAAACGGAGGACAAAATTGAGTTCCTTTACATCAGGCTTTCGCGGAGCTCATTCAAAACTTATTCGAATTATTTTCCAACAGAGAATAAAAGCTTTGGTTTCGTCTCAACGGGATAGAGATAAGAAAAAAAGGGACTTTCGCAGTTTGTGGATCAGTCGAATAAATGCAATAATAAGCCAGAATAAAGAAAAAATATACTATCGCTATAGTAATTTAATGTATAATCTGTACAAGAATCAATTGCTTCTTAATCGTAAAATAGTTGCACAAATAGCTAGATTAAAGGGGAATTGTCTTTTTATGATTGCCAACGATATCATTCAAAAATAAAAATTCCCCGGAGACTTAACTCCGGGAAGGTGGTAGAATAAAATAGATTTGTATGATAAAATAGAATTCATATGAATTAGAAAAAGAAATAATCAACCACGCTCAAAAAACAAAAAAAAAACTACCAATCCGCATAAACTTTGAGTTTAGATTCAATTAATTATTAAATTAATTGAAGTAACGTAACTCTATTTTTTTTTTTTTTTAAGAACAGGAGGAGTAGCTCTAGTAATCGACTTGATTTTTTCATATTTTTTTTTTGCATTTTTAACAAAAGGTGACGAATTTACAAAAGGTAACAAAGATAAAATACGAGCTTGTTTTATAGCAATCGTAATCAATCGTTGTTGTTTTAAGGTCAATTTATTCACACATCTAGGTATAATTTTTCCTTGTAGCGTGATAAATTCGAAAAGTAAACTCAAGTTTTTATAATCAATTCGATCCCCAGATTGGATTAGGGGCGAACTCCTACGAATTGATTGCTTCGATTTAACAAACAGTCGCTTAGATTTCTCCATGGTTTGTTTATTCCTATACCGAAAATCCCGTTTGTTTTATAAAAAAAGGATTTGTTTTAGTTATATTCTTATTTTTTTTTGTAATATATTTGGAAAATATATGCTATATAATGATCTATGTATATAATTTTATGTTATAGAATGTTATTTATATAATATAGATAAGATAATTTATCTGGTATCTATATAATTAATTTTTATGTATTTTTTCAATTTACCTCCTTAAGGGTGACACACAAGTAATCCATTTTCTCTATTTCTTGATCTCTGCGTGAATCATATGTTTGCAACAAAAGGGACAGAATTTTCTCAATTCCAATCGACTAGGCGTATTGTGTCGATTCTTTTGAGTAATATATCGAGAAATACCTCTAGATTCCTTATTAACACTCTTTTTATCACAACTAGTACATTCTAAAATAACAGTTATTCGGATATTTTTACCCTTAGCCATAAACCTCCTTTGGTTTTTTTATTCACTTAACTCTTCGATTTTAAGATTCGAAGGGAAGAAGAAAAAAGGAACGAAAAAAAAGATAAGTTGATAATTCAAAATCAAATTATGAAATATTTTGTTCCAATTAATTTTATATAGTACAGTAATAATTCACTACTACAATGCTTTCGAAATAGATTTCGAATCCAGAGTCTAGTATTTCAGTTTTTATTGAAATATCTTGTATGATATTATTGCCCCTACCCTAACAATTCCATTTCTGGTCTTACTCTTAATAATTAAGAATAGCAATGGAATTGAAGTATTAATTCAATTCCATTGAAACGAAACGTGGGAAAAATTCCAAATTTCACTGAGGCCAAATCCACCTTTCTTAATTTCCTCTTTTTTTTTTTGAACTTATTCTAGTATAATTCGAAAAAAAAAACGAACGAAGAGGGATTTAATCACAGATATTTTATTGGATCTCTAATCTTCGTCACCCCTTCCCGTGCCAATAACTAGAATCAAAAAAAAGGGAATGTCAATGCATCCGGGAATAAACGATTGATTTCTATCAAGAGACCTGCTAGAGCCGCGAACCATAAAGTACTTGCCACTGGTGCCACAGAGAGATATGTTTTTAGATCTCGCATTTCAAATCCTCCTTCGTTTTTTCTTGTAATTTGTAATACATAATAATACAGAATTACATATAGGAATATGATCCAATGTTTTTTTTTCTTAATAAAACCACTTGGATTTCTCGGGGGAAGTCCGAATCCAATTTGAATTGTACAACAATGAATTAGATCTTTTTTTATAGAGTACTATTTTTATATTCTTAATTTTATTTATTCAAATTGTTATCTTCTAATAACTATATTATTATATATTTTTTGAAATTATGAATTCTATGAAATATTAAAATAATATTTGAAATTATTCTATTTTTCATATATCAATTCTATTTTCTATATTATTTGTATATTCTTTGTTCTTGTTATTATACTTTTTCTATCTTATTATTTATAGATTCTATATATTCTCTGTTTTTCATTAATTGAATATAAATATTCTATAAGAATATTTGATTCGATATCTTATTTCTACGATCGATATAAGAAAGTAAAAAAACAAACAAAATGGCAGGATATAGATAATGGAAAAATGTGGAAAATAAGACAAAAATTCTTTAGAATGACAATGGAAACTGATGTAAAGGGATGTAGCGCAGCGTGGTAGCGCGTTTGTTTTGGGTACAAAATGTCACAGGTTCAAATCCTGTCATCCCTATCCCTAATATCATATCAGCAGTAACAAGAGATCAATTTTGAGCAATTGAAATTGTACATACATACTCAATATGAATAGTTCTCCATATTTAGTTTGTATGCATGCATGCAAGATATATTGCCATCACATCAAATTATTTAGGAAAAGAAAGCGCTCTTAGTTCAGTTCGGTAGAACGCGGGTCTCCAAAACCCGATGTCGTAGGTTCAAATCCTACAGAGCGTGATACCATTCTTCTGAGAATGAGACTAAAATAATGGGATAACAGTCTAAGTCTAATCAAAAGTGTTAATTTGATCTCCTGTGAATTAGGATTCAAACAAAAAAATAGGAAGTCAATAAACAAAAGAGACAGTACTAAATCAAATATCCAACTGATCGCCACGTCGGTATTGTAAATAGGCCGTTACAAATAATCCAGCCAAAGTAATAGGAATTAGACCTAACACGATTCCAAATAGAAAAACTTCAATCATTTGAGTTTGGTTGAAAGTAAAAAAGGTGGGGGTAATATCGATCCTTAAATATGAATTTATATTGACCATGAATCTCAATGACCAAGAATTGGAAATATGATAAGGAACTATAGAATATCTACAATTTCCAAATTTCTCTCAAAATTGCAAATCAAATAAGTCGTATCTTATTCAGACTGATAAAAATACCTGCGGTTATAGTTAAAACCGCTAGTAGAAAACCGAAATAACTGGTTAGAGTGGACATAAGGAAACTAGATGAAATATATTCTTTTTATACATATGTTTATAAAGCACTTTCCTAAGTTTCCATTTTTTTTTTTTTAGATAAAAATAGGAAAAGAAGCAAAAAAGACCACTTGAAAGATACAATGGAAAAGAATTGATTCATGAATCAATTATTACGGACAAACAAAAAGAAAAATATAGTTACATAGGTAAAAAATCAATTCATCATCTGTGACATCTACCCAACCTGTGATTCCAAATCAACAGATTTCTTGATCAACTCATGACATGAGTTGAGTAAACTAATCGAAGGAAAATTGTTTTATTTATTTATATAATTATATATAATATAACGTATATATATAATATAAATAATATAAAGTCCATATATATAGTCTTAAACTTTGAGGAATTTTCGATTCAGTACATCGAAACAAACAACCAGGAAAAAAAGAAATTTTCTTTTGTAGTACTCGATCTCGTCACTTATTGTGAAATTTCGTTGCTGTGTTAGAAGAAGGATAGCTATACTGATTTGGTATACTGGAACGAGACCCTTGGTACACGATTGACGATCGTAACAAAGATTGAAAATTTCAGTAAATTTCTACTTACTGATCTGATCTTTTATGGAATCGATCCCCCTTTGACTGTATAAGAATATGTGGAGCTCGGCATGTCTGGAAGCACAGGAGAACGTTCTTTTGCTGATATTATTACCAGTATTCGATACTGGATTATTCATAGCATTACTATACCCTCCCTATTCATTGCGGGTTGGTTATTTGTCAGCACGGGTTTAGCTTACGATGTATTTGGAAGCCCCCGTCCAAACGAGTATTTTACAGAAAGCCGACAAGGAATTCCTTTAATAACCGGCCGTTTTGATTCTTTGGAACAACTCGATGAATTTAGTAGATCTTTTTAGGAGGCTCCAATGACCATAGATAGGACCTATCCCATTTTTACAGTACGATGGTTGGCTGTTCACGGACTAGCGGTACCTACCGTTTCTTTTTTGGGATCAATATCAGCAATGCAGTTCATCCAACGATAAACCTAATCCGAATTATAGAGCTACGACACAATCAAACCCAAATGAACAAAATGTTGAATTGAATCGTACCAGTCTATACTGGGGTTTATTACTCATTTTTGTACTTGCTGTTTTATTTTCAAATTATTTTTTCAATTAATTGAAGAAAAGAGAATAGTATTTATATATTAGGAATTCTCTTATCCCATTCGGAAGGATATCATTTCATAATTATCTATGACTGTTTAGGTCTCTAGTATGACTGACTACTTGATCAAATGTGGAGGAAAGTGGGATAAATGGCCGATACTACTGGAAGAATTCCTCTTTGGATAATAGGTACTGTAGCTGGTATTGTTGTGATCGGTTTAATTGGTATTTTCTTTTATGGTTCATATTCCGGATTGGGATCATCCCTGTAATAATCGGATAAATTTAGTTTTCGAAATGAAAGCATAAGAACTCAACGGGGATCCACTCTTTCTAGTTTTCGAAATGAAAGCATAAGAACTCAACGGGGATCCACTCTTTCTTTGATGAATTCGAAGGGGTCCCGTTGAGTTCTTCATAATCAGAATATTTTTGTCAGTGAGTCAATAGATAACTTTATTGTATGTTTCAAAAAATTCCATTTCCTTTTTTTAGGATCTTCCCTGTAAGAATAGGGAACTATATACTATATTTAATACTCTATTAAACATAAAAAAGATTCTGTAGAACCAAACCTTTTTGATACTAACAGAATCTTACTAGAAATCTATTTCTAATATAGACTCATGATTAAATTCTTTTTTTGAAGTGAATTAAGAAAGTTGTATTTGCTGAATTCAATTCCCGGTCTTTTTTGTTTGTCCATTCCTTAACTACGTATCGATTTCGACATAAACAAGAAGGAATTGGACTCTAGGAAAAGACAAATTATCCATCCTAGAATCCTGTTTTCCCTTTTTCTACTTTACTTAATATTATCTACCTACCTATTTTTTTAGGTTTAGTATCGAGTCGAATTTCATTCTATTACAATATAAATTCTAATATTTCTATTCTAGGACATGAAAATGTGAAAACAGCGACATAATCAGCGACATAATCATATGGTTCGAATTAATTGTGCAGTTGAAAAAAAACCAAGAACCAAAGGTCTTTACACAGAATTTATCAACAAAAATGGAGTTCTTTTTACCAGCTTAATATGTTGATAAATTGACATTCCTAAAAATTCATTTCAGACAATTGCACCTTCTCAAATTGTTTCTTTTTAAGAACCAAAAAAATTTGTGCCAAAATAATAGATGCCAAGAAGAGCAAGAGACCTTGGACACGTAACGGATCTTGAAGCACTATTTCTGCATCCCCCTGACCAAATCCACCCACATTAGGATTACTCGTTAATGGTTGATCAAGTTTGATAGATTCACCCTCTGAAACAAGAAGTTCTGGTCCTGGCGGTATAATATCAATCACTTCACGTCCATCTGATGCATCTACTATCGTTATTTCGTATCCACCTTTTTCTTTTCGTATTATTTTGTTTACTACACCCGTTGCTGTAGCATTATAAACATTATTATTACTCTTGCTTCCGTCGGGATAAATCTGACCCCTTCCCCTGTTCCCGCCTACGTATATAGGATATTTTAAGAAGTAAACATCTCTCTTAGTAGCGGGATCTGGAGAAAGAATAGGAAAGGTAATTTCACTATATTTTTTTTCCAGGAACGGGGCCTATCACAAGAATATTTTTTTTTTGTGGGACGATAGCTTTGAAAAGACAAATTACCTATCTTTTCTTTAATCTCGGGCGAAAGACGATCAGGAGGGGCCAATTCAAAACCCTCTGGTAAAATAAGAACAGCTCCCACATTCAAAGCCCCCTTTTTACCATTAGCAAGAACTTGTTTCACTTGCATATCATAAGGAATTCGAACAACTGCTTCAAATACTGTATCGGGAAGTATCGCTTGTGGAACCTCAATATCTACGGGCTTATTAGCTAAATGGCAATTAGCACATACAATCCGGCCGGTAGCTTCTCGAGGATTTTCATAACCTTGTTGGGCAAAAATAGGATATGCATTTGAAATGGGTGCTCGAGTTATTATATATATCATGAGCAATACGGAAATGGATCGGGTAATCTCTTTCTTTATCCAAGAAAAAGCATTTCTAGTTTGCATGGTCCAATCATTGATCCTGAAAATTTCTACAATAAGATTAGGTAGGTTACTGGCACAGTTCCCTATCCATGATTCTGCTATTTACTCCAATTCTTTTCCTATAACGAATAAGTTCAATTTTAAATGTTTAGCTTTTCTATACAAAAAACAAATTTTAGAATTGGATCAGTGGGTCGTTTTTTCATTCCTTCATTGAATGATAAATGACTACAAGCGACGGAGATACACGATTTAAATAACGGAAAATAGAATATTTAAAAATAGTATCTAAAATGACTGGAAAAATCGAAACAAGACAAGATAGAATCTGATCATTCGGAGTAAATCCAAAATCTTTATAGACAGACCCAATCATTAGTTCCCAACCCTGAGTCGAATGGAATCCTATACAAAAATCAGTTAATAAAAGAATAGAAAAAGCTTTTATTGTGTCACTTAAGTTATATAGAAATTCTTGAACCCAAGAGTTAAGAATAATGAGTTCTTGATTACCTCGAATAGAATAACCACTTACCTCGAATAGAATAACCACTTAGAATAAGGAAACAGATTATATTTGTACAGAAATGGAAAATCGTATGGATACGATCTAGGTTGTTCGTCTCGATCAATTGGATGGTCTCTTTGTAGATTTCGATACGAAGGTTTTGTAAACGTGTTTCCGGGTATTCCTTTAGCATTTCATCCAAGAGGAACAGTTCCTCGAACTCTAGCAATTTCTTTAAAATACTTTTTTCTTGAATAGTATTCAAGACAATTTCGGATTCTTTCATATTCCACCAATTAGTAATCCAAGATTCCAGACTTTTCTGAAATGTAAAAGAGATGCACCAGGGCAAAAAGACTATAGATGTAAGACATAGAAGGGGAATGCATGCTTTCTTTTTTGCCATTTTTCGTCTTTAATGAACTCAGTTTCATCTCATTTTTCAACTATATATAATAATAATCTTTCTATCAAGCATAAGTTCTATTACAAGTAAATACAAGTAATAGAGCTTAGCCTAGAATATATCAATTTATAATTTTTTCATAGAAATTGAGAAGCTATTCTTTTTATTTGTAATTCGGAGGTTAGTTTCTTTTTCCTTCAATTTGAAAAAAGAATCCAAAAGAATACAGAAATCAAATAAGAAAACGAAATAAGCCATTGCCAATTTGAATGAAGAAGAAAAAAAGTGTTTCAAAAGCTATGAATTAAAAATGAAATTGTTTGGATACAGCGATTTCCATTGGTATACTCAAGAATATGGAACGATTTCCATTGGTACACTCAAGAATCTGGACAAGTCCCAAGCTTTTTGTATAACGTTGCATGGAGTCCTATCATCAACAGGAGTCAAGGGAATGGTCCCCTGTTCTCTGGTTTGCATATAAAGGACACCACTACTAGGTTCTGGGTTAGCTTGTAGTATGAGGGACTGAATATCTTCCATACGAACTCGGAGAAAAATACGACGATATGTTCCAGGAAATCCGTAACGAAAAAAACATACCATTCGATTTTTTTTATCGAAAAAATTATAGCCACTCCCCACATTCCAAAAAATTAGAAGCCACCAATGTAAACTTAGAAAGAGACCGGCAATTCCATAGAAAGTCAGCGTGACTCCTTGTGTCAAAAAAGGAATGACAAATTCGGACGAAATGAAAGAGAAAAAATCCCTCCCATAATAACTGGAAACTGAAATATATAAAACTCCTAATGAACCTAAAAGAGTGAAAGACGCCCAGAATAAATTGATAATTTTTCGGGACCCCGGTACAATGTCAAGCCATGCGTCTTGTGAACGACAACCAAGTTTTTCTGACCCCCAACTAATGAATTTTGGAACATGAACCAATAAAGCAGACATTACAATTAATACAAGGCCCACTAAAAACACATAAACGTTTATCATAAAATGGGTGCCTCAATTTCATATTTGTACCTGTTCTTTTTTCTTGATTGTTAGATTAATATTTATGTTGTTATATGAAAACCTCCTTATCTTATTAAGGCTTATATAATATTAGTACTTTTCTTTTTTTTTTATTGAAGGCAATAGTTATTCAAAAATGGAACAAAAGAACAAATCCAAACTAAAAAATTTAACCCTATTTTCAAAAATATATGAAACTTGTGGTATCTAAAAAATATTGTTTTTTTGAACATGAAGAAATAAAGAAACCATTGCAACTGCCGGAAATACTAGGCCTACTAAAGGAACAAAAAGGGATGGTAAGTTTATCATAAAATGGGGTACCTCAATTTCATATTTGTACCTGTTCTTTTTTGTTGATTGTTAGATTAATATTTGGATTCTTCTTATATTGGAATAAAGAAAGTCTATAATCACTAGAATTCATATAGACTTATACTAAGTCTATTTTTTTAATTCTACTATGTAGAGCTAAATAAATAGATATGAATATATATATATATTCTATATGGAGTATATAAAGAGAATAAACCCATAAGAAAAAAATGGAATAAGATTTATTAAGAATCAAAATCGTTAATTTTAATAATTTGAATATTAAATTAAATATAAGGAATGTCGAACGAAATAACTGGATTTATTTTGCTGTCTATTTCTACAAGAAATATGTCCATGATAATTAATCTTTATTTTTTATTCTTATCTTATTACTTTACTCTTGTGTGTTCTCATTTTCTTTTTATATCATTTTTATATAATAAGAAGATTTCTTTATGATATTCATTTTATGATATTAATGAAAAGTTAAAAATTGAAAAACATAAATAAAATGATAGTCTGCATTAGTTTTCATTTTCAATCCAAGGAAAGCAACCATGGAATTCAAATAACTCACTTAAAAAGTCCTTTAAAGAATCACGTGATACGATTGCATCCAATAAGCCTTTTTCGAAAAAAACTTCAGCCGATTGGGAACCTTCAGGCACTTCCTTATTCAACGTTTGTTCAATTACTCTTTTACCCGCAAATGCAAGGTAAGCTTTTGGTTCGGCAATAATGATAT
Source organism: Vicia faba (assembly GCA_948472305.1). Classification (NCBI taxonomy): domain Eukaryota; kingdom Viridiplantae; phylum Streptophyta; class Magnoliopsida; order Fabales; family Fabaceae; genus Vicia; species Vicia faba. The sequence goes on along the minus strand of CATIWC010002492.1, from coordinate 56,075 downwards.
CCCCCAACATCCCAAAACTAGCTGTTACCCCACCAGTAGTAGGCGATGTAAGTATCGCTACATAGAGTAACTTTTGATTGATTTGATAATTATATAAAGCAGAAGATATTTTAGCCATTTGCATTAAGCTCAAACTTCCTTCTTGCATACGCGCTCCTCCGGACGCACATACTATAATAAGAGGTAAAAGTTGATTGGTAGCATATTCGATCAACCGAGTTATTTTCTCACCCACTACGGATCCCATACTACCCCCCAGAAACTGAAAATCCATAATACCTATTGCTACAGGAATACCATTTAGTTGACCTGTGCCTGTTTGAACCGCCTCCAGTAATCCTGTACTTTCTTGATAAAAATCAAGACGATCTATATAAGGTTCGTCTTCCGTAGAAGAGTCGTATTCGTCTTCCGTAGAAGGTTCGTCTTCCGGAGAAGATTCGTCTTCCGGAGAAGATTCGTCTTCCGGAGAAGATTCGTCTTCCGGAGAAGATTCGTCTTCCGTATAAGGTTTGTCTTCCGTCGAAGGTTCGTTAGAAGGTTTGTCTTCCGTCGAAGGTTCGTTAGAAGGTTTGTCTTCCGTCGAAGGTTCGTTAGAAGGTTTGTCTTCCGTAGAAGGTTCGTTAGAAGGTTTGTCTTCCGTAGAAGATTCGTATTCGTCTTCCGTAGAAGAGTCGTATTCGTCTTCCGTAGAAGGTTCGTCTTCCGTATAAGGTTTGTCCCATTCAATGGGATCCAGAGAAAACATGTCTTCATCCATAGGATTCCAAGTACCTGGATCAATCGAAAGTTCGATTCTATCTGAACTGCTCATTTTCAAATGATCTCCACAGTGTTCGCAAATATTCATTTTGGATTTAAAAAATTTCTTATAATTTAATCCAAAGCAACTTTCGCATTCAACCCATAAATGCTTAAATTTTTCAGTATAAGAAGTATCTTTTGGATCATCAGGATATTGTATTGGAGTAAATTTACTATTATTTGTATCATTAGAATATTCTATTGGAGTAAAATCACTATCATTTGTATCATTAGAATTTTCTATTTCATACAAATCACTATCATTTGTATCATCTAAAATGTAACTATTCAAGTCACTGATATTGGCATTGTAGTTGTCACTATCATCTAAATAACGAAGATAACTCTCAATCCAACTATGAATGTCATTATCCATATCAGTTAAAATAGATGGGTCATCAGTTAAAATAGATGAGTCATCAGTTAAAATAGATGGGTCATCAGTTAAAATATATGGGTCATCAGTTAAAATAGATGGGTCTTCATTTACACCGTTATTTTCAATAGGATAAAAACTATCTTCAATAGGATCAAAACTATCTAGGGATTTACTTAAACCACACCTATATTCTAAATCCCTATTAAACAGCAACATTGGATTGAACCACTTTAAAATACAATAGATGAATAGTCATTCGATGATCATTTTTTATCGACTTAAGTATAGAAATAGAATTGCGAGGATTAATAACTTATAATAATAATGAGCGAAGAAGTATTGAACAAATGTATCATTTATATTTGAATATCAAATCAATAACTATTTCTAATATAAAAATGAATGAATAGAATAAAAACAAAGAAGTAAAAAGGCTCATTTGGTCTACGGTATTTATGCACCAAATTAGTTTATTTCTTGACTTTTTCCTAATATGAGGTAGGTTGAGCACCGAATTTTGGAATAAATAGATCACTCAAATCGAAAAATCGAGGATCCCTATTTCTAGATACTAGAAACTAGATAGTATAAAGAAAATAGGGCATGTAAGACTCCGCAGCTAATATAGTCACGTTTTTCAAGTCCCACGCTGCTTTTTACTACATCGTTTCAAACGAGGTTTTACCATAACATTATTTTTTAGTTTCAATCTGGTATGTAATTGATTCCATTTTGAAATCGTGCATAGTCATTGACTCAATCAATAGATAATAATATATACTTTTCACTTCTAGGTTTTAGGTTTTCTGACTATACAATTTTATTTCTAAAGTCAAGAAGTCGAAATTAAGTCAATATTCTATTTTCATGGTTTGTAAATTAAATATAAAAAAATCAATTTCTAAAAAAAAAAAAAGGAATCTTTATTCGGATATACAATTTGTATTGAAATAGGTATATATCTTGAATAGATATGATCTGGGACGGAAGGATTCGAACCTCCGAATAACGGGATCAAAACCCGCTGCCTTACCGCTTGGCCACGCCCCATTTTGATTCGACATAAATAGTATTATGAGTTGTTCGTAAATTACACTTCGAAATTTATTCTATAGAATAAATTGTTGCTAGAATTTTGATATGTATCGATATCGAATTAAACGAAATTTATTGATCATTCCATAGAATTCAATTAAGATATTGTTTGAACTTATTCAGTTCAAATCAAAAAAAGTGGGGGTCTGATCTTAGTTGATTCATCTTTTTTTTTCGTTTTATTACTGATTTAGTAATCTTCATATCTATAAATAGGAATTCAATATTTTATATTCTATCCTTTTAGATTTTCAAATTATTCATTTTCTATTCTATATATTCTCTATTCTATCTAAATAAAATCAAAAAATTTTGATTTTATATTTCATTGTTAATATAAAAGTATAATACAAAAATGGATAATAATAATAATAAATTATATAATAAATCATATCATATATAGAATAAATCATATCATATATAGAATAAATCATCTATATAATAATAAAAAAAATACAATCAAAATTAGAATTAAAAACAAAAGAAAAAAGACAATTCATTTTCTTAAAGAAAAACATTTTTGTTATGCTTAATATCTTTAGCTCGGTCTGTATTTGTATTCACTCTGCCCTTTATTCAAGTAGTTTTTTCTTGGGGAAATTACCAGAAGCTTACGCTTTTTTGAATCCAATTGTAGATTTTATGCCAGTAATACCCTTACTCTTTTTTCTCTTAGCTTTTGTTTGGCAAGCTGCTGTAAGTTTTCGATAAGATCTTTAATTTGAATAATGTCCGAAAAAAAAGTCAGAATTTATTAGAAAACTCAAATTTTAACATTTTTAAAAATAAGATAAGTCTTACAGTGTGAATCCGTGATTATAAATCTTGAAATTGTTGGATAGACAATAAAAATATGGATCATCTCATCATTTCCTTTTTTTCCATTCAAAAATAAAAATTATATTATTCTATTATTCGATTTGAGTCTACCACCAATACGTGGATCTTGTGGATATGAAAGAAAATTGAATTGTTGGTAATGGTAAAACAAAGGCTCAACTCTTACTACAAATCAATTTTTTTAGTTTTTTTGAAATAACTTCATTTCTTATAAACTGAGTATCAAAGGAAACATAATATGAAATACAAGAGAATCTATTCTCTTTCTCTGTCGTTTTTTTTTTTTTATTATCTTGGAGATTTTGTAATGCTTACTCTAAAACTATTTGTTTACACAATAGTGATATTCTTTGTTTCTCTTTTCATCTTCGGATTCCTATCTAATGATCCAGGACGTAATCCTGGACGTGAAGAATAAGAAAATCTTTGTTCTTTTCCGTACTTATGCTGGATTTTTAAATATTTTTCGTTTTTCTATCTATTTTACATCTTTAACTAGTAAAAAATGAAACAAACAGGGAATAAAAAAAAAAAGAAATTCCAGAAGTTCAAAAGAAAAAAATGCCAAATCATCAATAAACGGAAAGAGAGGGATTCGAACCCTCGGTACAAAAATTCGTACAACGGATTAGCAATCCGACGCTTTAGTCCACTCAGCCATCTCTCCCCAATTCAAAAAATTGAATTATTATGCTTATGATACCTCGGATAAACAAAAAGAACAAAAAGTAGGGCTCAAAAAAGCCTTCTATATATCTTATTTGATATTGATCGTCATTTGATATATCTTATCTATCTATCTTTTTTCTATTTGATTATCATTTTATTTAATTACTATTCATAATTCTATATTAACTCATAAATATTAGTTATATTTTCTTATACCTATACTAAAGTTATATTCTATATATACGCAATATAAAATTTTTTCTTTTCTTTTTTTTTTAGTTTGTTTTTTTATCCAACCAGAGTCCAGCTAGGTACTGGCACGGCTCTTTTTTCCCATGAATCACAATGATTTATTTTTCTGTATCAGATTTGAAAGAAACTTGTAATTAAGGAAAACATTTTAATACGATCAAACAAAAATAAAAATAACTTTTTGATCGTATATCATACGAATTAATCAGTTAACGTATCTAAAAAAAGAAATAGAACTATGGATTCTTGCACAATGCATTTTTGTCTTATGAATTTCGTTTAGTAATTTTGTCGAGATCTATCTGTCAAAATACCTTCAACAAAATCCAAAAATGAGATTCGCCCCCTTTTCTAAATTTCATTAGGGGGCCCTTTACGAAACATGTGAACACTGTATTTATCATAAAATTCTGCACCTATTTCATAATTAGGACTGATTCCCCTTCCTGTATTGATATTGACAAAAGATCTTTTTATATACAATAATAGTATTGTAGCGGGTATAGTTTAGTGGTAAAAGTGCGATTCGTTCTATCGACCCCTTAATAGTAATAGTTAAGGGGTCCCTTCCGTGATTCATATCACGATCAAAAACTTTATTTCTTACTTAAAGGTATTTAATCCTTTATACCTCTCAAGGAGCAATTCGAGGAATAATATACATTATCATAATTTGTATACAATTTAGAATTGATTCTAAAATTATGAAACATAAGTTTTTGCAATTGGATCCAGAATCCCAATTTTTGAATATAAGTAAAGGATCCAGGGAGAAAGATATATAAAATTCGTTTCCAATCGTAACTAAATCTTCCAATTTTTTTATTATTTGTTTTGTATAGGAGAGATTGAAGCAAAATAGCTATGAAATGATTTTTTTAGTTTACTAGAAACATCAACATATTTTTTTAGCTCGACGGAAATTTTATTCTTTTCCTAAAGATTCTCTCAAATAGAAATAGAGAACGAAGTAACTAGAAAAAAAGAGATTGTTCGAATACTCCTTTTCTATAGGGATCATCTAAAAAGCAACGTTAATTGTATTCATACCGAAAGGCTGACATAGATGTTATGGATTCTTTTTTTCATGTATTCCATCTATCTCTTAAATTATTCTGTAAAGGAGCTGAATGAAACAAAAGTTTCACGTTCAGTTTTGAATTAGAGACGTTCATTCATAAACGTCGACTATAACCCTTAGCCTTCCAAGCTAACGATGCGGGTTCGATTCCCGCTACCCGCTTATATTCTATTTTTTATTTAGTAAATTTCTTCATTTAGTTTTAGTATAGAATTCTTTTTTCTTTCCCTTTTCACGAAATTTTCGTGAAAAGGGAAAGAAAAAAAGAAAAGCGTCCATTGTCTAATGGATAGGACAGAGGTCTTCTAAATCTTTGGTATAGGTTCGAATCCTATTGGACGCAAATTGATTACATATTGAATTGATTGCAATTGCATATATATTAATTGAATTCGTATATTTATAAAAATATATTGTGAATTTATTATCTTTATGATTCTTTTTTTTAAGAGACTAATGATAGAAATTTTTTAACGGTATGAAAATTTTAATCAATTTTTTTCTACTTGTTCCTGAAGTAAAAAGAGTTCCATCTGTTCCTGAATAGCTTCCTTCAAAATGGCTTCTGCTTCCCCAGTGAATGTCTTGGTAGAAGATATGATTTCGTTGAATTTAGGTTTATTCGTTTTTAAATAAGCCCGGAACTCAAGGAGAAATTTCCTTACCTGTTCAATTTCTAATGAATCAAGATAACCGTTCGTTCCAGTATAAATAGTTATTATCTGTTCTTCCACAGTAAGAGGAGCTGATTGGGATTGTTTAAGCAACTCGCGCAATCGTTGACCTCTTGCCAATTGATTTTGCGTGGCTTTATCGAGATCTGAAGAGAATTGTGCAAAAGCTTCTAATTCTGCGAATTGTGCCAATTCCAATTTTAATTTACCAGCTACTTGTTTCATGGCTTTTATTTGAGCCGCCGATCCAACTCTGGAAACGGAAATACCCACATTAATTGCGGGTCTGATCCCAGCATTGAATAAATCGGCAGATAAGAATATTTGGCCGTCTGTAATAGAAATTACATTAGTAGGAATATAAGCTGAAACATCTCCTGATTGGGTCTCAACTATTGGTAAAGCAGTCATACTTCCTTCACCTAACTGAGAACTTAATTTAGCGGCTCTTTCCAAAAGACGCGAATGTAAATAAAAAACATCTCCGGGATAAGCTTCGCGACCTGGTGGTCTTCGTAATAGAAGAGACATTTGGCGATAAGCCTGTGCTTGTTTGGAGGGATCATCATAAATGATTAAAGTGTGGCGTTCACGGTACATAAAATATTCAGCCAGAGCTGCTCCTGTATAAGGCGCGAGGTATTGTAATGTAGCTGGGGAATTTGCTGTTTCAGCCACTATAATAGTGTATTCCATTGCTCCTCTTTCTTGTAAAGAAGTTACGACTTGAGCCACAGAAGATGCTTTTTGACCAATAGCTACATAAACACATACTACATTTTGTCCCTGTTGATTGAGAATCGTATCTGTAGCTACTGCTGTTTTACCAGTTTGTCTGTCCCTAATCAATTCTCGCTGGCCACGCCCTATAGGGATCATAGAATCAATAGCAATAAGTCCCGTTTGAAGGGGCTCATACACGGACCGTCTGGAAATAATACCGGGAGCGGGAGATTCGATTAACCGAGATTCCGAAGCTGAAATTTCTCCTCGACCGTCAATAGGTTTAGCTAGGGCATTTACAACACGACCCAAATAACCCTCACTTACCGGTATCTGAGCAATTCTTCCTGTTGCTTTTACGGAACTTCCCTCTTGTATCATCAAACCATCACCCATTAATACAACACCAACATTTTTTGATTCCAAATTCAAAGCAATGCCTACTGTACTTTCTTCAAATTCTACTAATTCACCCGCCATTACTTCATCAAGACCATAAATACGAGCAATGCCATCGCCTACTTGAAGTACGGTACCTGTATTTACAATTTTTACTTCGGTATTATATTGCTCAATACGTTCACGGATAATTTTACTAATTTCATCTGCACGAATGGTTACCATGAATATTTCTGAATTTGATTCTTTTTCGAAGAAAAACAAAAAGAAGGCCTGCCTGCCTATACTCTCAATTATAGTAGAACAACTAATCAGTTATTTTTTTCTTTCATCGCCCCAAACATACCAATATTAGCACTGATCGTACGTAAATGTAACTCGTTGTTTAAGCAACTATTCAAAGTTCCCAGAGCTCCTTGTAATGCTTGTTGTAAAACCCTTTGTTGCACTTGATTAATTGCCCTTTGTTGTTCAAAATGAATGGTTTCATTTTTGTAATTTTCGAATTGTTCCAAAGTTGTATAAATTGAATTAATTAAATTCAATTTTTCTCGTTCTATCTCGGAATAACCATTCACTCGAAACCGATCTGCTTCCATTTCTACTTTCCTTAAACGGGACCGGGCTTTTTCCAGCTGTTCAATGGCTGTTTCCCGTAGTTCTTCTGAATTTCGAATAGTTCTCAAGATTCTCTGTTTTCGATTATCTAATAAATCACTTAATGAAAGTAGATTCTCTTTCCATTCATTTCAAAATGTCTATGATCTCTTCCCGAACCAAACATGAATCTTTCAATTCATTTGGCTCTCACACTCAATTCCTTATAGGAAATTTCCCCATATTTATTATGGAATGAGCCTATCCTCTTTTCTCTATTTCGAAAAATCTTGAAAATGATTATCAATACAAGACCCCAATATTTGGAGGACTCTTCTGACCAAACAAATAATTGTCAGCAAAGTTGTTTTTTTTTTTTCTTGAAATCCAAAGAATTCTCATTAATTTATACGTAGGTCATCAATTCTGCATTGTAGAAAAGTAGAAACGGAGGCGTTAAACACAACACCTTTTTCCTATTTTTCATCCATCATAAAGAGAATTCAAGTCAGTTTTTCGACATGAGTGTTCTATATCGAAAAAATTCGAATTTCACTATTAACATAGTGGTAGAAAGAATACTAGACTGCGTCGAAACTTCAAACTGGTTAGCTTTAACCATGGTAATGTTCCAAAATTCTTGGTTGATAGAGAATCAAAGTAGATTTCCCAATGAATCGCGAAATGCTATGGTTCTTAACTATTTTTTTTTCGTTATTTTGTAAGAAGTCATTCGCCGGATCATGCACAACAAAAAAAGTGCAGTTGGTTGTATCCAATCTATTCTTTGAAATAAACAACTCGCACACACTCCCTTTCCAAAAAAATCAATACACCTAGCACTGCACTTAGATTTATTAGATTTTGTTGCTAAAATATCGGTATCAAACCCGAAACTTCGGCGGATGGCCAGTAAATGAAGCAAAGAAAAGAATCGGTTATATTTTCATATGATCGCATCTCCTCTATGGATAGACAAAATTTCTTTTTACGATTCCAAGTTTTTTTTATTTGTTTAAGATAGTTTATTCTATAATCTAATTTTTTAATTATTTAATATGAATATATCAAATTAGTATATTTTTATTCTTACTAAAATGAGTATATTAGTAAGAATAAAAATATACTAAAATTGGTTAGTCAATTGAAAGAGTCCCTATAAGAATGATACTTCTTAGAAGGAAATACTAGTTCTTATGTCAATTGCAAAATACTTAGTTGGTTTCAACACTTTCTAAATCAAAATTAAGGGGTCAGTGGACTAAAAAAAGGGACGGAAGAAGGCGAATCAGTATGTTAATCCGATGAAGAAAAATTGTAGGAGTAAAATCTAAATAGAATGAAAAAAAAAAGCAAGAGCAGCAACGAAAGTCCATGGAAAAAACAAGATGTATTTTTTTTATTAACAAAAGGATTGGCAATAAAAGAGCTATGCTACAACCAGCCCATAAATAGTTAAAGCTTCCATAAAAGCCAGACTAAGTAATAAAGTACCCCGTATTTTGTCCTCTGCTTCCGGTTGTCTCGCAATCCCTTCTACCGCTTGCCCTGCAGCTGTGCCTTGACCAACTCCAGGTCCAATAGAAGCAAGCCCGACGGCCAACCCAGCAGCGATAACAGAAGCAGCAGCAATCAGTGGATTCATGATAAGTTTCTCCTATTCCAAAGAAAATAAAAAAATAGTTAATAATATAATCAACAAAAAATTTATGACTTAATTATTTCATTCTTCATATTTCTCTTTATCTAGTCGAAGTGTAATTCAAAATTTCAAACTTAATAATTTTTATTGAATTATCCCAATTACTTCGATATTCACTTTTTTCGTTTCTACCCTTGTAGTTTTTTGTGAATACATACAATTTTTGGTCTTATCTTACATTTTAAAACTTTTTTTTTCTTTGATTTCATTTTTTTTAGTCATTTTTTTATATTCAATTCAGAATTACAAGAGATGGATCTTTTTTTTTGAATCCCTACCTAAATTTAGAGTAGTAGCAGAACAAATTTAGATAGATCGTCATATATAACTAATGAATATCTACTATGACATATACATGTGTTTGTTCCATACCGTAAACCAATGAGTTGTATCTTAGATTCAATCAATCATTCTTGGAAATCCCCCAGCTGTCTTATAACGATTAGATTATATATACACCTAGTTTGACCCCCTCAACCTTTGTTAATTTATTTAATCTCTATTTTTTTTTTTACAATTCCCTGGTAATTGTTTTAATTTTCTTTCTACTTTTTGATTGTTATTAAACCTTTTTAAAATTCTTTGTATTTTTTTATTAATATTCCTTAAGTATATTATCGCGAGCCACACATACTTTGTTGCGGGCTAAAACACGATTTTGATAACTAGTCAATGATGCCCTTCCATGGATTCACCTATATACGCCGCAGCTAAAGTAGCGAAAAAAATAGGCTTGAATACCACTTGTAAATAATCCTAGGAACATAACAGGTATAGGAACTACTAAAGGTACTAACGAAACAAGAACAACAACTACTAATTCATCCGCTAATATATTTCCAAAAAGTCGAAAACTAAGCGATAAGGGTTTTGTGAAATCTTCTAAGATGTTAATCGGTAAAAGGTTGGCGTTGGTTGGATGTATTTACCAAAATAGGCCAATCCCTTTTTTGAAATACCCGCATAGAAATAGGCTACTGACGTAAGTAAAGCTAATGCAACAGTAGTATTTATATCATTTGTGGGTGCAGCTAACTCTCCATGAGGTAACTTTATAATTTTCCAAGGCAAAAGGGCCCCTGACCATTCGAAACAAAAATAATAGAAACAGAGTTCCAATAAACCGGAACCCATGGACCATATTCTTCTCCAATCTGAGTTTTGCCTCACGTCTCGAATGAATTCAAGGACATATTCAAAAAAATTTCTGACCAGACGTGGGAATAGTTTGCGGATTTCTAACAACTAGAATGGTTGAAATTAATAAGATAGCAATTACAACCCAAGAGGTAATAAGTACTTGAGCATGCACTTTGAAAATCCCCTATTTGCCAATAGAAATGTTGACCTACTTCCACAGCAGATATATCATAGAATCTGTTTAATGTGTTGATGTAACATAATAGAACATTCATATTGCCCCTGTCCTCTAAAATAAAAAAATATACCTTGAAAGGGAATTATTTTGATTCAACCATTTCCTTATTTTACTTTGATTTTCTATTTTGAATACCTAACTAATCACAAAATATTTCTTTTTACACAATTTTGTAATGCTATAATAACCAATTCCAAAAATCTATGACCGCACGCCCAACCAAATCGAAAAATTGATTATCTTTATATTATCAATTTTTTTGTATATAGCTAGAACGACCCTCACAAATTGCAAAAACTAATTTGTTAAGAATTAATCCGATGGAAGCTATAGCATCATCATTAGCCGGAATCGAAATATCTGCAAGATCTGGGTCAGAATTTGTATCAATTAAAGAAATCGTTGGAATTCCCAAAGTGGATACATTCTTGAAGAGCCGTATATTCTTCTTGCTGATCAAGGATTATTACAATATCAGGTAATCTTGTCATATATTTATACCGCCTAGATATCTTTCCAAATGAGATAATTGTCTCTTCAACATAGTGGCATCTCTTTTTGGAAGAGAGTTCAGTTTCCCCGTCTTTTGCTCCGTTCTCAAGTCCCTGAACTCACGAAGTCTCGTTTCTGTAGTTTACCAATTCGTAACATACCTCTGAGCCATTTTTTATTAACATAATGACATCGAGCTCTTATTGCAGCCCGTGTTTACTGAATCGGCTGCTTTTTTTTTTTGTACCAACAATTAAAAATTGTTTTCCTGTGCTTGCTGCATCAAAAGCCAAATCACAAGCTTCTGATAAAAAACGAGCAGTTTTAGTAAGATTAGTAATATGAATACCTTTACGTTTTCCCGATATAAAAGGTGCCATTCGAGGATTCCAGTTCCTAGGCTCATGGCCAAAATGAACCCCAGCTTCCATCATCTCTTCAAAAGTGATGTTCCAATATCTTTTTGTCATTTATCCCCACACTTTTTTAAAAAAAAAAAATTGAAAAAAAATAAAGAGAGACCCAGTATCCTGAAATAGCAATAAATAATTGTTCCGATGGAACCTTCTCTTTTATAGACGATTGGCCGTTAAGATAGAATCAGGCCATTCTTTTATTTCTATTTATTATATTTTTTATTCTACTTTATTACCAAATCAAATGACTGCATTTAAGATTTTAAGGGGCTGAGTCGAATCCGCTTTTAGGAACCATTTAATCCTATATTTCTAATAATGTATCACATAAATTCTTTGAAAATGATAAAAATCAAAGAATTTTCTGTGATGGAACAAAAGATTTCTAATTTTCTACTTCGAATAATTTTTTTTCCGGGTAATCTTGTTATGTTGCCTTGACCGTGAACGGTGCATTATTCTTTTGAATCCGGTACCAACGGGTATCATCCCCCCTAAAACAACATTCTCTTTAAGACCTTTCAACCAATCAATACGACCCCGAAGAGCGGCTTTTGCTAAAACTCTAGCAGTTTCTTGAAAACTCGCTTCAGATATGAAACTTTGAGTATTCAGAGATGTTTTTTGTTATTCCCAATAATAAAGCTCGGTAACAAAATGGGTTCTTCCAAGGCACGCCCCATTCGTTCTGCTCGCAATTAATCCAATTAGTTCGCCAGGTAAAAATACATTAGACATTCCATCTTCTGAAACCAAGACTTTGGATGTTATTTGACGCACAATAATCTCGATATGTCTATTATGGATATGTACTCCCTGGGGATCGATAAACCTTTTGGATTTTATTAACCAAAGAACTACGACTTTGCGCTATAGTTAGCTCAGCACCAATCAAGAATCCCCAAGGCATGCCGAGAATTTTTGTTATACACTCCGTTCCAAGCATCAATTCTTTTTTCTAGATTCATGGATATTGAATCAATCGAACGTATTTCTAATATCTGTTCCACTTTTGGAAGACCTTGTGTTATATCACCGGATCTCGATTTTTCATATATGAATGTAACTAAAATATCTCCTTGAGAAAGGATCTCCCCATAATGGCCGTTGAATGGTTGCTTCTGGAGTCGCCAAATAAGGATTAGCCAATCTTATTATTACAGAATCCATTTGAACTGTTATAACTTGACCCGATTTTAGTTTTAGGTGTGGTCCATTTTTTCATTTTAGCTATACATATATTTTCACAAATCAATTGTCCAAGACTTATTATTGTAAACGTTTTTTCACAATTAAAATGATGGAGAAAAAACCAATTCAAATGGAATGGATTCAAAACAATATTACTGTATAGATCGGGTTTTAAAATTTTCTCAATTTTCCGTCCATTAAATAATATTTAATACTTGAAAAATTTCAGTGAATTTGTCAAGTTGCAAATTTTTAATGATTGAGATCTTATTATGAGTTATTAAATGATAAAGTGAATAAAAATCGCAACTTGAAGGGCTATTCCTAAAGGGCCGAACGAATTATTATTATTAATTGAAATTATAGGATCTTTTTTTATTTCCATTGTGATATTTAACATTGTTGAATGGTCCTCATTTGAAAACAATAGATGATGACAAAATTATCCAAGATCGGCATTCTTTCTTTTTATTCAACAACATACGAATAGTTCCGTGATTTTGGCTAAGTGATTGTTGAATTTTTCCCTTGGAATGAATAGAAAAAAAGGGATTGATTCGATCCGATTGATTATCCCTGATCAATCCTAAACCAGACGGGTCATTTCTTTTTCTAATATATGAAGTATTAGATTTGACTAGTCAATTCTTAGAAAATACTCAATCAAACCATTTGTACTTACTTCAATAAGGAAGCGGGGGCCTCCCTCAATAGAAGAACTTTTTTTCCCGTGATCCCAATTGAAGACTAAACAAGTCCGAACTAATTGAATCCTTGTGTCGGAAATTCCCCGAATGGATTTTCCATTTCCATAAAGAATATAATTGGACAACTTGTTAGTTCCAGATTATCCTTTTCCTGGAATAGATCTTGGGGAAAAAGTTTTACAAAATTGATACTGTCCGGTATTTCATATAAAATTACAGGTCGAACCAAACAAAATACTTTTTCTTGGTAGTTGCGATCCATTGGACATAAATCCAATTTTTAAATTTTTTTTGATTCCTTGCATTTTTTTTTTTTTACCGTTCCGGGCGGTCTCAAGATGGCACTGTGTCGGGATATCTATCCATCTCTCCGGGAAAATGGATATTTCCAGAAAATATTTTTAATTCTATTTTTTTTTTTTTTCTTTTCTAATCGGACCAATCCGCCTACTCGACTCTATATTGAAAGTGATTGGTGTTCCTATTCCAACAAGACTATTATTCCGTACCATTAGGGAAGAAGATTCGGGTAAAATATGCACTTCTTCGGGAATAAAAAAAAATTTTATCTACTGAATTTGGTATTTTGGCTTTACTTCTTCGATTCCTTGATACTCACTGAAATCTTCATTTTGAAAAATAGAATGAATTCCTATAGTTGTATATTTAGTAATTCCTTGAACTCTGTCTTATGTATGAGGATCATTGAAATAAGCAAAAATACTATTTTCATGAAAATACCATTGATAGGTATTTCAATGGAGACACCGGAAGGGGACATTAGTTCGTTCTTTCGTTCTTGAATCGATTGAATGGAAATGGATTAAGAAATCTATTTCTTCGCCTTTTCGCCAAGAAATAAAAGTATCGTTCAAAATAGCAGGATACATTAAATCAGAATGATCTGTACATATGATTAGGATTCAATATTGAGAATCGCTAATCCACTTTTCTTTTGTACCAAAAGTATTGAATTTATGTTTTACTTGATCATTCCTTTCTAAAAGATTCGAAATATTTGTTTTTCCATTAGAAAGTAAGTGAATCCATGGTAACTTGATCTTGATCCTTGCGAAGTAAAAAATGGATTGTATTAGACCTGCACGACTTTCCTGACAATATCCATAAATGACTTGTTTTTGGTAAGATATGTACATTACTATATATAAATTGTGATGTATGGTACACATCGGTACTCCAATGCATTTCCCCTTCTGAGTCAGAATAAATATGTTTTTGAACCCTCTCTTTCAAATTTAAAGTAGATGTTCCCGCGCGGATCTCCGCAATCACTTGTTCTGATTTTACATATTGATTATTTTGAACTAATAGAAAACTTTTTGGTGGAATAATGACGTTATGTATAATATCGTCACTTTCAATAGTTACATAGAAGTCTATATTACATATAAAAGCAGGATATCCATGACGTGTCCGTGTAGGGTGAACTAAATCCTCATTAAATTTTATTTTTCCATTCGAGGGGGCTCGCACATATTCAGCAGTACCCCCTGTGAATACTCCACCAGTATGAAAAGTTCTTAATGTTAGTTGAGTTCCCGGTTCTCCAATAGATTGACCAGCAATAATCCCTACAGCTTCTCCCAATTCTACCAGGTCCCCATGAATAGGACTCCGCCCATAACACAATCGGCAGATCCAAGACGTATTCCTACAGGTAAAGGGGGTTCGAATAAATATTGGTTGTGTTTGAAAAGTTATGAATCGATTGATAAGTCCAATTCCAATATTTCTAACGACAATGCACCGTGAACCTATATATATATCGTCTGCTACTACACGACCAATTAATGTTTGTATCAAAATTCTTTCTGGCATCATTCCATTTCGGGTGTTTACATAAATCCCACGGATGGTACCGCAATCTGTTCGCCGTACAACAATGTGTTGAACCACTTCAACAAGTCGACGTGTAAGATATCCAGCATCTGATGTTCGTACAGCAGTATCTACAACCCCTTTACGGGCTCCGTAGCAAGAAATTATATATTCTGTTAAAGACAGTCCTTCACGTAAATTGCTTTGAATGGGTAAATCAATCATTTGTCCTTGTGGATCTGACATTAATCCTCTCATTCCGACTAATTGGTGCACTTGAGATGCATTTCCTCTAGCTCCTGAAAAAGACATGATATGGACTGGATTAAAGGGGTCAGTCATCCTAAAATTGGAATTCATTTGTTGTCGCAAATATTCGCTTGTAGCATACCATATTTCAATGGATTGGCGTAATTTTTCTACCGCATGGACATTTCCATAATGATTATGTTTTTCCAAAATGGAACTTTGTTGTTCAGCATCTTGGACTAGCCATCCTTTTGAAGGTATTGTTAAAAGATCATCAATTCCTAATGAAATAGATGTAGCAGTAGCTTGATGGAATCCTAGAGTCTTTACTTGATCTAGGATGTGTGATGTATATGCCATTCCGAAATGATCTATTAATCTGCTAATAAGTCGTTTAATGGCAGTTCCACCTATCACGTTATTGTGAAAGACTAGATCGGCCCGTTCTGCCATAAGTACCTCCATATTCCACTCAGTGTTATTCGGTTCGACAATGGATTTGAGTTAATGATTGGAAAACTTCCTTTTCTTTATGTTTATTCACGTAGAAAATTGAAAAGATGCTAGTTGACCTGAATTTACACCAGTATCATAAATTGACTTAGCGTGGATACCAACACTAACCATTTATATGATTAGATACCATATGAATCGGCTCGAGAAAAACCTTGTATAGCTTCTTCGATTTCTCGATAAAAAGAAATATGACCAATAGTGGTTCGAATGTATATACAACGAATTTCTTTTTTTATACTTCTTATTACTAAATAATCCCCATAAATCTCATAATAGGTACCAAAAGATTCATAGTGAACTTCGATAGGAACTTCTCTTGAAGACATAATGCATTGATCTATTCGCCACCGGAGCCAAAAAGGACTATCGAAATTTATTCTTTTCTGTCTATAAGCTCCAATTGCATCATAGGAATTGCAAAAAAAGGGTTCTTTTTTTTTCATATACTTCAAGTTATTATTGCTAATTTTTTCATTGTGAGAATTTCGGGAATTAAACGAATTATACCTGTTTGCACAAATACCTCGACGATTTCCGCTAGTTAATACGTAAAGTCCAATAAGCATATCTTGAGTTGGTACACAAATGGGATCCCCAATAGCCGGAGACAAGAGATTCGTATGAGAAAACATAAGTAAACGAGCTTCTGCTTGAGCCTCCAAAGATAAAGGCACATGAACAGCCATTTGATCCCCATCAAAGTCTGCATTGAATCCCTTACACACCAATGGATGTAAACAAATAGCACGTCCTTCGACTAAAATGGGTTGAAATGCCTGTATGCCCAATCTATGCAAAGTAGGCGCTCTATTCAGCAATACTGGATGCCCCCGCATAACTTCTTGAAGTATTTCCCATACAATGGGTTCTTTTTCCCGGATTTTCCTCTTAGCAACTCCTATGTTCGAAGCAAAATGGTTTTGAATTAAACCACGAATTAGAAACGTCTGAAATAGCTCTATTGCTATTTCGCGGGGCAATCCACATCGATGTAATGAAAGTGATGGACCTACGACAATAACAGAACGCCCCGAATAATCAACTCGTTTTCCAAGAAGAGTCTCTCGAAATCTTCCCTCTTTGCCCTCAATTATATCGGAAAACGATTTGTAAACTTTATTATTACCGTCCCTCATTGGTTGTCCGCGGATTCCATTATCAAGAAGTGTATCCACGGCTTCTTGTACCAATTTTTCTTGACACATTACTAATTCCTCTGGTGTAGATCTACTTGTTGTTAATAGATCAATAAGAGTATTGTTCCGATAGATAACTCTTCTATAGAGTTCATTAATATCCGAACTCATTAGTTTACCGCCATCTATTTGAATAATTGGTCTCAATTCGGGAGGAAGCACTGGTAAGAGACATAATACCATCCATTCTGGTTCTATATTTGTTCGGATAAAATGCTTAGCTAATTCCATGCGTCGAACCAAAAAATTCTTTCTTCTTCCAACTTTTTGATCTTCCCATTCATTTTCATTGTCAGTGGACCCCTCTTCTCCTAATTCTGTCCATTCTAGCAACGAAGAATCCATAATCATTCTTAAATCCAGATCAACTAATTGTTCTCGTATAGCACCCGCTCCACTAGAAATTTCTCTATTTCGAAATGTATCCAAACCTTGAGTAGCAAAAAAGAGTGGGAGACTGTATCTCCAGGATTGGATTTCATAGTCGAATGAACCTCGTAATCGTAAGAAAGTTGGTTTTTTAACTACGGGCCTAGCAAAAGAAAAATTTGGATAGGATCCAATAAGATGGATCTCCCCCTTTGAAAATCGGACATGAGGGTTTCCTCTCATCCGGCTAAAGTATTTACACACAATTAAAGATAAAGAAAGGGGTTTCCGCTTTCATATTTTTGAAAACCTCTAATCTAAAATATAAAATAAAAAAGGTTTACTCTTGACTCAAGTTATCAATAAAGACCAAGCAACATTTCATTGATACATTCTTCGGTTTTTCTGAATTTTTTATGCAATTCGAAATTCCGACAGAAATAAAATGTAAAATTCTTGAGTAGTCTACCTCCCTTCGAACGAGGAATCCTCTAAAATGAAATTCTTAATAAAAAAGGAATATCTTCGACTTCATAAGAGATTTCTTTGTCTCTGTATCATACCGTTTGATCTTTTAGGTCAAGACGTCACCTCGACGGGTATGCCACGATGTCTTAAAGCCTATATGCGATAGATAAACTTCTGCAATCATGATATATTTTATTCTTTGAACATAATTTTAGTTCTTTTAAAATAAAAAAAAAAAAAAGAGATGGAATAATGAATTCCACAAAAAAGTATTTTTTTTTTCACAAGGTACATACAGTATAAAGAGTTTTTTGTTACTGAATTGACCATAGACCAACTCCCTTATTGGGAGTATTCAATACACCCATGAATTGAATTCTGAGCTTCATGTTACTCATCCCAAGAGACATGCCAGATATAGGACATTCCAATTTAATTGAATGGAATGACAGTTTTTCATTCGAAATCTGTACAATAAGAATTTTTATCAAATCACACATCGCAGTATACTAGACCCTCTAATTCTTTAAGAGGTTTATCTAAAAGGCTCGCGATATAACTAGGAAGACGTTTCAAATACCACACATGGGTTACTGGACATGCTAATTTGATATACCCCATTTGATATCTACGTATCCGAGAATCAACAAATTCTACTCCGCATTGTTCACAAAATTGAGGTTGGTCTTTTTTATCTCCGATTACTCGATAATTTCCACAAGCACAAATCCCACTTTTTATAGGCCCAAAAATTCTTTCACAAAATAATCCATCTTTTTCAGGCTTATTGGTTTTATAATGAAGAGTATAGGGTTTTGTTACCTCCCCAACTGTTTCTCCATTAGGTAGGATTTTTTTTGCCCAAGCACTTATTTGTTCAGAGGAAACTGATCCAATTCGAAGGTGTTGATGTTTATACTGATCAATCATAAAATAAAATTTCGGATTCAGTCCAATTAAACTTCCTTCCTTTGAATCTGAAAGTCTTTCTCAGAGACAAGGAAATGATTCAGTTCCAGAGCCAAAGATCGTAGTTCGCGAACGAGCAATCGAAAAGATTCTGGAGCATCCACAGGTTTCGGTATTGTTCCTCCACTAATTGTAGTTCCAAGTACTTCTTGACGAGCTTTAATATGATCAGATTTATAAGTAAGCATCTCTTGTAAAATATGAGCAACACCGAATCCCTCGAGGGCCCAAACTTCCATTTCGCCTACCCGTTGTCCTCCTTGTTTGGCCCTTCCTTTAAGGGGTTGTTGTGTAACAAGTGCATAAGGTCCACTGGAACGTCCATGTATTTTATCATCAACTTGATGAATTAATTTCAAGATATAAGGCTTTCCTATTATAACGGGCTGTTCAAAAGGATTCCCCGTTCTTCCATCAAATATTCTGCTCTTTCCCGGATACTCGGGTTCAAATATCCATGGATTCGATGTTTCTTTACTGGCCTCATATAATTCAGAAAACACAAGTTTTCTGGAAGCCTCTTGTTCATATCTCTCATCAAAAGGTGCTATTCGATAATGTCTATTTAGCATACTCCCAGCTAATCCGAGCGAACATTCTAATATCTGTCCTACATTCATTCGAGAAGGGACCCCTAATGGATTGAAGACCATATCAACGGGTCTTCCATCTTGCAAATAAGGCATATCCTGTCTAGACAAAATCTTTGAAACGATACCTTTATTTCCATGTCTCCCGGCCACTTTATCACCTACTTTGATTTCACGTTTCTGTGAAATATATATATGAATTGTTTCTGGATTATAGCTAGAATCCGCTTTTTTGTGGAGCCATCTCACATCAATAACTCGGCCCCTACCACCTATAGGTAGTTTTAGACAAGTTTCCTTTGAGGTGGATACCTGAATCCCAAGTATAGCTCGTAATAATCTATCTTCCGGGGCATATGAGGATTCTTTTGCCATTTGAGGCGTTAATTTACCCACTAAAATATCGCCCGTTTCTACCCAAGATCCCAGAATTACAATTCCATTTTTGTCTAAATTTCGGAGTAAATGCGCTTCTAGATGTGGAATTTTATTAGTGATTCTTTCAGGACCATGGCTTGTCACATGAGTCTGAATTTCATATTTCCGTATGTGAAAAGAAGTATAAATATCTTCATAGACCAGACGCTCACTAATGAGTACAGCATCTTCAGAATTGTAACCTTCCCATGGCATATAAGCTACTAATACGTTTTTTCCCAAAGCGAGTTCACCACCAACTGTAGCAGCACCATCTGCTAAAATTTGTCCCTTTTTTACGCATTTACCCTTCTGAACCTGGGATTTTTGATGCATGCAAGTATTTTTGTTGGAACGTTGATATATAATTAATGGAATACTTAGACCATTCCCACTTCCAAATAAAATAATCTTCTCAGTATCATTATAAACGATCTTTCCCTCGTGTTCGGCTATAGCGGGAACTCCCGAATCTAAGGCCACTTGGCGTTCCAATCCAGTTCCAACAATGCACTTTTCGGACCGAGAAAGAGGAACTGCTTGACGTTGCATATTAGAACTCATTAAAGCTCTATTCGCATCATTATGCTCGATAAAAGGAATGAGGGAAGCTCCAATAGAAAAATATTGGAAGGGAAAAATACTTCGAAGATGAACCTGTTCCCATGCAATAGTAAGAAATTCTTGACGGTATCGAGCTGGAACAATCTGCTCCTCCTGAATACCTCGATTCAGTGCTAAAAAATTTCCCGTCGCTACCATATAGTATTCATCTCTACTTGGTGATAAAGAAAGCATTCGTATTCTTTTTGATCTCTCAGAAATTTCATAAAATGGACTTTCTATAGACCCCCAACGACCAATCCTTGCGTGAATTGCCAAGGATCCAATAAGTCCGACATTGATTCCTTCAGAGGTGTCAATTGGACAAATGCGTCCATAGTGACTAGGATGGATATCCCGTATCCGAAAACTAGCAGTTCGCCCCGTCAATCCTCCAGGACCCAAAGAACTCAATTTCCTTCCATGAACTATTTGGGTCAATGGATTGGTTTGATCTAAAACTTGAGATAATGGATGTAATCCAAAAAAAGATTCATAAGTGGTTGTTAATGGCGTTGAAGTCACTAAATTCTGAGGAGTCGGTATCAATTTATATCTAATTGCTCCACATATAGTTCCTATAATTAGATTTTCTAAACGAACGAGAGCCAATCCAAATTGATCTTGTAAGAGATCTGCTACGGAACGAATACGTTTATTTTTCAAATGATTCATATCGTCAAGTGTACCCATTCCAAATTTCATTCCAATCAAATGATCCGCAGCTGTCAATATATCTCGCGGTAACAAAAATGTATTGTTCTCGGGTATATCAATATTCAGCCTTCGGTTCATATTTCGCCGCCCAATTCCTCCTAATTCACATCTTTGTTGAAAAAATTTTTTTTGTAATTCCGTACATAAAGATTCAGGAAATATGGGATCTCCGCCTACACAAGCAAATTGTCGATAAAACTCCAAAATGGCATTTTCTTTTGACCTTATTTTTTTTTCCTCCTTTTCATTGAGGAAAGACAAGAAAATTTCGGGGTAACAAACGTTCTCAAGAATTTCACTTAAATTCGAACCCATAGCTGATGATAGAACTAGAATAGATATTTTCTGTTTCCTACTTACACGAGCCCATATCCTTGCTTTTCTATCAATTTCTAACTCTAATCTTCCTCCCCAATCTGATATTATTGTGCCAGTATAGACTGAAATTCCGTTATGGTCCAATTCTGACCGATAATAGATACCGGGGCTTTGCAATATTTGATTGATTACAATTCTGTATATTCCATTTACTATAAAAGTTCCCAGGGAATTCATTAGAGGAATGTTTCCAATAAAAATAATTTGTTCTTGGATATCCTGACTGTTTTTCCAAATTACTCCCGCGGAGTATATATAATTCAGAGGAATATGTAAGTGATTCATATACAGCATCTTTTTCTTTTATTGAGGGTTCTACCAATTGATATGTTTCCGCAAATAACTGAAATTCAATTTCTTGATCTGTATCTTCAATTTTTGGAAACTTCAAAAGTTCTTCTGTTAAGCCCCGATCAATGAATCTACAAAACCCTTCAAATTGTATTTGATTCAATCCCGGTAGTGTAGACATTCCTTCATTCCCAACCCCAAGCATTTTTGATTACCCCTTTTTTATTTTATAGAAAATATCCCATGATTTGCTGTCATTCTTCATCGAATCACATGAATATATTTAGCAATAATGGAATTTATGTTCTTTTTACTTTACTGAATCACATGAAATTTTACCTCACTACGTCTATGAAATACGCATTATGAAAAGAGGAATTTTGCTACTCAAATTAGAATTTGCAACAAAACAAACAAATAGACTTTTAGTAGAGTATGATATTACATATTCCAATTCGATTGATACCCCAAAAATAAATTCAGGATTTGATTGGCTCCATGAGAGAAAGATTTTAAAAAGAAAATAATCAGAAAAAATATACAATTTTTTTGAGCCCTTTACCATTTCAAGTGTTCAAAAAAGAATGAAAATTAACAAAGAAGAGAGATATTTTGACCCTTTTTTTTTTTTTTAGAATGAGAGGATTGCAGTGCATAAAAAGACTTGGAT
The DNA here is from genome assembly GCA_948472305.1 of Vicia faba. Classification (NCBI taxonomy): domain Eukaryota; kingdom Viridiplantae; phylum Streptophyta; class Magnoliopsida; order Fabales; family Fabaceae; genus Vicia; species Vicia faba. The sequence continues at coordinate 33,404 of CATIWC010002492.1, read as the reverse complement.
TTATGAAACATGCATAGATCTAACTTCAGCTATAGCTATCTATATATGTCTATTACGTTATTGCAGTCCTATTTGTTCGGGACATAATATGTTGTGTTCATTTTTTTTCTATTCATTCATCAATCTATTTCATGAAAAATTGGCAAAAAAATGAAAGTACGAGAATTTATTGAAAATTCCCTGTAATCCATAATTACATAGAAAATACCCAATTATATAATGTGTAACAATGAAAAGTGATATTATGGGGTTGACATATATTAACAGTTCCTGTTATAATGGAAATAGATAAAGATTATAAAAAATATATATATATATAATAATATATATAATAATAATATTGATTTGTTATGTATCAATTTCGATTTTTTTCTCATTAAGAAATTCAGATTCCTGAATTCTTCCGGAATTTGTAGTTAACAGTTGCTATTTGTCCCGAAATTTTTACTTTTTTTTTTTTGACTGAAAAGGTATACGTTGGTTTTTTTGAGAGGAGGATATTCTGATCTATTTTTTTGTATCATTTTGGCGGCATGGCCGAGTGGTAAGGCGGGGGACTGCAAATCCTTTTTCCCCAGTTCAAATCCGGGTGTCGCCTGATCGACAAGAGAATCAAAAAGGGTTTCTTCCATTTTGTTGATACAGAAACTTAGTATTTTTTCCATGTGGAAGCAAGTGTAGGGACAGAGTTCTTGAGACTTGTTTGATTCAAAATTCTACGCATCGCTAGATTTGTTCTCTAAAATGCTTTCAATCTTTGCGTCTCGGATTCAAGGAAAAATGAATTAGAGTAGGGAAATGAAAAGGAATAGATCAATCTTGAAATGAAAGTCTTTTCATTCTACTACTGCTGTAGTGTCCGTCTACTGATTGGGTCTTGAATTAGATTGGATAAGGATAGGTAGGACAGGGAATATAATTCCATTTTTAGTTGGCGAAGGGATTGAAGAAAAACCGTCTATACAAACGTATGTAAAATATATGAACGCTTCTGCATTTTTTCCATATTTGTTAGATTAATGAAATTGAATATCTAATTCGATTTCTTTTTTTTTATTTATTGAATTTTTTTTATTTATTGAATTTCATGATATTCATATTATTTTTTTTTTACTATGAATTTCATTTTCATTTCATCCAATTCAAAAAAAATTCCATTCCATTTGATTTCATTTCCATTCTAAGAAAAAGAAAACTCTTTCTTTTGGGTAATCGATAGTAAAAGAATTTAATAGGCTGTTTTCCAATTGTTTTAGAGAACGAATCGGGATACAATAAGGATTATTAGATCAAATTGAACTAAGAGATGCAAATAAGAGTATGCAAAGGAATCTATCTTGATTCTTTATTTTTTACTTAAATAAAATGAAATGGGGGGGGGGGAAAAAAAAGAAAAATAGGTCTTTGTATTCCAACCTATTAGTATGATTCATTACCTTACTACTTCTAAGGATATTTTTTATTTATGCTGAAAATTTCTCAATTCTACTCCGAATCTGATAAGAACTTGCTAGATGTTCTAATTGGATGTTTCATCAATGGTGTTATGACGGAATGGAATACTTTTTTGACTCTGTACTAGCGATTCCACTATTATTATAAGATATTATCAAATTTTTAGTGAAAAATAAAAACAAAAAGAATACAAGAAAAATTAGTAAACAATAAAAAAAGAATTAATAAAAGAATTTCTTCATATTGATATAGATAGGAGACATAATTTACATGGATATAGTAAGTCTTGCTTGGGCTGCTTTAATGGTAGTTTTTACATTTTCCCTTTCCCTTGTAGTATGGGGAAGAAGTGGACTCTAACGGTAATACTCATTGAGTTAAGGGATCAAACTGTCTCAATTGTTTTCTAGCTGGGTTCTTCCAGTTTTGAACTATTTTAGTTATTTTATTAATACTAATTAATGAAAATTATATCTGGATTTAGAAATTCTATTGTATTCCAGTGGTTTACTATATTCCATGTATAAGAAAGAGAATATTGAAAAAAAAACTCTTTGAATCAACCAAATATATTTAATTGTTGCCATTTTGATGTCCCGGGAATACAGATAATTGGGAAACGGATTACTATTCCAAACCAAATTCTTTTTACTATTTCTATTCAATTAAATCAATTTGAATTTTGGAATACTCAAAAGATTATTTCTTTTTATTTATTAGTTACCGGGATTCTGAAAAGAATCTGAAATCAAAAAATGAAAATAACAAGAATAAAAATTGCGTTGCTTTTTAATTATTTCAGATTGATTGGAACCAATACAAATAGAATAGATTTAGATGAAATCAAGAAAAATGTGGACGCCATGGAATTGACATTCCATATCTATAGATAGATATCCATCTATCCATATGAAAACAAAATTCTAGATTGGTTCCTCCATATTAAACCTCTTTTTTTTTTAGTAAAACATTCTAGTTCTACTGTAATAGATAATATAGTAGAAAGAAATAGATTTGATTTCTTTCTACTATACTAGGATTTAATAGAATTCTGCTGGTTGTAGTCTGATCATTTTCTTAAAAAACAAAAGACCCGAAATAGAAATTATTTTTTCATTTTTTTCTTCAATCATTGCATTGATAAGAAATAAGAAGTCATGTTTCAGTAAAATTTAGTCACTTTGACTTACCGTTTTTACATAAATTATAAGTAAAAAGGCAGTAGGAACTAAAATGAAGAGTGCAGTAGCTATAAATGCGAGAATATTTACTTCCATAATCTCTATGTTTTATTTCTCTTTAATTTCTAATAAATACTTCGGGATTTAATCCCATAGAAATGAAAAATCTTTCGTCACTAAATTCAATGGGATAAATTGGATCTCGATGATATCAAATCGGATCAATATCACGAATAACAATATCTGAGCTATCAAATCAATAATTCATGGTCGAGAATTTCATAGTATAACATCGGAAGATGTTTTATCCATACCAAACCAAATAAGAAAATGACTTGCTGATGCAATCAAAAAGTCCTTTTTCTTTCTTTGTCCGAACCTTTCCCTTAAACTAAAAAAGAAAGAAAAAGGGGGATACCTGTTTGAAATGATATTTTTTTAGTTTTATTCCCTTATCATACACGAAATCAATTGATATTTTTTGGATTTGTATCCATCGGGACTGACGGGACTCGAACCCGCAGCTTCCGCCTTGACAGGGCGGTGCTCTGACCAATTGAACTACAATCCCAGGGAAAAAGTCGTCTAGTATACACACATATTCTTACAATTTCATTCTAACTCTTTGTTTTTCTATTTGAGATTCGAGAACGCCTCTTTTAAAGGCGGACTTCTATATATATATATTCATATTTTTATGGGTCTGCGCTTTAGCGACACGGATGACTCGCAATCCGTTCGTTATTGCCAACTTGATTAAAAAATCAATCAAGGAAACAAAAAAGACTATTTTTTTCTTTTTTGACTTGAACCCTTTCCTTCGACTTTATACTTACAGATCCCAATAGGTGTTTTGCAAAATCCGAATTTGTGGAAAAAAATATGTAAGTAATCTGGAAAAAAGACATAGGACTCAAGATTATAATCTTATGTATGCGAACCCATTGGTGATTTTTAGAGAACACCAAATGGGTTATATCATTTCATGGTGGATCCAGAAATATTTTTGGGCCGAGCTGGATTTGAACCAGCGTAGACATATTGCCAACGAATTTACAGTCCGTCCCCATTAACCGCTCGGGCATCGACCCAGGAAGAATTCATTTTAGTCTTTCTTGATAATCCCTCATCCATTTCCTTTCGTAGTACCCTACCCCCAGGGGAAGTCGAATCCCCGTTGCCTCCTTGAAAGAGAGATGTCCTAAACCGCTAGACGATGGGGGCCTCCTTGCCCGATTTCCATTCTACTATGTTCATAGTATGAACAGTTTTTTGAAATTGTCAATATAATGGAATGATATGATTCGATCAAAAGGATCTTCCCATCTTTCAGAATTCCTTACAATTTTTTGATTCATCCTTTTGATTTCTAAATTGTTCATTCCAATCACCAATCTATAGAATTCAACAAAATAGAAAATAAAACGAAGTAATGCGAAAGAAACCAAAATAAACATAGAAGACTTTGTGGAAAGAATTGATTTGCTGGAACAGGGGGGCATTAACACCTTATTTCTTTCACTTTCATTCAGTGTTAAGAAGATGAAATTGGGTATATTTGTATTTCACACTAAGTTGGGAAATACAAAAATGCGAATGAATCCGGAAATTGAGTAAAAAAGGATGAAGATCAATAAGAATTGAGTTGAGGGACAGGATAGAATCCATTTATCAAAGATTCGGAAATATTGGAATTAGGGGTCCATGTATCAATGAAATGAATTTCGTGTTATGATGAAGATGACTTCAATTCAAATCGGGTTTTGAAAAATTTCATTCCTATTTATCAAATCCAATATGAATTAATTCTTTTTTCACTAGTAAATCCAATTTTTTGTTCGTTAATGAGTTGCTATGTACAAAAAATAGATCTATGTACATACATCTAAATGTACATATATCTAAATGTACATATATCTAAATCAGATTTAGATATATATATATCTATTTCGTCAGATTGATATACCAATTTTGTATATATCTATTTTGTATATCTATCTATAATAATAGATATAGAATAAGTATATGCAGTAACAAATAGATGTACTAAACTCATCTTCATATTGGCTGATTCCGTATTGGGGGAATTTACTCAAACGCCGCCCTTTTAACTCAGTGGTAGAGTAACGCCATGGTAAGGCGTAAGTCATCGGTTCAAATCCGATAAGGGGCTTTTTGTATCAAATAATGATAACAGTAGTATTCCTATTTGAAGGAAGATAAGAAATATTCTTGATATTTTGTAAGAAGTTTCTTTTGTAATAAAAAAAACTAAGTAATAGTTGAATTTCATTAAAAAATCGAATTTCAACTCTATTAAGTTCTTGTTATCATTCGAATAGAGTAAACTCATTCGAGTTAGAAAGTAAAATGGTATTCTTTTCTATATATATATATATATTTATTTTTTTAGAATATGATATTTTCTTGAATCAAAAAGGAAAAGATTCTAAAAAAAAGTAAGTGGACCTAAGCTATTGAATCATAACTATATCCACTATTCTGATATTCAAATTGGATAGAAATGAAATTTGAACGGTGGATCTTTTTTTCTTTTTAATACCTTTTTTGGTTCTAACTCTGCAAGAATCTGTCGATATTTCGGATAAAATCTTATTGTTCGTAGAATGAATTGCTACTCCTCTCCTCCAGTGGAAGGGCTTATCTATTCTAAGGTCCAACATACAAGTCATTTGACTTAAAAATCTATTTTTCCGAATACAAGAAAAGATCAATTTGATTTCTATTATTTCGTGAAGATATGTCTATCAAAATAATAGAAAAATCCATAAAATCATGACTTTGAGTATCAAACATTTGGTTTTGATATCTATGCATACAGATTTTTAAGGCAATTAATGGACGAAACTTTCACTTAGAATCTATTATTATTACTAAAATTCCATAGAATATTCAAAGAATATGACAGATAGATAAAAAAAGAAATAGAGAAAAAGATTCAAAAAAGAAAGAAATGTAAAATAGAAAGTCAAATATAGGATCCTCTAGTAGTTTTTTAGACATACAAATAGTTTTTTAGACATACAAATTCGAAGAATATAGAAAACTCTTTTTTTTTATTTCACGAACAAGATTCAAGAAGAATCTTATTTGATAAAAGCGAGTAGTATGTCTGGGGATCTGCTGGTAACGAGAGTAATAAAAGCGATCGTCATTTTGTTTATGGAATAGTTCTTTAAAAATTTTATTTCTATGATTTATGAGTCATAAGACAATTTGCGAGTCATGACTTAGGGAATTTTTTTAGAATATAAAGAAAGAAGCCAATTGATTTGACCTAGATTAGATATCCATCGACAAAAAAATAATTTTTCTATTCGAAACCCAGTAGAAAAGAGGGGACAGTCTACGAGAAATCATATCATATATAAAATGAAAAAGCCTCGAAGGTTGCATCCCTGAAAAATACTAGTAGGTGTTCGGAAATGGTTTGAAGTAGTTGAATAGGAGATCACTATGACTATAGTTCTTGGTAAATTTACCAAAGATCAAAATGATTTATTTGATATTATGGATGACTGGTTACGGAGGGACCGTTTTGTTTTTGTGGGTTGGTCCGGTCTATTGCTCTTTCCTTGCGCCTATTTTGCCGTGGGGGGTTGGTTCACAGGTACCACCTTTGTAACTTCATGGTATACTCATGGATTGGCAAGTTCCTATTTGGAAGGTTGTAACTTCTTAACTGCAGCAGTCTCTACTCCTGCTAATAGTTTAGCACACTCTTTGTTGTTACTGTGGGGTCCTGAAGCACAGGGAGATTTTACCCGTTGGTGTCAATTAGGTGGTCTGTGGGACTTTTGTTGCTCTTCACGGTGCTTTCGGATTAATAGGTTTTATGTTACGTCAATTTGAACTTGCTCGATCTGTTCAATTGCGGCCTTATAATGCAATCGCATTCTCCGGTCCAATTGCTGTTTTTGTTTCTGTCTTCCTGATTTATCCACTGGGCCAGTCTGGTTGGTTCTTTGCGCCTAGTTTTGGTGTAGCAGCTATAATTTCGATTCATTCTCTTTTCCAAGGGTTTCATAATTGGACATTGAACCCTTTTCATATGATGGGAGTTGCTGGTGTATTGGGCGCTGCCCTACTATGCGCTATTCATGGCGCTACCGTAGAAAATACCTTATTTGAAGATGGTGATGGCGCAAATACATTCCGTGCTTTTAACCCAACCCAAGCAGAAGAGACTTATTCAATGGTTACTGCTAACCGCTTTTGGTCCCAAATCTTTGGGGTTGCTTTTTCCAATAAACGTTGGTTACATTTCTTTATGTTTATTTGTACCAGTAACTGGTTTATGGATGAGTGCTCTTGGAGTAGTCGGTCTGGCCCTGAACCTGCGTGCCTATGACTTTGTTTCTCAAGAAATCCGCGCAGCAGAAGATCCTGAATTTGAGACTTTCTACACCAAAAATATTCTCTTAAACGAAGGTATTCGTGCGTGGATGGCGGCTCAAGATCAGCCTCATGAAAACCTTATATTCCTGAGGAGGTTCTACCACGTGGAAACGCTCTTTAATGGAACTTTAGCTTTAACTGGTCGGGACCAAGAAACTACTGGTTTTGCTTGGTGGGCCGGAATGCCCGACTTATCAATTTATCCGGTAAACTACTGGGGGCCCATGTAGCCCATGCCGGATTAATAGTATTCTGGGCCGGAGCAATGAACCTATTTGAAGTTGCTCATTTCGTACCCGAGAAGCCCATGTATGAACAAGGCTTAATTTTACTTCCCCATCTAGCTACTCTAGGTTGGGGGGTTGGTCCGGGAGGGGAAGTTATCGACACCTTTCCATACTTTGTGTCTGGAGTACTTCACTTAATTTCCTCTGCAGTATTGGGCTTTGGCGGTATTTATCATGCACTTCTGGGACCTGAGACTCTTGAAGATTCTTTTCCATTCTTTGGTTATGTATGGAAAGATAGAAATAAAAATGACTACTATTTTAGGTATTCACTTAATTTTGTTAGGTATAGGGGCTTTTCTTTTAGTATTTAAGGCTTTTTATTTTGGAGGTCTATATGATACCTGGGCTCCAGGAGGGGGAGATGTAAGAAAAATTACCAACTTAACCCTTAGTCCAAGCATTATATTTGGTTATTTACTAAAATCGCCTTTTGGGGGAGAAGGTTGGATTGTAGTGGTAGACGATTTGGAAGATATAATTGGGGGACATGTTGGTTGGGTTCCATTTGTATACTTGGTGGAATCTGGCATATCTTAACCAAACCTTTTGCATGGGCTCGGCGTGCACTAGTATGGTCTGGAGAAGCTTACTTATCTTATAGTTTAGGTGCTTTAGCCGTTTTGGTTTTATAGCTTGTTGCTTTGTCTGGTTTAATAATACTGCTTATCCTAGTGAGTTTTATGGTCCCCACTGGACCGGAAGCTTCTCAAGCTCAAGCATTTACTTTTCTAGTTAGAGACCAACGTCTTGGAGCTAATGTAGGCTCCGCTCAAGGGCCTACCGGTTTAGGTAAATATCTAATGCGTTCTCCGACCGGAGAAGTCATTTTTGGAGGAGAAACTATGCGTTTTTGGATCTGCGTGCTCCCTGGTTAGAACCTCTAAGAGGTCCTAATGGTTTGGACTTGAGTAGACTGAAAAAAGACATACAGCCCTTGGCAAGAACGTCGATTCCGCGGAATTTATGACTCATGCTCCTTTAGGTTCTTTAAATTCCGTCGGTGGCGTAGCTACAGAGATTAATGCAGTCAATTATGTATCTCCTAGAAGTTGGTTAGCTACTTCTCATTTTGTTCTAGGATTCTTCCTATTCGTAGGTCATTTATGGCACGCGGGACGAGCTCGCGCAGCTGCCGCAGGATTTGAAAAAGGAATTGATAGAGATTTTGAACCTGTTCTTTCCATGACTCCTCTTAATTGAGACATGAAATCCAATGCTTGACGTAAGAATCACTTTGATTTTAGTATACATATTGGGTTGAGTCGAGCAGATCATATTGAAAAAATATTTTGTTTTTCAATTCATTTATATCTAATCTTTTTTCGGGCTCGGCTATATCACCACTTAGCCGAGCCCAAAAAACCGAGCCAACCTAAATCAAGAATCAATAAAATAAAAAAATCCATTCGCCAAGAAAAAAGGAGAGAGGGGGATTCGAAACCCTCGATAGTTATTTGGTTTCAAACTATACCGGTTTTCAAGACCGGAGCTATCAACCACTCAGCCATCTCTCCAAAAGCTAATTTCTATTTTATCTTTATTTCACTCAAGAGAACATGACCATACGAATTCATACCCTGTTATCTATCTATGAGAAAGATATCTAGTGTGAATCTATTGGTCTAGTTCTCTATCCGTATATATTATATATACATGATCCAGCATGCTCTTTTGTGAAATAAAAAAAACTACCCCTCGATCCATGCCTCAATAAGGGGTGTTATCTAAAATCAATGGATTCATGAAAAAACCCTCCATAATGATAATGTGTTTTTTTATTCTTTTTTGAAAGGGGTCAAAAAAAAGGGGTTGGGGGATCAAATGGTATAGTTCTTTTGTTGGTCAATTAGAAGATTATAAACATGACTATTGCTTTTCAATTAGCTGTTTTTGCATTAATTGTTACTTCATCCATTTTATTATTAGTGTACCTGTTGTATTGCTTCTCCTGATGGTTGGTCAAGTAACAAAAATGTTGTATTTTCCGGTACATCATTTATGGATTGGATTAGTATTTCTAGTGGGTATTCTTAATTCTCTCATCTCTTGAAACTATGTCATTCTAGATCAAAAAACGAAATGACCCCTCCCCCCGAATTCTTTCGGGTTGTGAGGCACATTAAAATGGAATATATAAGACCCCACACAGAAAGAAAACTAAAACATTTTTATTATTAATGGGAGGGGTCAACTTCTTCTATTGGAAAAAGCTTATATCTTATCCTGAATATGATATATAGTAAAACGAAAATATTCATATTCATATTATTTTTTTAATATAGAATATACTAATTTGAATTCTATTCTAGAAAAAAATAAGAATAGAATATTAAGAATTCTTAATAGAAACGAATATTAATAGAAAATCGTATATTTCGAATAGAAAGATATAGATATTCCATAATCTATTATCTATAAAATATATATGGATTTCGACTTTTCTTGATCACTCCTAATAGATATCAAACACCGCTCTGCACAAATCGAATTGATATATCAAGTAAAAAGTACAATATAGAAAGTATAAAGTACAATAAAAAGAAAAACGCGGATATAGTTTAATGGTATAATTTCTCTTTGCCAAGGAGAAGACGCGGGTTCAATTCCCGCTATCCGCCGTTGCTTATGTATTGAATAGTACATTTATCTATCTATTTCAAAAATAGAAAATAGTGAATTCCAATTTTTATCAAAAATGTTGCGGAGACAGGATTTGAACCCGTGACCTCAAGGTTATGAGCCTTGCGAGCTACCAAGTTGCTCTACTCCGCCATAAGAAGAACAAATGACAATGAATGGAAAACAGAGATTGAATGTACCCCTCCACCATATCTGTACAAATAGAATAAACCATTGATACAGAATGGTAAAGGGACCGTCCTATGATCGCGGATCATCAAAATGAATAAAAAAAATGAAGATAATTTTTTATTCTTACCAACTCGATCTTGTTGCACCGGGCAACAAACATTCGTGAACCATTTCACGAAGTACGTGTCCAGATAATCCAAAGTGTCGATAATTACCTCGTGGTCTTCCGGTCGCAAAACAACGTCGATGAAGACGTGTAGGTGCACTATTACGCGGTAGTACTTCCAACTTTCCCTGAATTTCCCATTTCTCACTTAACGATTGAGCTTTGCTCATTTCTTTTTTTGGAGATCGTCGAATCAAATGATATTTTTGTTCCAATTTTTGCCTCTTCTTCTCCCTCTCAATTACACTTTTCTTTGCCATGCTGATTCATTTCCTGTATCAATGATAGAAGTCGGATCCTAAGATGTCGAAAATTGAAGAAGGTGGTTCCCCTTCTTCATACAAAGAGATTCAATTTTTGCAGATACAATAAAGAATCAAATTAACCAAATTAACCAAATTTACCGGATGTAGAGGCAATCAAGAAAGCTGCATAAGTAAATATATAACCTACCGAAAAGTGGACTAATCCAACCAATCTTGCTTGGACAATGGAAAGAGCCACAGGTTTATCTCTCCATCGAATCAAATTCGCCAAAGGTGTGCGTTCATGAGCCCATGCTAAAGTTTCAATCAATTCCTG
>CATIWC010002492.1:12500-20000 GCA_948472305.1 Vicia faba | reverse complement strand
ACATCCAAAATAATCCTAGGAAGACATGATCCCAAGCGGATACTTGGCATGTCCCCCCTCTTCCAGGGCCATCACAAGGGAACCGAAAACCGAGATTTGCTTTATCCGGTATCAATCGTGAGCTACGAGCAAATAGAACACCTTTTAGGAGTATCAATACCGTTACATGAATAGTAAATGCATGAATATGATGTACCAAAAAATCTGCAGTTCCTAATGGAATAGGTAACAAAGCTACTTTACCGCCCACTGCCACTAAATCACCACCGCCCCAAGTCAAACTGGTGCTTGTTGTTGCACCAGGGGCTGTTGTGCCAGGTGCTAAAGCATGAGTATTTTGTATCCATTGAGCAAAGACAGGTTGTAATTGTATAGCGGTATCTGAAAACATATCTTGAGGGCGCCCTAAAGCACTCATGGTATCATTATGAATATACAACCCAAAACTGTGAAAGCCTAAAAATATACACACCCAGTTGAGATGTGATATGATTGCATCACGATGTCTAAGAACACGATCTAATAGATCGTTGTATCGAGTAGTTGGATCATAGTCTCTTACCATAAAAATGGCTGCATGTGCAGCAGCACCAACTATGAGAAAGCCCCCAATCCACATGTGATGTGTGAACAATGACAGTTGTGTACCATAGTCAGTAGCTAGGTATGGATAAGGAGGCATAGCATACATATGGTGAGCTACAATAATGGTCAAAGAGCCTAACATAGCTAGGTTAATAGATAATTGAGCATGCCATGACGTTGTTAGGATCTCATATAGACCTTTATGACCCTGGCCTGTAAATGGACCTTTATGGGCTTCTAAAATATCTTTTATACCATGACCAATACCCCAGTTAGTTCGATACATATGACCAGCAATGAGAAAAAGAATTGCAATAGCTAAATGATGATGTGCAATATCAGTCAGCCATAGACCACCAGTTAGTGGGTCTAATCCTCCACGAAAAGTAAGAAAGTCCGCGTATTTTGACCAATTCAAGGTAAAAAATGGGGTTGCTCCCTCAGCAAAACTTGGATAAAGTTGAGCCAAAAGATCCCGATTCAAGATAAATTCATGAGGAAGTGGGATCTCTTTGGGATCTACTCCAGCATTTAGAAATTGGTTAATTGGTAAAGATACATGTACTTGATGCCCCGCCCAAGAAAGAGACCCAAGTCCTAGTAGACCTGCCAAATGGTGATTCAACATGGATTCTACATCTTGAAACCAAGCCAATTTTGGAGCAGCTTTGTGATAATGAAACCAACCAGCAAAAAGCATTAAGGCTGCAAAGACCAACGCACCAATTGCAGTACAATAGAGTTGTAATTCACTAGTTATTCCAGATGCTCGCCAAATCTGAAAAAAACCAGAGGTTATTTGTATTCCGCGGAAACCTCCGCCTACATCACCATTCAATATTTCTTGGCCCACTATTGGCCAAACCACCTGGGCACTAGGTCGAATGTGAGTAGGATCATTTAGCCAAGCTTCATAATTGGAAAAACGAGCACCATGGAAATACATGCCACTCAGCCAAAGAAAGATAATGGAGAGTTGGCCGAAATGAGCACTAAATACTTTTCGGGAAATTTCCTCTAAATCACTAGTATGGCTATCGAAATCATGAGCATCAGCATGTAGGTTCCAGATCCAAGTAGTAGTATCAGGTCCCTTAGCTATTGTTCTTGAGAAATGACCAGGTTTTGCCCATTGCTCGAAAGAAGTTTTTATGGGATCCCTATCTACCAAAATTTTGACTTCTGGATCTACCAAAATTTTGACTTTTGGTTCCGGCGAACGAATAATCATTGAGTCCTCCTCTTTCCGGACAACACATACAAAGAGACCCGCCAACAGAAAACATAATTAATGAACTTATGAGAGATGTTTATATTGAATATCTTTCTCTTCTATCTCCCATATATCTATTCTATATTTTCTTTAGTTATTCACTAGAACAATTATGATCCGGAAGTTAATCCAGGGCAAGTGTTCGGATCTATTATGACATAGCAGTGAGGTGCTCAACGGACCCTTTTATTTGACTGATGGGGGCAATAAACTATAAAAAATTCAATATATATAATGGATTCTCTCTATATTTTATTCTCTATTAAAGAATAAAATATAGAGAATAATATTAGAATTCGAATAAAAAAAATAAAATAATAAAAAGACTGTTCTTATTCAAAACGCCCTGTGATCTTCAACCAATTCTGTGCCTCAATATAATTACCAGGGGTAAGGGCTATAGCTTGTTTCCAATATTCAGCAGCTTGATCAAACCAAGATTCTGAAATTTCAGAATCTCCCTGTCGAATGGCCTGTTCTCCGCGGTCGGAATAGGTGAGTAAAATCCTTCCCTTAGAACCGTACTTGAGAGTTTCCTGACTCATACGGCTCAACAGTCAATTCTTTTGATCTTCTATTTTTTCTGGAGTTAATAACAAGAAAAGAGGTTAATTACATGAGTTTTAAACTTGAATTTGGATTAATAATTCAATTTAACCCTTTGTTTTTAGTTTTATCTTTTTTCCTACCTTCTGAAGAATAAAGCATCGACATTCACACTAACGTTCTTATTCGAATTTTCTGAAAGGTAACTATCTCGATTTCATATATCATTTCATATATTTCATATATGATATATATATTTCTATAGAATCCTTGAGAAAGACTTTTCTTCATAAGAAAAGAGTTACTCTCTTTGGGATCTGATACTACACCGCTGCTCAAAACCTTAGGGGATCCACTTTATTACATAAGTCGATTCCTAATCTATCATCATATAAGTAAGCAGTTCTTGTTGTATCGGCCAAAAACCTTGTGAATTGATCTTTACGGTGCTTCCTCTATCAATTAGATCTTTTATCCATAGAAAAAAGTATCTAGGCATATATATTCTATTTCTTCAGATTTTTACTTCTATGAAGTTTCTTTCTTTGCTACAGCTCATAAAAAGCGTTGTTTCGAACGGATATATATGTAGAAAGCCTATTTTTCTTTTTTTGTCTAGTATTTCTTACTATTAGTGGAGGTTCTTTTCTTTTTTCTTTCTATAGTGGAGATAGTCGCACGTAATGACAGATCACGGCCATATTGTTAAAAGCTTGAGGTAAGAAAGGGTTTCGTTCGAGTGCCCGAAAATAGTATTCCAAAGCTTTTGTATGTTCTCCGTTACTTGTGTGGATAAGACCTATGTTATAAAGTATATAACTTCGATCATAGGGATCAATTTCCAGTCGCATAGCCTCATAATAATTCTGTAAAGCTTCCGCATAATTTCCTTCAGATTGAGCCGACATCCGTTACGGTCGTCATTCGGTTCAAAGAATCTCCGTTCCAGAACCGTACGTGAGATTTTCATCTCATACGGCTCCTCCTTTATGTGGATAATGATAAACATCCATGGAATCCAATCAAAAAAGATTGCAATATTCTCATTATCAACTGAGCGGGACTAGTGTTTTTACACGAAATCTCTAGCCAACCTTTCTGTAAAGGATCTTTTATTAACATTTAGTAAGTTATTACTGGATAATATAGTAACTTCAACAATTTATTTGTCCTCAACGCCGCTTCATTTCCCGGAATTAGTCACTTCAACAGTCTTCGATGGTTATATGGGTATCCAAAATACGAACGAGATGGATGTTTATTGTCCCAACCATTCTAGTTAGTCCCGATCCCGATAAGAAAGGAAGGATTTTTTTTACAAAGTTTTCTCCTGTTGTTGATTCCCTAGCGTAGTGCTTCTTCCCCCATGCCGCCTATTGGTACTAGTGGAGTAGGATTAACCTAACCCCATACATAGGTATAAATAGGTATAACCTTTCGCTTAATACTATACTAAAATTGAAGCATATTGAGGATGCATTAATCGGGAATACACGACAGAAGGGATTAATCGTTTTATTTCCAAACTTCACCTTCAGCAAGCGTAGGTTTTTTTTCAAAATTTTTTTATTTCTCTCTGAAGAATGTATCTTTCTCCTAAGACTGAGATCGGTAAAAAAAAAGAATAATAATAATCAAATCGCACCATCTCTGTAATAAGTGAATGCCTCTTTTTCTCCAGAAGTTGTCGGAATTATTCGTAATAAGATATTGGCTACAATGGTAAAGGTCTTATCAATAAAATTTCCATTTATCCGAGATCTAGTCATAGGTAGCAATCCATTCTAAAATTTTAGCATGATAAAATAATTCCCCAAACAGAGGAATTGTACAATACAGTACGAAATAACGTAAAAATGGACTTCTTAATCAAATTACTTTATTCTACGGTAGGCCTTGAAGTAGGTTTTTTTTTCAAAAAAAAAAAAAATTCTTTCTATTTCTATTTTTTTAGTTTCAATTGATTGTGTGCGCGTACGCAAATGGGATATAAATGCCTCACTATTCACTCGGTTTAGGGGCATAATCATTATGTAGGAGAGATGGCCGAGTGGTTCAAGGCGTAGCATTGGAACTGCTATGTAGGCTTTTTGTTTACCGAGGGTTCGAATCCCTCTCTTTCCGCACCCTTACCAAGTTCATCAATGTTACTGACCTCAATGTTTGAAATAATAATAGATAAGATTTTTGTTTATGTAATATAGAAAATTGTGGATAAAGTGGGCAAGGAATAACAATTTTCCTATACCCACTTCTATACACGAATGGGGGAAAATACTCGGATCAAAATTCTTGTTATTTGAACTAGGTTTTAGTCTGACGAGAATAATATTCTACAACCAGCAATTCCTTAATTTTCAAACCAACCCATTGACTATCTATTATTTGATTGACTAATCCTTTATATTGGGATGGATCAAGAGTCAAATGGGTTGGCAATTTTTCGCGGGGGGCTGATTGAAGAGAATTTTGAATCAGAGTTCTAGATTTTTGTTCATCCTTGGCTGTAATAATATCTTCAGGTTTACAACGATAACTTGGTATATTTACTATACGACCATTAACTAAAACATGTCTGTGGTTAACTAATTGACGGGCTTGAGGAATAGTCACAGCCATACCCAATCGAAAAAGTATGTTATCCAAACGCATTTCAAGTAATTGAAGTAAAACTTGACCGGTTGACCCTTTCGCTTTTCCAGCGATACGAACATATTTCAGCAATTGGCGTTCTGGAAGACCATAATGAAAACGCAATTTTTGTTTTTCTTCTAAACGAATAGAATAGTAAGATTTTTCCCTTTTTTCCCTTTTTTCCCTTTTTTCACTGGAGCGCGATTGTTCGCTTCCAACTGGAAGCTGTTTACTGGTTAGTCCTGGTAAAGCCCCCAGACGGCGTATTTTTTTCAAACGAGGCCCTCTGTAACGTGACATAAACACTCCTTTTTTGTTAAATGGAAAATTTCATAAAGAAAAATTAAAACTAAACTAAATGACAAAAAATATTCTAAATATAGTGTAGTACAAAGAAGAATTGGAAAGATTCTATCAGGATCCGAATTTAATTCTATTGTATATCTATATAAATAAAAAAAAGGCGGTTATTTTCTTGATTTGTTCTACAGAAAAGGAACACCCTATTCTTTTTTTTTCCTAAAAAAAAAAGAGATTATCCCTTCTGTCAAAAATGAAAAAAAAAAAATAGAGAGAAAAAAGCCGGCTATCGGAATCGAACCGATGACCATCGCATTACAAATGCGATGCTCTAACCTCTGAGCTAAGCGGGCTCTCAGAACACAAATTGTGCATTTCTCAGAATTCTTTCCTAAACTACCGGGATCCTAGTTATTAACTATTTACTATTTACTATTAGCTCTTCATAACACAATTACTATATCATAATCTAATCAAATAAATACTAGAATATCAAAGAAATATAGAATATTCTATATTTCTTTGATATTCTAGTATATAACATATAATCACAATCGGAATAATTTTAAGATACGGATCTCAATTATTTGAATTACCAGTTACCTAGAATACTATTTTTTTCATTTCTCTAATAATTCATAATTTCTCAAATATTTTTTGATCCATAAAAAACTTATTTGATAAACAAGAATTTGAATTCATATATCATATAGTAAGATTCTATTTTTTTTAGTTTAGTATAGAATCTTTCCTATTCGAAAAAATAGGAAAGATTAGATCGAACCAAATTTAAAAATCACATCCCGATTTATCTATCTCTTATCTATCTAGCCGATTTCTCTATCTCTTATATATCTAGTACTTTACTTTCTCAATAAAAAATACAAGAGATAAAATGTCACCATAAGTAGAGGTAGAAATCTATTGCTAGTGATGGTTATCATTACATAATATTCAATAGTGATAATTATATAAGAAAACGTCACATATTTTGATAACTCTTGATAGACTCTATAGATCCCCGATACATAGGTATCAAATAGGAAATAAGTAATTCCGAGATAGAGAAACATGTTTCGGTAGGTCAGAGACCGTCCAAAAGTAGCTAGAAAAGTATAAAAAATGATTGTATATTCCACTAAGATATACACATAGAGCTGTATAAAGAAAATATACAAAACTATAAGACCTTGGTGGCGAACGTAATATAAATTTACTTTAGAAGATATTATTCTATTCCGAATATATTTCAATACAAAATGCAAATAATCACTGTTTCCATAGTGCGCTCTGATTCGCAATACAATGTCGAATAGTACCATATAAGAAAATACATTTATTTGCTCGATGAATTCAACCAGCTTATTAAATCGAGCTCTTCCTCGTCTCTCAAGTTTATCTAAAACTGCGATACGCTGAACCATATTATAGTACGATCTTAGTATCTTGCGCAGTTTTGACATCAAAAGTTTATCTAAAACTGCGATACGCTGAACCATCTTATAGTACGATCGTAGTATCTTGCGCAGTTTTGACATCAAATATGCTACGCAAATTTTGCGTAATTTCCGAAAAGACATTCGGGGTTATCCTCCAGTTTACAATTTTTACTTCCCATTAATTTCTGAAATTCCCTTTCCCTTTCCCTTTCCCTTTCCCTTTCCCTTTCCCTTTTTCTTCTCCACAACCCGAAGGATATGGAGACATCAATGAAAAATCGACCCCCTGACTAGGACTAGTTTGCTAGAATATAATATATATTACCTCCCTTTGTCCGAATTATCGGAGGGTGCAATATTATTATACTCCAATTCTAATCCAATTGCAACCATGCATAGTCAGGTGCAATATTATTATACTCCAATTCTAATCCAAGTCAAGTCATTTCCAAATTCTAAGTTCCCAAATTCGAAGACTCCAAATTCCCCAAATGGAATGAACTTATAATCCTGGAATCGATTCGATCATCAGATTATAGATTATAAGTTCATAACCTCAGCCCATTCCCATTTTGGGGTGGAACAGATCTACTAATTATTTCATTTCAGTTAGTAAGATAAGAGGTCAACTAAGAAAGAAATTGTAGAAGCTAAAGCTAAAAAAGGGTATCCTGAGCAATTTCAATAATAGGGTTCATTGATATTCCTAGTATAGTAGATGCT
>CATIWC010002491.1:0-33005 GCA_948472305.1 Vicia faba | reverse complement strand
GAGAGTGGGTCGGCGGTCGGCGAGGATTCCAGCGCCGTAAGATCCTTTGGGTTTCCCCCTTGCTTCAAAGAGGAGGGTTTTTTCGAGAGATTCCCTCTGTCCGTGGTTGCCGATGAGGCTGAGACTATCAGGAGGATGAGTAAGGAGGACCGGAGGAGGCACCTGGCCGCCAACATGGCCGGGCTGGTGAAAATGGCCGAAATGGCCGTTGTGCTGTCCGAGGGAGGGGAGGATCCTGTCCGCATTAAAGAATTGGAGCAGGAGAAAGCGGCTCTCACCTCGAGTTCGCGGAAGTTAAGGACTGCCCTGGAACGCTCCGAGGAGATGTTCCGCGAGCAGGCATCGCTGCTGGCCGCCGAGAGAGAGATGCTGACCCTGGAGAAGGAAAATTCGGGGAAGCTAGCCGAGGAGGGAGAGCTTCTCCGCGCGGACAGGGATCGTCTGGAGGCCGACATCGGGCGCCTGACCCAACAGATCGAGGACCTGAAAGTCGCCATGCTCCCCGCCGAGGACGAGCCGGAGGATATAGCTGCTCTGAAGAGTCGATCGGAGTTGGTCGCCCACATCCGGCTCCTCGAAGCAGATTGCGTCGGTGCTATGGAGGAGGGGTTCGACTCCGCGGTCAGCCAGCTTTCCTTGCTGAATCCCGGTTTGATCACTGAAGGGACGGGCTACACATCTCAGGTCGTGGATGGCGTGATCGTGCCCCCGCCCGACTCTCTTGTTGTCGACAATGATGGTCCCGGGGAAACTGGATTGTAGGATGATGGGCCTGCGTACCTTATTGATATTTGTTGGGCCTGCGTGCCCGTTGGTATTTTTTGGGCCTGCGTGCCCGTTGGTTGTACTTTATGAACATCGCCGGCCTTCTTGGTCGGTTTATACTTATTTACTTTGTTGCCTTCGGGCGTTTTTTGAATGAATGCTGTTTCAAATTTGATCGTTTGCCCGTGTTTGATTTTTATATTTTTGCATAAAAATTAGCCTAAGTTATGGGCCCGAGGAGTGCCCGTAAGTGGCTGCGACTTAGCTGGCAATTTGCCCGCCTTTTATTTGTATATGTGTCCGGCCTTCTCTCGATGGCCAGAATCACCTAAGTGTTGCACTCGAGGGGAGAGACTTCCTTTTGACCCTTTTAGATGGCCCGTCATTCTTGACGACTTGTCGGGCAGATGGAGCGAAGTTGCTCAGTCGGGCGCGAAGCCCGGTAGGGACTATTTGCCCTTGGTGTGAATTGCCCATCGCGAGCTGGGTATTCTGCCTTACAGGTACTACGACGGTGGAGCTCGGTGTAGTTGTCCACGTCGGGCACTATCGATTGGTCTCGTTTGCTGAGCGATGTTGTGCGATTTAGCCGTATGTCGGGCTTGTACCTCAGCCTCTATACGGAGTCGGACGTTTTTCCTCGTTGACCGAGCGCGGGTGCCGTTGGTCGAGGGTCCTAGGTGTTGGTAGTTTTTAACTGTAGTACTGCTTTAGCTTAGCAGCGTTCCAGGGTCGTGGTAATGGCTCTCCGTCTAATTGCTCGAGGTAGTACGCCCCGGTACCAGTGGTGCCGTGGACGCGATAAGGTCCTTCCCAGTTCGCGGCCAGCTTCCCTTCGCGGGAATCCTTCTGGTTCCTACGTAATACCAGGCTGCCGATTTCGAACTCGTGCTTGATGACCTTGTCGTTGTGGCGTAGAGCCACTCGTTGTTTTAGGGTGGCTTCGCGCAGGGCTGCACCAGATCGGATTTCCTCGACTAGGTTAAGTTCGTCCCTTAGTGCCTCGTCGTTCATTTCTTCGTCGAGGGGGCTTTCGGTTCGTCTGGATGGTTCCATGATTTCGACCGGGATGACGGCCTCGGTGCCATATGTCAGTCGAAATGGGGTCTCGCCCGTCGTTGAGTGGGGCGTGGTGCGGTATGCCCATAGGACGCTGTGAAGTTCCTCGACCCATCCCCTCTTTACTTCGCCGAGTCTGCGCTTGAGTCCCCGGAGGATGACTCTGTTCGTGGCTTCGGCTTACCCGTTGGTTTGAGGGTGCTCGACCGACGTGAAATGTTGTTTTGTTCCCAGTTTGGTGACGAAGTCTTGGAACCCGTGGTCGGTGAATTAGGTACCGTTGTCGGTCACCAGCGCCCTCGGAATTCCGAATCTGGCGAGGATGTTTCTTTTGTAGAAACGGAGGATGTTATGTGAGGTGATCTCCGCGAGAGCCTCGGCCTCGATCCATTTCGTGAAGTAATCCACGGCAACGATGAGGAATTTGTTCTGATAGGTTCCTTGCACGAAGGGCCCGAGGATGTCCATAACCCACCAGGCGAATGGCCACGGGGACGACAGTATGCTCAGCTCGTGCGGAGGAGCGAGGTGCATGTCCCCGTGTTTCTGGCATTTGTCACATTTCTTGACGTGTTCCTTGGTATCCTGCTGCATCGTTGGCCAATAGTATCCCGCTCGAAGGGCTTTCCTCGCTAAGGATTTACCGCCCATGTGCTGGGCATTGATCCCTTCGTGTATCTCCCGCAGTACTTCGGGGACTGCGGACTCGTCGATGCATTTTAGGAGGGGGATGGAGAATCCTCTGCGGTACAGTTTCTGCTCGAGAACCACGTAGGAACACGCTCGTCGCTTTGTGACGGTAGCTTCGGCCTGGTTCGATGGGAGTTCGCCTTTTGTCAGGAAATTATAAACCGGGGTCATCCAGGACGTCGCATCCCCGATGGCATGGATCTCGACTATAGTCGAGGGTCGTTCGATACTTGGACGCGCTAGAGATTCCTGGATGACGGATTTGTTCCCGCCCTTCTTTCGTGTGCTCGCGAGTTTGGACAATATGTCCGCCCTCGTGTTTTGCTCGCGGGGAACATGTGAAATTTCTGCTCATACGAACTTTATCATGTATTTTTTGACTAAGTTCAAATACTCGATGAGGTTGTCGTTTTTGGCCTGGTAGCTCCCCTGTACTTGAGAGGCGACGAGCTGGGAGTCGGTGTAGATCTGTACCTCGCGGGCTCCCAGGTCCTCGGCCAGTCTCAGTCCTGCGAGCAGGGCTTTATATTCTGCCTGGTTGTTTGACGTCGGGAAGGAGAGAGCTAAGGAGTGCTCGATTACTACGCCTTCTCCGTTTTCCAGAAGGATTCCTGCGCCGCTTCTGGACGAGCTGGATGCTCCGTCTACGAAGATGGTCCACTTGTGTTCTTTCCCCGGGGAAGGGTCGTGAGTGGTCATTTCCGCGATAAAGTCGGCCAAGGCCTGTGCTTTCAGGGCTTTCCTACTTTCGTACTAAATGTCGAATTCGGAGAGTTCCAAGGACCATTTTAGCATTCTGCCCGCCATATCGGGCCGACCCAGGAGTTGCCTCACCGGTTGGTCGGTTCGCACGATGATCGTGTGGGCCAGAAAGTAGTGTCGGAGCCTCCTCTCCGCATTGACGAGGGCCAGAGCCACCTTTTCTATCTGCTGATATTTACTTTCGGGCCCCTGTAAGGCCTTGCTCGTGAAGTAGACGGGTTTCTGCCCGTCAGTGGTCTCGCGGACAAGAGCTGCGCTGATGGCTTCGTTCGAAACGGCCAAGTACAAGTACAGCGGTTCTCCATCGTCTGGTTGAGATAGCACGGGCGACTGAGACAGACTTTGCTTTAGGTGGCGTAGTGCCTGCTCGCATTCCTCATTCCATTCGAAGGCTGCTTCCTTTCGAAGGAGTTTGAAGAAGGGGAGGGCGTGCTGAGCGGATTTCGCGACGAAGCGGGACAGCGACGTGAGCATGCCGTTCATGATTTGTATCGACTTCTTCGACGTCG
Source organism: Vicia faba (assembly GCA_948472305.1). Lineage (NCBI taxonomy): Eukaryota > Viridiplantae > Streptophyta > Magnoliopsida > Fabales > Fabaceae > Vicia > Vicia faba. The sequence continues at coordinate 29,220 of CATIWC010002491.1, read as the reverse complement.
GTGTTGGGAGGTCGGAGAATGCCCAACATTTGTCGGTGTTGGCTTTGATTCCCCGTTCTGTTAGATAGAATCCAAGGAATTTTCTTGCCTTAACCCCGAACGTACATTTCTCGGGGTTGAACCTCATTTTACAGTGTCTTGCTTGGGCAAAGACTGTCTTGAGATGAGCTGCGTGGTCGGTGTCTGCTCGGGACTTGACGATCATGTCGTCCATATATACCTCGAGCATGTCGCCGATCTGTTTGTTGAAAACTCTGTTCATCATGCGCTGGTAAGTTGCTCCGACGTTTTTTAGTCCGAAGGGCATTACGTTGTAGTAATAGTTGCCCGAGCTGGTCATGAATGTCGTGCAGTGTTTGTCGCCCAGGGCCATCGGGATTTGGTTATAGCCCGAGTAGGCGTCCATGAACGACAAAGTTTTGTAGTCGGCCGAGTTGTCGACCAACATATCTATGTTAGGCAAGGGAAAAGCATCTTTCGGGCAAGCCCGGTTGAGATCAGTATAATCAACGCACATTCTCCATTTTCCATTATTCTTTTTCACGAGTACAACATTTGACAGCCAGGTGGAATACCGGGCTTCATAAATAAAATTTGCCTCTAGGAGGTCTTTTACAGCTTTTTCAGCAGCCTCCGTTTTTTCTGGAGACTGCCTACGCCTACGTTGTACTACGGCCCTAGCGGCTGGATCAATGGCGAGGTGGTGACAGGCGACCTCAGGGTCGAGTCCGGGCATCTCCGCAGCGCTCCAGGCGAACAGATCAGCATTCTCGCACAGACAGACCTTGATTTGCTTCCTGGCCAAGTCGGGGAGGTCTTTGCCAATCTTCACTCCCTTGGTCGGGTCTGTGCCGAGGGGAACGAGTTCAAAATCCCCGTCCGGTATTGGTCGGAGTGGGATTTGCTCGCTGCTGGATGGCTCGTCCTGATCGAAGCGGGTGTCCAGAGCTATGGAATCGACCTTTGGTGGAGCTTTCTGGACTTCTTCCTCGGGGGATGCTTTCCTGTCGGGCTTCTGTTTTGTCCTTTTGGCGGGTCTGGTCCCTATGTCGACGGTATCCCGTCCCTTAGAAGCGACGTTGAAGCACATGCGGGCAGCGGCTAGGTCTCCTTGGATGGTGGCTACCCGTGCCCTCCTGGTGTAGAACTTCATCTTCAGGTGGACGATCGAGGGCACCGCTGTTAGTTCTGCCAGTGTCGGTCTCCCCAAGATGCAGTTGTACAGAGACGGGCAGTCAATGACGAGGAAACGGACTTTAACTTGTCTTGTAGCCGTTCCTTCGCCGAACGTAACTAGGAGCTCGACATAACCCCAAGGTTTGGAAGTCGAGCCGTTGAAGCCTTGTAGATCCGACCCCACATATGGAGAGAGATGTGAGTCGTCCAGCTGTAGGGTTCAGAACAGTTGGCTGTACATCACGTCGACGGAACTCCCTTCGTCGACCAGGATGCGATGCACGTCAAAATTGGCCATTCTTGCCCTTATCAGTAAGGGGAGGACCGCGTTCGGGGCTCCGCCGGGGAGCTCTTCTAGGTAGAAGGTGATGGGCTCTGACCTGCCCTTCACCCTTTCGAATGTTACTGTTTGCGGGGGAGCCGCGTCGACCAGCTCGTCCAACTTCCTCTTAGATGAATTGATGGTGAGGTCGTTGAACCCGCCCCCATTAATGACCATGGCGGAGGGAAAGTATTCCCACCTGCTGTGCGTTGTCAGCGGTTCCTGCAGGTGCTCGGGAATGTCGAAGTCCTCGGGCCTGGTCACCGAGAAGGCGGTCTGGATAGGCACCGACTCGTCTGATGGTCGGGCGTCTTCTTCTGGCTCCTTGGCTTCATGGGCGTCACGACGAGGAGCGTCGTTTCGCCGGTACTGCGCGAGCCTCCCTCCCTTGATGAGGGTTTCAATGGCGTCCTTGAGGTGGACGCAGTCCTCCGTCAGATGATCATGACTCCTATGGTACTGACAGTATTTATTTTTGTCCGCTCCGGGCTTGGCGGGAGCGGGTCGGGGACGCTTGACGCCGCCGTCCTTGAAGTCTGTACTGGCATACTCCGCCAGAATACGCTCGCGGGAAGCCGTGAGCGGAGTGTATTCGGTGAAACGCCCCGAAGGTCCTCTTTGTTCCCGGACTTCCCGGGGTCTGTCTTCTTTCCTTTTCTCCCCGGTTCATCGAGGAGGAGCCTCTTGGCGCGAGCTGCTGTTGTTGTTGGGACCCCAAGCCCTGGAGTCTCGGGCCCTGTTGGTCGCTTCCCTCTCCTCGTAATCCATGTATGCCCGAGCTTTTTCGAGGAGGGCGTCGAAAGTCCTGGGCGGCTCAATACCCACGGCTTTTCTGAACTTTGTGCCGGGGAGGAGCCCCCTCTCCAGCAGATATCTCTTCATGTGGTCCGTGCAGGGGACCTGTATCGCTTCTCGGTTGAAGCGGTTGATGAACTCCCTCAAGGTCTCATCCTGTCTTTGGATGATGGCCTCGAGCGCCGCCTCGGTCTTTGGATGGCGTCGAGAAGCGGTGAAGGAACTGATGAACTGGTTCTTCAGGTTCCGCCATGAGGTGATTGAGCCCGGGGCGAGGCCTTTGTACCAGTCCATGGCCTCCTTCCTGAGAGTCGTGGGGAAAAGACGGCACTTGATGGGGGCACGACATTATGATAATGGAGCATAGCCTCGAACCCGTCAATGTGGTCGACCGGGTCCGCGACTCCATCGTACTCCTTCAGATGTGGGGGCTTCTCCATGCCCGAGGGGATGGGTGCATCCATGATGGCCTGCGACAGGGGACCGCGGGGGTCGTCCTCGTCGCTCCTCTCCGGAGACAGAGATGGGGATCTGTAGTATTGTCTGGCACGGCGGTCGTGGTCGTGCTGAGTTTCTCTCGAGCGGGATGCTCAGCTGTTGAATTTCACGTGCCTATCTCCGGAGTGCCTTCTTTCCAGTACCACCGGGTCGTGACTGGGCTCTCCGTCCTGAATGATGGGTTGCCTCTCCAGGTAAGGCCGTCTCTATTTTGGTCGGGGAGATGGGCTTCGAGAGGTCTCCCTGTAGTGTCTCCGCGGGGGAGAAGGGTGTCGAGCTTCAGTCACTCGAGGAGGGGGAGTATGTGGTCTCCGATGCCTCCTCGGGGGTCTTCGCTCGTCTTCAAGCGCCTTTAATCTCTCTCCTTGGGCGATGATGAGATAGTTCGTTTGATTAATTGCTGCGAACAACGCTTGTGTTGTGGCATCCGCCCCGGAGGGGACGGGGACTTCCTGGAACCGGGCGGCTATGTAGTGGGCGAGAGCCGTCGGGTCGTCCTCGAGTGGCGGTGGGAGCGGGGAGGATGATGCGGTAGCCCCGTCCCTGTAGGAGGAAGCTCCGGGGGCGGTTGTTGCAGGAATGGAGTTGTGGTCGGGATTGCCGGCGTTGTCGAGATGTCCATTTTTGTCCACCGTGCCGTTATTGGTGTCAGCGACACAGACGTTCTGCTCATCGCGAGCTGGATCAGCCATAACAGGTAGTTGAATATGAGCTTTGGTCTTTTGAGTTGTTTGTAAGACGGGGAAGCTAGTTCCCCACAGTCGGCGCCACTGATCTGACCTGATCAGACTTGGACCGTCACGGTTGGCTCCGAGCTGAAAGTTTTGAACGAGGTGGGGGGGGTACCTGCAAGACACTCTGATGTTGAAGTAAGTAAGAGCACGAGCAGGCAATAGTAAGTATGGGTAGAATGATGAATACCTGACCCTCTGGAAACAGATGGTATTTATAGCCCCTAGCGATGGGTCAAGGTTCCTTCATTGGGCCGGGCAGGTTTGGCCCAATGGAGGAACTGCCAGGTTCTACGTGCGTAGTGGGGACCCACACGTGGTTCCCTCCCTGGATGTTCTGCGTGAAGTACGGACGGACAGAGACGCGGTCTTTTCGGAGTCCCGTTGAAAGTGCAGTGGACTGGGTCTGCCCTAGGAGGGGTGCTCGAGGTGATGTCGAGCTGGACATCAGGAGGTCGAGCTGGGCAGCAGGAGGTCGAGCAAGTAGTCTCAGGGAGCACGTCGGGCACGACTGTGACCCTTTGGTCGGCGTGGCCTTCAGCAAGTCCGTTTGGATTGGGCCTTATCAATGCTATTGGGCCTGTCGGGCCCAGTCCAGAACAGGTTTCATTCGATTGACTTTTAAAAATAAAATCAAACTAAACTAAACTAATGCGGTTTGGATTGGTTTTATTGGTTCGATTTTTTATAAAAAAATTATAGAGTCATACATACATATATAGAGAAAAATATAATTTTGTGTTTAATCGTTTCTACATTATTGTCAAAATAAATTTATAATTGATACATAAAATTATGTATTAAAATTTTATCTATATCTAAAGAATGATATACATAAGATTGCATTCTTAAATAAATATTATATAAAGAATACGATAAAATATATTTTGTGGAAAATAGTATTTATAAATGAATAAATTTTATTTTGTATGATTTCTAAATTAAAATAAATATCATACAAAGAATATGATAAAATATACACATAATATATGTTGATTTCTCTAAAGAGTTAAAGAAATATATATATTGGTTAGTAAGATTTTATAATGTAATACAGTTTGGTTTGATTTTGTTCGGTTTGCAAAATACAAACCGCAAACCGAACCGAACCGTGCAGTTCCGTTAGAAAATGACTCAAACACATCCGAACTAAATACGGTTTTTTACGGTTTCGATTTGATTCGATTTGTTTTTGCGGTTTTCTATTAGGTCGGTTTGGTTTTGAACACCCTACTTTCAGATATGTATATTTGAAATAATTCAATATCCTAAATTCACAAGATACATTTAAATGTATATATCAGAAAGATATTTTTGGATTTTCAATAATATAAATCATCACTACCAATATAAAGATAAATTCTCTTTTAAAATTGGTTTTTATCCTTTTAAATATTTTAATACTCTTTTTAATTTGAGGTTCAATGTGAATGACATGATAGCTAATTTAATAATGTGTCATTGACATATGTACACAAATTAAATACATTTCTTTTTTTATTATTTTTATTTAGTGAAATATAATTAATTCTTATCCGGTTAATATAAAAATATTTTTTGTTCTGATTTCACTTCTTTTTAATAGTAAAAATTATCTATTATTATTTTCTCACAAATAATGAACTTTTCAAATAAAATAATCGATGCAAAATTTCTCAAATAATTAACTTTTCAAATAAAATAATCAATGCAAAATATATTTATATAACTAAGAAGATTTGATGCATACAACTAATTAACTTTTCAAATAAAATAATCAATGCAAAATATATTTATATAACTAAGAAGATTTGATGCATACAACTTTTCTCTTTTTCATTTTTTTTCTCACGTTCTCTTTCTTTCTTCACTTTTCTTTCAATTTTTTTAATTTTCATATTTCTCTTCTTCAACCCTAATTCATATTATATCCATATCTCTTTTTAACATATTTTTCTCCCTTTTGTTTTTTTTAGGTTGAAGAGTTCTAAATGGTTTAGGTGTAATTTATGTTTTTAATGTTTTGTATTTTTTCAACATAAGATATATTTTAAGTGTTTCAACTTTATCTCCTTTAGTGTTGGTTAAACTTTCTATATATACGATTTGTTGTGAATTTTTATCTCCTTCTCTTTTGAAATTTTAAATTAAAGCTCATATTTGTTTTTCTTTTTCGGATCTAGAAAATCTAGTGGATGTCATTTTGGATGTGAAGGCAAAAATAGATCTAAGACATATCATAAATCTAATGTGATTTTATATTTGATTTTATTCTCTTTAATATTTTTTTAGGGTTAAATATATTAGACTTATAAATATGACAACCTTCAATTTTAATTCCTACAAAAATTTTCTTTAAACAATAATTATTGGAATATTTTTCATCTCTATTTTTGATTTCTCCGATTAGATTTCATTAACGGCTCCTATTAAATTCTACTAACGAAGACTTACGTGGCACGTCATATATCATATTACGTTAGTTAAAGTCAACACTAAAGAAAAGATATATTATAGGGTTTTAAATCCTCTTTAAATAACTAATTTTAAAATTTCTAAAAAATTTCAATAACAAAACTAAAAAACACAATTACGTGGCCAAAATTTTCGGTTGTTTCCTCGTTCTAAAGCCTTCGTTTCAGTTTCACGTAACAAAACAAGCAACAATTTAGTTCAACAACTTCGTTTCTTCATCCTCCTTCATACTGTGTATTATTACTATTACTTGCATGCTGATGCTAATATATTTTTTCATCATTTAATGCAGTGTCATTACCAGAACCATCTTTGGCTTTTAGGTCTTCAAAAAAGTTGAGCTTTGTTTTTGTTGCACTTTCCACTCTCCCTTATTGTTCCAATATTTGGATAGCAAGTTATGAGGAGATGCAAAACACATTTTTGGAGTTAAAATATTGCTTAGGAATGAGCATTGCTTAGTTGTTCCAAGCTATCGGTGCAGGGATCCTTATACCCCTTTTAGTTATGATAAGAAGCTGAAAATCGCTATGTTGTGTGAAAATTCAGCCATGTACTCTGGACGCAATCAACTTGGTTATGAAGTTGCTCAAAATGGGGATTTTTTTTTACAATAACCAAGTATTAAAATAATATTTCGCAAATAACTGCGTTTCAGAAAAAATTACGCAAATAACCATGTTTCGGATGACTCTCCAAAGGAGGAGTCATCTCACTTGGCGCCTCCACCCCTAGATTTGCCCTAGGCGTCATCTCACTTGGCGCCTCCCTTCACTTTTAGCCAAGTGAGATGGCGCATGCTCCTTAAAAGTAAGAGGAGGCGCCATCTCACTTGGCTCCTAGGGCAAAATGCTGTTTTATAAATAATTCGTCCATTTCTCCGAAATTTCGCACACTTTCTCGCACTGTATTTTTATTTTTTACTCTGTTATTTGCGTCATAACGTCGCCCATGATTTTTAGCAGAGATGGTTACGTTATCTTCTCCGCCACGAAACCTGCAATGAAAATGAAATTCTGGCACATTCACTCCATGGAGCGTTTGAAGCGGGAGTTGATGTGATGGCTAGATGGAGACATTGCGGAGGGGGGGAAAATTCGAAGGATCCAGCGAAAACGAACAACAACCTCACATGCGACAGGAAGACCTAGTGTATGGTTGGAGGAAGTCAAAACAGACAGCGATGTAATGTTGATGATGCATGGGTCAGATGAAATTGTGTTAACAATTATAATTTCATAGACGAAATATCGTTAATTTTTCTTGTACGCGCAATATTTATTGTAGCAAAATCTGTTAACAGAAAACCCTAATGTTTACAACATAATTAAGGAAAGATTTTATGTATTACAATTTTTATGTGGTCGAGGCAGACGCCCGATTCAGACAATTTTTGCGATTGTGTTCGACCTGACGGCATAAACCACACTTTCTTTCCAACTTGTCAAGATCGTCCATTTCTGTTGTGATGCGCTTACTTTTGGGACGACCCTTCTTGTTCCTTCGCATTTGGTCATTGTGCCACACTATTTCGCCGTCGTATGCAGGCCAATAATCTGGTTTTGCTACCAAAGGAAAGTTGTTGTTGTAAACATTGAGCAACGTTTCAGATTTTAAATGTTTGACAGAAGTTGCAGCGCGTCTTGATGGGTATGAGTACAAGCGGCAATGACATGAGATCAAGGCATACGAAATGCTTGAAACCTGCCACAATCGCACCAACAAGAAGGTAGCATGACCCTATATTCTTGTCTTGGCAGACCTTCGTTGTGGTCGATTGTCTCTTTTACAATGAAGTTGTGGATGTGTCGGTCAAACCGTATAACCATATGAGTGTTGGCTTTGGCACTTTCTGCCTTAATGTATTTCATGCAGCTTTCACTCCATAGTTGTCCAGATTGCAACACTGCATTCCATATTTCACCTCTTTTGGAAAACAACGCAGTCATCCTGAAATACGTAGATTTTACCAAAGCAGTGATCGAGAGGTTTCGTATGCCTTTGAATACCCCATTCATTGATTCAATAAGATTCGTTGTCATGTGCCCCCATCTTTGGCCATTGTCGTATGACCTAGTCCATTTTCTCACCGGAATATTATCGATCCACCTACCGGCTTCCGGATTTGACAAACGGATCTCGTTGCGGTAATATTTGAATGTGGGCTGTGTCAATGCATATCCCGTATTCATAACCGCTTTCCTTAATGTTTTGTCCTTGATCTCCCTCATGAAATTCTGGACGATATGCCTAACGCAATAGACATGCGTAGAAGGAGGGTCATGCCAACCGTTTGCAGGATTATTGTAGGAACTTTCAATGGAGGCATGTCTGTCCGAGATCAAACAGAGATCTGGTTGAGGAGCCACGTGTGTCCGCAGATTTTTTTAGAAAAAAGCTCCAAGCACCACCGGTCTCCCCCTCGACAAGGGCAAAGGCAATGGGGAAAATGTTGTTGTTGTCATCTTGTGCAACTGCCATCAATAGCGTGCCTTTGTACTTCCCATACAACCATGCCCCATCAATTTGTATAATTGGTTTGCATGATGCAAACCCTGTGATGCAATGTTGAAATGCCCAAAACACTTGACTGAATATTCCGTTGTCGTTTAGTAGACTACCATCTTGGGCGTATGCTGGCACTGTTTCCAGAACATAAACAGTACCCGGAGAACATGTCTTGAGTGCATTCAGGTAGCGAGGAAGTTCTTGGTATGACTCCTCCCAGTTTCCGCACACCTTTTCAATCGCCTTAGTCTTTGCTAACCACGCCTTACGGTAAGACGAAGTGTAGTTAAAAACCGTGGTGATGTGGGAGATGATTGTTTTCACCTTCAAAGATGGGTCGTTGCTGACCAGGGGTAGGATTTCTTGACAGATGAGATCGTAGTTAAGTTTTCGGTGGTCCTGTGATTGGGTAGTGTTGTACCCCAAAATTTGCCCTCTCATGTTTTCCAAAGTCTCCCCCCTGCATGGTTGATCATAAACTCTTGCCTAAGGAAAAAGAAATTTTTTTGAAGATGAACAAAGTGTCTTTCGATTGGAATCTGGGAAAGGTCTTCGATTAGGTGTTTGGAACCCTTCGATCAAGCTTTGGTTCACCAGTCTTCGATTGGGCATTTGGCACTCTTCGATCAGGCTTTGATTAGTAAGCTTCGATTAGGTGTTTGGAACCTTTCGATCAAGCTTTGGTTCACCAGTCTTCGATTGGGCATTTGGCACTCTTCGATCAGGCCTTGATTAGTAAGCTTCGATTAGGTGTTTGGAGCCCTTCGATTGGCACTGTAACAGTGTCCTTCGATTGGCAGGATAACAAGTACCTTTTGATTGACATTGTAGCAGTGGCATTCGATTAGCATGAACAACACCTTTCGATTAGCCTGTTAACAGTGTCTTACGATTGAATTTTTAACAAGTACCCTTTGATTGGTATATGGACAAAGGCCCTTCAATTGGCATTTCAAAAGGTCCTTGGACTGGAACTTCGGAGTGTCCTTCGACTGGAACTTCAGAGTTTCCCTTAATAAGAACATCAAAACGAAATGACCTTCGAATGGCATTTCAGTGCAGAGTTTATCTTAATCTAAGATGCTCTGATGAAGGAAGTTCTGAACACTTCGAATCAGAACTTAGACTCATCACAAGGCCAAGGGCTGATCGAAGTTGTCTAATAGGGAATGTTCTAAATAGATTCGAATTGGGACTTTGAAGCAATCGAAGCTGGGGGAGTGTTAATCGAAGGGAAGTGGATCTGTAAGTCAGCTTTCGATTTTCATCATATTGGAGGCCCAAACAGCTCATAACAGGCTGGCAGTAACGCATGAAAATAGATTGGCATGTGATTGAATCAAATATAGCAAGTCTTTATGAAGAAATCAAATCAAATCTCTTCATCATAATGGACCAAGATTTGATACACAAATGTTGACCTAAATTCCTTTGTCTATATAAACCTCATGCTCACAAACAAAAAGCACACACGGGAAGAACACAGAAAAACTCTACACACGAAAAAAAACGCACAAAAACTCTGCAGAAACGACCATACAACTTTGAGAAAAAAGCTTGAGAACCTTGGATCTGAAATTGCACTTAGAGACCTTTTCAGGATCAAACAAAGGTTCCAATCGCTTCCTTGGACCTCACTGAAGCAGTACCAATCATTATCATGTGCTCTCCTGCCCCAAAAATCCCTGTAAGTATCGCTCTGAACCGCCATGTTCATGGAATCGTAAAGCTTCAATCTTGCATTCATTCTTTAAAATAATTGCATATTTGAACTCCTAACATCATTTGCAAAGTTTCTGTATTATTCAATTTCATTATTATGCCCTATATCACAAAACGCCATGGTAGATTGTTTTAGGGTTCTTTCAGGGATTTTCATTACAGGACAAATTGGTCAACAAAAGGACCATGGTTGGAACCAGGGTGGAGAGGCGAGCAGAACCATGCCTTTAGTTTGCATTTTAGTGGCTTGTGGCAGATTTTGAGGCAGCATGATGTATAGCTACGGACAATCGTCTGTTGGTATAGGCCAAAGGATTTCTATCCACAGTCCCCATGACAGGGACGATAACGTGGCATGGCCAGATTGGCCTGTTTGAAATATTAGCGCGTTCTTTCTTATTTTCCAACATATTCATTGATTTTCCCATAAATTATTTATTTCTTATTCCAATGACAATTGAACAAACTGGCTGGTTGGTGAACGTGTTAGTGCAAGACCCCTTGGGACCTGGATTCGAATCCCAGGTCCTCCAAACTTTGTTATCATTTTGTTTCAGGCGTTCACATGTAGCGTTTCAAGCAGGGAGCACCATATACCTCCAGATCTCAAAGGCCAGGTGATTCCAGATTCAGATCCAATAGTCCAGGGTAGAGGTTCACCATGAACCCTGGTCAACAAGCGCACATGCAATCTGAAAGTCAAAGCAGGATGGAATATGTTTGGGCCATGAAAATGCTGACCAAACCTCCTGATTTGGGGCCCAACCTCCCCTTTGGTTTACTTCTTTTCTATTTTTTTTTCTCTTTATTTAATTTGTTTTCATTGTTTTCATTGTTAATTAATCAACCCTTATTTTTTTTCATAAAAAATCAGAAAACACAAAAAATAATATTTATTAACTTCACTATTTAATTTTTGTAAAATAAAAGGTTAACCAATTAATTTAGTCTTAATTAGGTTCAATTTCAATATATTTTGCATTAAATTAAAATTAATATAGAATTAGGTTTTTTTATATTTTTAACCATTCTTTTTTATTTCCTTAATTAAAATAAAACTCAAAAAAATATTTTCTTTTTTAATTAATTAATTCCATTATTAATTTAGATTTAATTCTTAATTCAAAAAAGACCAAAAAATATGTTTTATTTAATGAAAAAAAGGTCAAAACCCTAGGACATTCCGATTCAATTTTCTCGCGCGCATATTATTTTTTATCCATATAATTGTAATTGCTCCGAGGATGTAATAGCTTTAACTTAGGATTTTATTTACTTTTTCGCATTTAATTTTAAGGGTTTGTTTTTGGCGATGTAAATACCCGACGCCTTGTAATAGCTTAGTTTTATTTTCCGCAATCATTAACTGCTAGATGTTTGAATAATAGGCTATGCATGACAAGATTAACCTTTAACTTAAAATCAACCGTAGCTCACCATTAACATGTACAAAGATAATATAACTGAAAAACAATACACTCGCACATGCCACTCTTAGGGTACACCTCACTTGGTTGCCTCGAACGTGGTCATTGAGTATAGGATGTTTTAGAGGTCGCCCTTTTGTCCAAAGATCATAAGTTGCCTCGAAACGGTTGCCTCGGAAAAATGATCTAAGACATTAGGGTTACCGCTAAGGCGTCCTAACATTGCTTTAGTGACCACACGTCCCTTAAATCGAATTGACCCGAAAACTCCAACGACGGTGCTACCTACTCCTCAATAGTGGGATAGCATTGTCTAAAGGATATTTGCACAGTTTAGTTCCTTTTTTGAGTAGGTAGATGTTCTTAAGTACTCGCTCTTTTGAAAACAAAAACAAAACTTTTTGCACTTACACTCTCTTTCAAACAAAAACTCTTTTCAAACCCACAATCACAAAGAAAAGCAAACTTTTGAAAACATAGTGAGCAAGTACCTAAGAGCCCGTGGATAACCACAGATAGAAAGGGTGCTAACACCTTCCCTTTCTATAATCTACCTCCCGAACCCGAGAAACATCTCAAAAAGGAATTTTTCTGTGCTTTTGTCCTTTCCTTGTTGGATAAAATAAAAGACGGTGGCGACTCTTGCTTACTGCGACATTTTGTGAAAACAAACGCAAACGCGAACCAGCATTCCAAAATAGTCAGTTCTCATTCCCACTGATCACAAGTAGAACTTACACAAGTGTGGGTAGTCATGGAACCTATGACCCAACAGTCACCTCTTAATCTGTATGATGCAGTCAGCTTGAACATACAGTCAGGGTGGACACACTTGATCTTGTACCTTTCCGGGTTGACACGGTCCACCTTAAAATCAACCGAGTTAAGCATGTGGAATTTTTTTATGGCTCTGATGCATTCCTCTCTGTTATGAAACTTGTCCTTCTCTTTTAAATTTTCATCTGACTGCATATACGGATTGAAAAATAAGTCAGTAGAAGGTTCATCTCCGCCCATGTTGAAGTTTGTCATGTGCGGAGATGGTGTGTAGATTTAGTTTGCAGGAATACTAGGTATGCCATCATCGTCGAAATCATCATTCACCATTTCATCAAACTCTAACTCGTCATCATCTTCTTCTCCATCAACTGCATCTACCTCAGCTTATTCATTCTCCAAAGGATAAACCACTTATGTCACCTGAGGCTCTCGCAGCATAATGTACAACTCAATAGAGTCGTACCCAGAATACACATGGCTGGAAAACATATTCTGGAGATCCTCGTCATCTTGAACTTCAACCTTATAAAAAATTACTTGGTTGTTTCCAAAAAAACTGGATTCTGATAAAATATCTGGGTCACCGTGCCTCGTCCAAGTTTGGCCTCCAATCGTTTTTTGAAGTACGAGAAATTAGCTTTCCCGTTTAAGAGAAATCAGATGTTGTCTGTGTCTCTAAACAAAAACCCAGCGGTGGGACAAATGTATGTCTCACCGTTGAAATGTGCTTTGACGACATATTGTGGTGCAAAGGCCATTCTGTAAGGTTGTTTGAAGGTTTGAAGGTTGGAATGTTTGAATTTTATGAGTTATTCGAAGGTTGGAATGTTTGAAGTTTATTGATTGTATGAATGTTTGAATGTTGTAAGGTTTGAAGGTTAGAATGTTTGAAGTTTATGAGTTATTCGAAGGTTTGTATGTTTGAAGTTTATTGATTGTATGAAGGTTTGAATGTTGTAATGTTTGAAGGTTGGAATGTTTGAAGTTTATGAGTTATTCGAAGGTTTGTATGTTTGACAGTTTGAAGGTTTGAAGGTTTGATTGTAAGAACGTTTGAAGGTTGGAAGATTTGACAGATTAAGTGAATCAATGTTATGATAAACGTAAGACTAAAAATCTCATACTGAATTTCAATTAAGTAAGGATGTAACCCCCAAGGCTGCCAATAGTGTTACATGCATGGCATTCCAAAGGCTGTCACGTAGCCTGAGCCTAGCCTGCAACCAATGACACCTCTTATTCTCCAATAGGGATGGCTACACCTTTCATTTTTGTACTCTTTCGCCAAGTCCAATGGCGCCTCCCTTACTGTCCAATCGTGATACATGCATGCAAATATGTAACCCCCTTAGGCTGCCACCTAGCCTGCGCCTACTCTGCACCTACATTGTATCTTGTAAGTCTCCTCCCATCACCTCTAATAGGGTTACATGCATTCAGGAATGGCATCCCAAAGGCTGTCACGTAGCCTGAGCCTAGCATGCAACCAATGACACCTCTTATTCGCCAATTGGGATGGCGACACCTTTCATATTTGTACTCTTTCGCCAAGTCCAATGGCGCCTCTCTTACTGTCCAATCGTGATACATACATGCAGATATGTAACCCCCTAGGCTGCCACCTAGCCTGCGCCTACTCTGCACCTACACTGTATCTTGTAAGTCTCCTCCCATCACCTCCAATAGGGTTACATGCATTCAGGCATGGCATCCCAAAGGCTGTCACGTAGCCTGAGCCTAGCCTGCAACCAATGACACCTCTTATTCTCCATTTGGGATGGCAACATCTTTCATTTTTGTACTCTTTCGCCAAGTCAATTGGCGCCTCCCTTACTGTCCAATCGTGATACATGCATGCAGATATGTAACCCCCTAGGCTGCCACCTAGCCTGCGCCTACTCTGCACCTACACTGTATCTTGTAAGTCTCCTCCCATCACCTCCAATAGGGTTACATGCATTCAGGCATGGCATCCCAAAGGCTGTCACGTAGCCTGAGCCTAGCATGCAACCAATGACACCACTTATTCGCCAATTGGGATGGCGACACCTTTCATTTTTGTACTCTTTTGCCAAGTCCAATGGCGCCTCCCTTATTGTCCAATCGTGTTACATGCATGCAGATATGTAACCCCCTAGGCTATCACCTAGCCTGCGCCTACTCTGCACCTACACCGTATCTTGTAAGTCTCCTTCCATCACCTCCAATAGGGTTACATGCATTTAGGCATGGCATCCCAAAGGATGTCACGTAGCCTGAGCCTAGCCTGCAACCAATGACACCTCTTATTCGCCAATTGGGATGGAGACACCTTTCATTTTTGTACTCTTTCGCCAAGTCCAATGGCACCTCCCTTACTATCCAATCGTGATACATGCATGCAGATATGTAACCTCCTAGGCTTCCACCTAGCCTGCGCCTACTTTGCACCTACACCGTATCTTGTAAGTCTCCTCCCATCACCTCCAATAGGGTTACATGCATTCAGGCATGGCATCCCAAAGGCTGTCACGTAGCCTGAGCCTAGCCTGCAACCAATGACACCTCTTGTTCTGGACTGGGCCCGCCCTGGCCCAAGAGCAAGAACGAAGGCCTAATCCAAGCAACTCTTCAAGGAGCACGCGCCCGAGGATTCCCACCAGCGCATCAATCAAAAGTTGTAGCCATGCCCGCCATTGCCCGCAGACATCGTGTCCTCAACCACGTGAATTCCAGCTCGAGCCCAGCTCGAGCACCCTCCTCGTAGGGCAGACTCTGACCGTTACCAAATCACCTGAACTCCGGAAAGACCGCGTCTTCGTCCCTCCTCATTTCTCGCAGAGCATCACCAGGAAGGGAACCATGTGCGGGTCCCCACTACACACGTAGAACCTGGTAGTTCCTTTATTAGGCCAGTTCGGGTCGGCCCAATGAAGGGACCTTGGCCCCGCGCTGGGGGCTATAAATACCCTCTGTTCTTAGAGGGTCAGGTATTCATTCTTTTACCCATACACATACTTTTTTGCCTGCTCGTACCATCACTCATTTTAGCATCGGAGTGCCTTGCAGGTACCCCCCCATCTCACTCAACTTCCGCTCAGAGCCAGTCGTGACGGTCCAAGCCTGATCAGGTAAGATCAGTGGCGCCGTCTGTGGGAAACTAGCTTCCCCGTCTTGCAAAACCTCGAAGACCAAAGCTCAAATCACCTCCTACCGTCATGGCTGACCAAGTTTGTGATGACCAAAACATCCGCATCATCGACACCAACAACGGCCTCGCAGATAAAAATGGACTCCCCGACAACACCAGTAACCTCGGTCATAACACACTCCTCGGGGGCACCAACCTCGGGCCCTCAGTCCACCGCGACGGAGTTACTGCATCATCCTCTTCAGTCTCTCTGCCGCTCGAAGAAGACAACGCAGCTCCCACAAGCCATCGAGCTTCCCAATTTCAGGAAGTCCTTGTCCCTGCCGGGGCAGATGCCACAACCCGCGCACTATTCGCGGCGATTAACCAGACGAATTACCTCATCTTCGCCCAGGGGGAAAGATTGAGGGCACTAGAAGACGATCGAAGGCCCGCGAGGAGACACAGGAGGCCCCAGACTCCACCTCCCCGGGTGACCGAGGTACATCTCCCGTATCCCCCACGGAGACACTACAGAGACACCTCCCGAAGCCCGTCACCCCGACCCTCGGGGAGACGACCCCCTTTGGAGAGGCAACCCACCGTTGAAATTGGGGGACGCGGCCACGCCTCCACACAACGAGAAAGAAGACACTCCGGAGACGGGCATGGAAGAATCCACCAACGAGCACCACGCTCGAGAGATGCCCAGCACGACCAGGACCATCGGGCTCGACAATATTACAGGTCCCCATCCCTGTCCCCGGAGCAAAGTGACGAGGACGACCCTTGCGGTCCCCTGTCACAAGCCATCATGGAGGCGCCCATTCCCCCGGGCATGGAGAAGCCTCCACATCTGAAGGAATACGACGTAATCGTAGATCCGGTCGACCACATAGATGGGTTCGAGGCTATGCTACACTACCACAATGTTGGGGGACCCGTCAAATGCCGGCTGTTCCCCACGACCCTCAGGAAGGCAGCAATGGATTGGTATAAAGGCCTTGCTCCGGGATCAATCACCTCGTGGCGAAACCTGAAGAACCAGTTCATAAGTCCGTTCACTGCGTCTCAGCGACACCCAAAGACCGAGGCAGCTCTCGAGGCCATCATCCAGAGACAGGATGAGACCTTAAGAGAATTTATTAATCGCTTCAATTGCGAAGCCATACAGGTCCCCTGCATGGACCACATGAAAAGATATTTGCTGGAGAGGGGGCTCCTCCCCGGCACAGAATTCAGAAAGGCAGTAGGCATCGAGCCACCTAGAACATTTGATGCCCTCCTCGAGAAGGCCCAGGCGTATATGGATTACGAGGAAAGGGAGGCGGCCAACAGAGCCCGGGACCCCAAGACTCGCGGATCCAACAGCAACCCGCGCCAGGAAGCTCCTCCTCCTCGACGAACCGGGGAGAAAAGAAAAGAGGACAGACCCCGAGAAGTCCGAGAGCAGAGAGGACCCTCAGGGCGTTTTACCAAATACACTCTGCTCACAGCTTCCTGCGAGCGCATTTTGGCGGAGTGTGCCAGCACAAACTTTAAAGACGGCAGCGTCAAACACCCCCGACCTGCTCCCGCCAAGCCCGAAGCAGACAAGAGCAAGTATTGTCAGTACCACAGGAGCCATGGTCATCTGACTGAAGATTGCGTCCACCTCAAGGATGCCATCGAAACCCTCATCAAGGGAGGGAGGCTCGCCCAATACCGGCGAAACGATGCTCCTCGTCGTGACGCCCGGGAAGCAAGAGAACCGGAGGAAGACGCCCGACCATCTGACGAATCGGTCCCCGTCCAGACCGCCTTCTCCGTCACCAGACCCAAGGACTTCTACGTCCCCGAGCACCTGCAGGAGCCGCTCACAACACACAGTAGGTGGGAATACTTTCCCCCCGCCATGGTCATCAATGGTGGAGGATTCAATGACCTAACTATCAATTCGGCCAAAAGAAAGCTGGACGAACTGGTCGACGCGGCACCTCCGCAAACAGTGACTTTTAAAAGAGTAAAAGGTAGGTTGGAGCCTATCACCTTTTACCTAGAAGAGCTCCCCGGAGGAGCCCCCAACACAGTCATTCCCCTGCTGATAAGAGCAAGAATGGCTAACTTTGATGTGCACTGCATTCTCGTCGACGAAGGAAGTTCCGTCGACGTGATATACAGTCAATTGTTCCGGACTCTGCAGCTGGACGACTCGCATCTCTCGCCATATGTAGGGTCGGACTTACAGGGCTTCAACGGCTCGACCTCCAAGCCTTGGGGATATGTCGAGCTCACGGTTACCTTCGACGAGGGCACGACGATAAGGCAGGTTAAAGTACGCTTCCTCGTCATCGACTGCCCGTCCCTCTACAAGTGCATCCCGGGGAGACCAACACTGGAAGAACTGACAACGGTACCCTCCACCGTCCACTTGAAGATGGAATTCTACACCAAGAGGGCACGGGTAGCTACCATCCAGGGGGACCTAGCCGCTGCTCGGAGGTGTTTCAACGCTGCATCTAAGGGACGCGACACTATCGACACCGGGACAAGGCCCGCTAAGAAACCGATGGTTACACGACGGGAGCCTGACAAAATAGAGTCCGCCAAAGAGGAAGACCAGAGAGCTCCCTCAAAGGTCGACTCCATAGCTCTGGATACTCGCTTCTACCAGGACGAACCTCCCAACGGCGAGCAAATCCCCCTCCGACCAATCCTAGATGGGGACTTTGAGCTCGTCCCCCTCGGCGCAGATCCGAGCAAGGGAGTGAAGATTGGCATCGACCTCCCCGACCTGGCGAGGAAATAGATCAAAGCCTGCTTGCGCGAGAATGCTGACCTATTTGCCTGGAGCACCGCAGAGATGCCCGGACTCGACCCTGAGGCCACCTATCATCGTCTCGCCATAGATCCTGCCGCTAAGGCCGTAGTACAACGTAGGTGTAGGCAGTCTCTAGAGAAAACGGAGGCTGCTGAAAAAGCTGTAAAAGACCTCCTAGAGGTGAATTTTATTTCTGAAGTCTGGTATTCAACCTGACTGTCAAATGTTGTACTAGTTAAAAAGAATAATGGAAAATGGAGGATTTTTGTCGACTATACTGATCTCAACCGGGCTTGCCCGAAGAATGCTTTCCCTTTACCGAACATAGATATGTTGGTCGACAACTCGGCCGGCTATAAGACGTTGTCGTTCATGGATGCTTACTCGGGCTATAACCAAATCCCAATGGCCATGGGGGACAAACATTGCACGGCCTTCATGACCAGCTCGGGAAATTATTACTACAATGTAATGCCCTTTGGACTAAAAAACGTAGGGGAAACTTACCAACGTATGATGAACAGGGTGTTCCACAAGCAGATTAGAGACATGCTCGAGGTCTACATGGACGACATGATCGTCAAATCCAGAGCAGACACCGATCATGCAGCACACCTCAAGGCATTTTTCGCCCAAGCAAGACGATGTAAGATGAGATTCAAGCCCGAAAAATGCACGTTCAGAGTCAAGGCGGGGAAATTCCTTGGTTTCTACCTGACAGAACGAGGAATCGAAGCCAATCTCGACAAATGTCGAGCATTCTCCGACTTCCCGACACCGATGTCGAAGAAATCAATACAAGTCATGAATGACATGCTCACATCATTATCCCGTTTCGTCGCAAGATCCGCTCAGCACGCCCTCCCCTTCTTCAGACTCCTCCGCAAAGAGGCAGCCTTCGAATGGACCGAGGAATATGAACGGGCACTGCGCCACCTAAAACAAAGTCTTTCTCAACCACCCATGCTATCTCAACCAGTCGACGGGGAGCCATTATTCCTGTACTTGGCTGTTTCGAACGAAGCTGTCAGCGCGGCTCTCATCCGCGAGACCACCGATGGGCAGAAACCCGTTTACTTCACGAGCAAAGCCCTACAAGGACCCGAGAGCAGGTACCAACAGATAGAAAAGGTAGCTCTAGCCCTCGTCAATGCAGCGAGGAGACTCAGACACTATTTTCTGGCCCACACGATCATCGTGCGAACCGACCAACCGGTGAAACAACTCTTAGGTCGACCTGACATGGCGGGCCGAATGTTGAAATGGTCCTTAGAGCTCTCTGAATTCGACATTCAATACGAGAGCAGGAAAGCTCTGAAAGCACAAGCCCTGGCTGACTTCATCGCAGAAATGACCGCTCACGACCCGCCTGCAGGGAAAGAGCACAAATGGACTATCTTCGTCGACGGAGCCTCCGGCTCGTCCGGAAGTGGCGCGGGGATCCTCTTGGAAAATGAGGAAGGCGTAGTGATCGAACACTCGTTAACCCTCTCCTTCCCGACGTCGAATAACCAAGCAGAGTACGAGGCCCTGCTCGCAGGACTAAGGCTAGCCGAGGACCTGGGAGCCCGCGAGATACAAATCTTCACGGACTCACAACTCGTTGCCTCCCAAGTCCAAGGGAGTTACCAAGCCAAAAACGACAGCCTCATCGAATACTTAAACTTAGTCAAAAAACACATGATAAAGTTTGAGCGAGCAGAAATATCACACGTCCCGCGCGAGCAAAACACAAGGGCAGACATATTGTCCAAACTCGCAAGCACAAGAAAGAAGGGCGGGAACAAATCCATTATACAAGAATCCCTGTCACGCCCGAGCATCGAAAGGTCCTCGGCGCCCGTCGAGGTACACGCCATAGGGGATGCCTCGTCCTGGATGACCCCGATGTACAATTTTCTGAAAAAAGGCGAACTCCCCTCGGACCAGACAGAAGCAACCACCACGAGGCGACGAGCGTGCTCCTACGTGGTGCTCTAGCACAAACTATACCGCCGGGGATTCTCTATCCCCCTCCTGAAGTGCATCGATGAATCCACAGTCCCCAAGGTGTTGCGGGAGATACACGAAGGGATTAACGCCCATCACATGGGCAGTAAGTCCCTGGCGAGGAAAGCCCTTCGAGCGGGGTACTATTGGCCGACAATGCAGCAGGACACCAAGGAACACGTTAAGAAGTGCGACAAGTGCCAGAGGCACGAAGACACGCACCTCGCTCCCCCTCACGAGCTAAGAATACTGTCATCCCCGTGGCCGTTTGCATGGTGGGGGATGGATATCCTCGGTCTTTTCGTACAAGGAACTTACCAAAACAAGTTTCTCATTGTGGCCGTGGATTACTTCACGAAATGGATAAAGGTCGAGGCTCTCGCGAAGATCACCTCGCACAACATCCTCCGTTTCTACAAAAGAAACATCCTCGCCAGATTCGAGATCCCGAGAGCACTGGTCACCGACAACGACACCCAATTCATCGACCACGGATTCCAAGACTTTGTCACCAAACTGGGAACAAAACAACACTTCACCTCGGTCGAACACCCTCAAACCAACGGGCAAGCCGAGGCTGCCAACAGAGTCATCCTCCGAGGACTCAAACGCCTGCTCGGCGAAGCTAAGAGAGGCTGGGTCGAGGAGCTGCACAGTGTCTTGTGGGCATACTGCACCACGCCCCATTCAATGACGGGCGAGACCCTCTTTCGCCTAACATACGGCACCGAGGCCGTCATCCCAGTAGAAATCAGGGAACCCTTCAGGCGGACGGAAACCCCCCTCGACGAAGAAATGAACGACGAGGCACTCCGGGACGAACTCGACTTAGTCGAGGAAATCTGATTGGGGGCGACCCTGTGCGAGGCCACCCTAAAACAATGAGTGACCCTGCGTCACAATTACAAGGTCATTAAACGCGAGTTCGAGATCGGCAATCTGGTGTTACGAAGAAACCAGAAAGACTCCCGCAAAGGGAAACTGGCCGCGAACTGGGAAGGACCTTATCGCGTCCACGGCACCACAGGTACCGGGGCATACTACCTCGAGCAACTAGACAGAGAACCACTGCCACGACCCTGGAATGCTGCTAAACTAAAGCAGTATTATAGTTAAAAAACCCTTAACACTAAGGACTCTCGTCGTCGGACATCCACCTCCAGTCAACAGAGAGAAGTGTCTCGACCACGTAGAAAGGCCAAGGTACGGGCCCGATCTACGCCCAAACGACATAACGTCGTTCAGCCAAACGAGCACGAACGACAGTGCCCGACATGGACACCTCAATCGAGCTCCACCGTCGAAGTACCTGTATGGCAGAACACCCAGCTCGTGATGGGCAGTTCACGCCACGGGCAAGCGACCCCGATCTGGGTCACGCGCCCAAGCAAGCGGCTTTACTCCGCACGCCCGACGCATTTCGAAGTACGTCGGACCACCAAATGGGTCGAAAGAATCTCCACTCGAGGATGTAACTTAGGCGAATTTCGCCACAAAATAGCAAGCCGAGCACAAGCATGCCCCGAGGAAAAAACTTAGGCAAATTTCGCCACAAAGTAACAGTCGAGCACTGGCGAGCCTCGGGGACATAACTTAGGAAAATTTCATCACAAAATATAAAAAGGAAGACACGAGCAAATATTAAGGGTCGAAACAAACATCCATTCAAAGGCTCGTAAGCAAAAACAAATAAAAATAAACCGACCAAGAAGGCCGACGATGTTCAGATATTACAGGCATAGGCACGCAGGCCCAAAAAAAATATGCACGGGCACGCAGGCCCCAGAAACAACTATCAACAAACAGGCGCGCAAGCCCGACCAGAATTCCACGGCTAGACTTCCCCGGGGCTACCAGCATCCACGACAGGAGACTCGGGAGGAGGCACGACCTGACCATCGATGATCTGGGACATGAAACCCACCCCCTCGATATTCAGACCAGGATTTAATAAAGTGAGTTGGCTGACCGAGGCCTCAAAACCATCCGCCAAGGCGCCAACACATTCCGTTTCAAGGAGATGAATACGCGCGACCAGATCCGAGCGACTCCGTAAGGGGGCTGTCTCCTCCGACTCATCTTCGGCGGGGAGCATGGTGGCCTTCAGATCCTCGACTTCTTTGGCCAAACGCTCATTGTTGACCTCCAAATGTTCCCGGTCCAGTCGAAAACAATCTCTCTCCTCGGCAACCTTCCTCGAGTTCTCCTTCTCCACGGCCAGCAGCTCAGCTTGCTCGCGGAACATCTCCTCAGACCGCTCCAGAGTAGCCTTTAACTTTCGAGAGCCCGCATCAAGGGCAGCTTTCTCCAGCTCCAATTCTTTGACGCGGTCAGAGTCTGCCCCCTCCTTCGCGAGGACAACGGCCATCTCGACCATCTTTACCATCCCGACCATACTGGCGGCCAGATGCTTTCTCCGACTTTCTTTATTTAGTCGCCTGATGGTCTCAGCCTCCTCGGCACTTACTGTCAAGGGAAACCCCTCGAAGAAGCCTTCCTCTTTAAAGCAGGGGGCAAGCCAAAGGCCCTCACCGCGCCAGACTCGTTGCCGACTTCCGGCTGGCTCTCTACCCGGTTTCTCTTCCTCGGTATCAGATCAATATGCTGCTCGACGTCTAGGGAGTCCGGGGACCCGCCAGAAGCATCACCCGAACTAGTTGGCGGGCCCATCCTCATCGCCTGTGGAGCTCGCACCATCATCTTGTTGACTTTCTTATCCTGTGTCAATTTTAAAAGCCTCTCCTTTCGTCCGGCCATATTACCTGCAAAAAAGAAAACCCGGGTTAGTTACGAGCAAGTAACAAACGAAGAAACTAGAGCAAAACTATAAGACAAAAAGTAACCTAGTAGGTTCGCGGCCTGCCCGTAGGACTGGCACTCGACAAGCGCCTTGGTATCTATAGGACGGGCCTCGAAGGTCGGGTAACCTTCCTCGTCAATAATGTCTTTTCCCTCCCTCGTGGCCCACCGAGCAGGGAAGAAACTGTTGACATATCTGCAAAGGGTACCGTAGGCTTCCTCGTCCTTGGTACTCATCCCTCCCGCGGGCGTATGGTAATGCCCGGTGCCGTGCTCATAATGGCGCGAGCTCCAATGCAATGGGAACTTAGCTACGCGCCTCAACACCGGGAGACCCTCATCGTCCATAAGAGGCTCCCCGTTCTCGTCGGTCACTGCAGTCTCTTATTCATATACAGAATCCAGAGCAGTCTGGGTGATCGGCCGCACGACATACCATTTGTCCTTGAAACCCCGGACCGAGTCCATGTACATCCTGAACAGCCTCTTCGACTGTTTCAGGGAAACCCAACTATGCCTACCTCCCTGAGACTGGAGTTGTAAATGAAAAACTCTGAAGAAGAGAGGGATGGTCGCCCCAATCCTTAAAAAGCGACACGCCAGCTCGAACGCCCGAAGAAAGGTGATCGAGTTGGGGTGAAGCTGTGAGGGGGCCAGGTCTAGATGACTGAATACCCCGACCTGGAAATCACTAAAGGGGAGCTTGAGACCAAGGTCCTTGAACGCGATTTCATACATGGGAAACCCATACTCAGAGAACTTCGAGCATATCCGTGCGTCAAGAGACGGTCTTGTGACAACAAAGTTTTTTTGGAAGCCCGATTGACTACCGCCATGTTCGAAGATAGTGTAGGCGCTCCGACTGCGTCGTCTATATGCCGAGGCAATCCCTCTGGGCTCGGCGCCCACCCAGTCCAGCAAAGGGTCATCCACGGTATCAATTAGAGTTACATTCTCCTCGGCACTCTGGTCCTCGACCTCGTTGCGCCCCGAAGACTCCGGTTCGTCAACCATTTTACCTGCAAAGCACATGAAACAGGTGAAATTCGAGAGCAAATCCATACGCTCGCCATAACTGACGGGAAGAAGGGCACGACAAGCCAAGTCACACTCCACGCGCGTTAAAACGTTGAGGGCTCGAACAAGAGCCTGGTTTCACCTCCCCGACGCTAAGGTGCCACGACGAGTCGTCCTACGTACTTCCTAAATGGGCCAACATCCCGGCCAATCATGAGTGCGTCGACCTAAACTATGAATATGACGAGCAATATCATGAATCCTAAACCTAGAACTATGGGTTTACCGGGAAGTATCATAGGTTATGCGCCCAAAACCATGAAGATCTCGGGCAGCATCGCAAGTCACATACTTAAAGTTATGCGTTTACCGGGCACAAACATGCGTTTTCCGGGCACAAACATGAATATATCGGGCACAAACGCGAATGTACCGGGCACTAATCCCAGATGCGGGTTTCTAACATACAAATAACAGAAAAAATTACCTACAACAGAGAAAAATATGAGGGATAAACGCTTACTTGGAAGTGAGGAAAGATGTACGGCGGCAGGGAAGAAATCGACGGTGGAAGGCACGGTGGTCCTATGAAATTCTGGAAAAACAAAGCGACGAAGGCAGAGGATGAAGGAGAAGCGCGAAGAGGAAAAACAGATTATGGGACCCAAGGATCCTATTTATAGAGATGACGTGGAATACGAAACGTCGCCCCGGGGAACCATGAGCTTCCCCTCCTCGACGTCTACTCCCCTAGGCAATGATGACTCTACTTTCACTAGGGTGGCGTCACGGTTCCCAAGGGTTGCCTCGGGTTCCCAACGAACACAGCCCGCCAAGAATCCCCTCGAGCGCGCCTCGAAAATGATTACCCTACGAACGCAACTCATGAGAAACTCCTCGAGCGATCACGAGGGAGCAAATATCCTGGGTCGGGCATCAGACCCCGTGGCAAAGGCGAGCTGAGGTCAAGTCATAACTTCTGCTCCAGAAGCCACGACTTGGGGGGCTCCTGTTCTGGACTGGGCCCTCCCTGGCCCAAGAGCAAGAACGAAGGCCCAATCCAAGCAACTCTTCAAGGAGCACGCGCCCGAGGATTCCCGCCAGCGCGTCAACTAGAAGCTGTAGCCATGCCCGCCGTTTCCCGTGGAC
Source organism: Vicia faba (assembly GCA_948472305.1). Taxonomy (NCBI): domain Eukaryota; kingdom Viridiplantae; phylum Streptophyta; class Magnoliopsida; order Fabales; family Fabaceae; genus Vicia; species Vicia faba. The sequence goes on along the minus strand of CATIWC010002491.1, from coordinate 3,944 downwards.
ATGGTGTCCTCGACCACGTGAGTTCCAGCTCGAGCCCAGCTCGAGCACCCTCCTCATAGGGAAGACTCTGACCGTTACCAAATCACCTGAACTCCGGAAAGACCGCGTCTTCATTCCTCCTCATTTCTTGCAAAACATCACTAGGAAGGGGACCACGTGCGGGTCCCCACTACACACGTAGAACCTGGCAGTTCCTTTATTGGGCCAGTTCTGGTCGGCCCAAAGAAGGGACCTTGGCCCCGCGCTGGGGGCTATAAATACCCTATGTTCCTAGAGGGTCAGGTATTCATTCTTTTATCCATACACATACGTTTTTGCCTGCTCGTACCATCACTCATTTTAGCATCGGAGTGCCTTGCAGGTACCCCCCCATCTCACTCAACTTCCGCTCGGAGCCAGTTGTGACGGTCCAAGCCTGATCAGGTAAGATCACCTCTTATTCGCCAATTGGGATGGCAACACCTTTCATTTTTGTACTCTTTCGCCAAGTCCAATGGCGCCTCCCTTACTGTCCAATCATGTTACATGCATGCAGATATGTAACCCCCTAGGCTGCTGCGCCTACTCTGCACCTACACCGTATCTTGTAAGTCTCCTCCCATCACCTCCAATAGGGTTACATGCATTCAGGCATGACATCCCAAAGGTTGTCACGTAGCCTGAGCCTAGCCTACAACCAATGACACCTCTTATTCTCCAATTGGGATGGTGACACCTTTCATTTTTGTACTCTTTCGCCAAGTCCAATGGCGCCTCCCTTACTGTCCAATCGTGTTACATCCTTAGGCTGCCACCTAGCCTGCAAGAGTGACACCTTTCATTTTTGTACATGCATGCAAATATATAACCCCCTAGGCTGCCACCTAGCCTGCAAGAGTGACACTTCTCATGCATGCATGCACCAACAACCACTCTATGAATTTTTTTTGCCTATAAATACAAACCATATCATACATCTCTCACACCCACACAAGTCTCACTCTCTGCTACGAAATCTTTCATAATCTCTTACAATTTCTAAGTCTTTCATACTCTCTTACACTTTCTAAGTCTTTCATAATCTCAAGCATTTTAAACAATGGCTTTTCTAACAATGGGCGATTCTCACAGAGGCACAAGGGAAAATATTGCCGCATTTGTAAGTTTCTATTTTGGTTATACACTTTTCATACTTCAGATAATGCTTTGTTCATCTTACTTAATCTTACACCTTTTACATTATGAACTCAGGATACCAAAAGATTCAGAATCTGTTCTCACAACTACCTGGCTCCCGACCCATTTATCGTACCATATCTGGAATACGCAGGTTTTGGACATGTCATAAAGATCTCCAACTGCACAATTGATTCGAAGTTCATTCTTGCAATGTTGGAAAGGTGGAGACCAGAGACCCATACATTTCACCTACCAATAGGTGAATGTACCATCACGCTAGAGGATGTGTACATGCTACTAGGTCTCCCTGTCGACGGTAAGGCCGTGAACGGGTCGGTTCAACAACCCAACTCTCAGTGTGAAGAACTGTTGGGCAGGGATATGGTTGAAGGTGGTGGTGCGAGAGGTCAGGGAGTACTACTCACTGAGCTTAAAAGTCATTATGCAAGTTTGGAATTAAACGAAAACTCCTCCGAGCAAGACAGGGTAGTAAAAGCCAAAACTTATCTTATGATACTATTTGGTACCTTTTTATTTTTCGAAAGTACGGGAAATAGTGTAAATTTTATGTATTTACATTTACTAAGAGATTTTGAAAAAACAAGAAAATATAGTTGGGGTTCTGCAGTTTTAGCCCACCTATACAGTTCCTTGTGCAAAATGCAGTCAAGGAAAAATGTACATTTTATGGGTGCGCTTTTTTACTACAAGCCTGGGGTTGGTGGAGGATGGAGTCCTTAAACCCCGTCAACAACAACACTTTCGTTTTCCCGTACGCAACAAAGTAAGTCATCAAGTTATATCATTTATTACTATTCAACTCTTCACCAAATATATGCTAAGAATAAAATGTTTTTCATTTCCTTTAGGTATTGCGTGAGGGGTATGGATTACGGCAAGAATCCAAGATTCAATGTCGCACTATACCGCAATCTGTTGGATCACTTAGGCCTGGATGATGTACGTCGTACCTTTAAATTTTTCTTCATTTAAATTATTTATATATTACGTTTTCGTTAACCTGATTTAAATTTTATCGCAGTTCGTCAGGAGACTATATTTGGGTTTGAGCCATGATCCAAACCCGGAGGATGCAGTAATTTGGACCGCGAAGACTGCAATCATTCGGTTCAACGTTGTGGAGATGCACCACAGCGACCATGTGAAGATGCAGTTCGGAATGCATCAAGAGATACCAAGTAATCCAACTTGTTTGTCCCCATGGCATCTCAAAAGGTTCGACGCCCAGTGGGGTCTTACCAACTGGAAAGACTTCGCTCCGGAATGGTGTAAGATGTGGCAAAGGCGTCACCGCTATGTCTTGCAATTCCCGATTTTCCTTAATCATGGTAATATGCGACACACAAATCAATATTTATCTTGGTACAGGTCTGTTAGTAACCCTGAAATGCACGTGTCTCATCCAAGGTACTTGGTTGACCCACGCACACAATGGGCACAACCCTCGTTTCCCCAACAACAAACCCAAAACCCATCAACCTCCCACCAACCTCCCAGAAGAAACAGAACCACAAACACCCAACCACAGTCCCCACCACAACATAATTACACTCAAATGTCTCACAACCAACCACAATCACCACCTCACTACCAATACCCCCATATGTCTCACACTCAACCACAATACCAACACACCCGCATACCCCACACACAATTTCAATCTTCCGTATATCCCAATATGGGCCCCTCAATATCCAGCCTTAGCCCTGATCTGGGAATGTCAGAAGATTACGAACAAATCGACACAGCCTACCATCAACCACAATATCACCAAACCACCCAACATCCTCAATACCAAACACCCCAAGATCCATTTCCTTTCTACCCACCGTACTCAGACGATCAATGCTACAGATCCACCATGGAACCTCACCCACCGCCAACACGACCAAACTTTGAGGGTATGGGTAACCGACTGTACCAAAGCGGATCTTCTAGATATGGAGATCTGACTGATTTTATGGATCTGGAACACATTGACTTCGTTGGGCCATCGACCCTGCCGCAGCAGGAAACACGGCGACACCTAGCACGGGAAAGGCGAGGACGGGGATGCGGAACCGGGGGTCATTACCGGGTTCCGGGAGATCACTGATTTATCTGTTTTTTTTATCTGTTTTTTTTTATCTGTTTTTTTTATCTGATTTTTTTATCTGTTTTTTTAATGTAATACATTTGGATGTAATTATTATTTTTTTTAAATAAAAAGTCCATTTTGTTGATACTGTATCCAATACGCAATGCACCAGACAAAAAAAAAAATCAAATTTTGCCCTAGAAATACACATAGGCGCCATCTCACTTGACTTAGGCCATGCCCTAAGCACATAGACGCCAAGTGAGATGGCGCCTCCCCTTAAAAAATGGGTGTAGGCGCCAAGTGAGATGACTCCTCTTTTGGAGAGTCATCTGAAACATGGTTATTTGTGTAATTTTTTCCGAAACACGGTTATTTGCGAATTTTTTTTTTAATACTTGATTATTCAAAAAAAAAAAATTCCAAAATGGAAAACACTTTCAACTACATCCATCTTACTCCTTGCTCGTATTTGCCCAAAGGCCTAATTGGGGTGGTTTTTTATGAGCTTCGTTCAGAGTCTAATGAATTTTATTCGGCGTGAATGCTTTTAACTTTCAATCATTATACAGTCTTAAAACTCCTCCCTTAAAAACATATTCTCAATAGATTTTGTGGGAAAGGAAACCGAAATTTGATCGGTCTTGTTTCTCGTATTAGGAAAGCTTGTACGGATGAACGGATCATT